>OV743435.1:0-600000 GCA_928269145.1 Agriphila tristella
TGTTATACATCCTCAAAAACGTAAACTGAGAGTAGTCCATGATGCAGCAGCAAAGACCTCGGGAGTCAGTTTAAACTCACTCCTGCTCCCTGGGCCTGATCTTTTGCAGTCGTTGCTGCACATATTGTTCCGTTTTCGCGAAGGTTACGTTGCGATGACTGCTGACGTTAAGGAAATGTTTCCGCAGATTAAGTAACGATATTTACAAACTTGAATATATCGTTACCAGATAATTACAACAGGGTGACAGGATTATTGGCAACAACATAGACTTATTATATTATATTACTTCAACAAAGTACTTACAGTAGCAAGTTATGTGTTACATCATTTCCACGCATTTAGATCTTTAAGATAATCGTCTACTTTATAATAACCTTTACCCATGAGCGTTTTTTTAACATGGTTTTTAAATTCATGCAAAGGAAGATCAATCACTTGTTGTGGAACTTTATTAATGAAAGCTATGCCTTTCCCCATAAATGAACCTCTAGTTTTTGCAAGCCTAAATCTTGGAACGGCAAGTTTATCTTTATTTCTTGTATTAAACTGGTGAATATTGCTGTTTTTAGCAAATGAATCATAGTGTTTCCTTACATAAACTAAATTTTCATATATATATTGACCTGCCAAAGTTAAAATATTAATTTCTTTAAACAATTCTCTCAAGCTATCTCTTCGCCGAAGATTATATATGGCGCGAACAGCTCTTTTTTGGAGTACAAAAATATTTTCAATACTGGCAGCTGAGCCCCACAATAGCAGTCCATACGACATTACGCTATGAAAATAACTAAAGTATACTAACCTTGCCGTTTCAATATCAGTTAAAAGCCTTATTTTCTTAACAGCAAATGCCGCTGAACTAAGTCTACTTGACAAGGCTTCAATATGTGGATCCCATTGCAGTCGGGAATCTAGTGTGATACCTAGAAATTTTGTGCTCTCGATAAACTCGACTTCATCGTCATTCAAATTAATATTTAATTTTGTCTGCTCAACATTAGGTAATGAGAATTTAACACATTTAGTTTTTTTGGGGTTAAGTGCTAAATTATTACTATTAAACCAGTATGAAACTTTAGAGAGGGCACTATTTACTTCGTCCGAACAGTTATTACCTCTGTTTACTTTAAAAACTAAAGAAGTATCATCCGCAAATAGTACTGTTTCACATAAATTATTCGCTTTAATTATATTTGTGGGGGAAATCACCGAGATAACAAATGTCAATAGTTGGAAATTTGTTCCAGGTGGTTTGAATGTCGCAGATGACGCGACAAGACTCAGGGATCGTGACATCGACCTGTCGCGGTGGTTCTCTGGACCTGATTTCTTATTATTACCATCCAGTGAATGGCCCAAAGAACCATCGATACCCGAAGCTACATCCATCTTAGAAGAGCTAAAACCTTCTAAGGTGCATGTAGGATTAACCCATCTGGATAAACCTTCATCGGTTGTGCCAGATCCCTCACGTTTCAGTGAGTGGCTACGCCTGCTTCGTGCAACTGCACGTGTTTTTCAGTGCGTCAATAAATTTAGATCTCTTTTGGCACATAATCCAAATTCTAAAACCACGAACACCAAGTTTCCACCGCTATCTGCTATGGAGATACAGAAGGCTGAAATTGCCATTCTCAGAAAAGCCCAGACAGAGTCATTTGGCGAAGAGCTCTCCTTGCTCCTTGATAGCAAGCCTTTGCCAAAGTCCAGCAAGTTGAAGACTCTCTGCCCGGTATTCGATGAAGATGGCCTACTCAGACTGGACAGCCGCATAAAGCATTTGAAGAACGCCAACTACGCCAGTACTTCACCCATTATTCTTGATGGCCGACACCCTGCTGTTCGACTTCTCGTACGTCACTACCATGTCAAAGCTGCCCACGCCTTCAACGAGTTGGTAACCAATGAGCTCAAACAGCGATATTGGATTTTCCGGTGTCGCAGCGAAGTTCGCATGGCCGCAAGAAGATGCGCTTTCTGTATCAAAAGAAAGGCAACACCACAGATCCCACCAACCGGCGACCTGCCAGATGTGCGTCTGGAACACCATCAGCGCCCGTTTACGAACACTGGCCTAGATTATTTTGGTCCCGTCGAGGTCTCAGTTGGCCGACGCAGAGAAAAGCGATGGATAGCTCTTTTTACCTGCATGACGACACGAGCAGTCCACCTCGAGATTGTCACGAGCCTCTCAGCCGACTCCGCCATCATGAGCATACGCCGTTTTGCTGCACGTCGAGGACTCCCAAAAAAAATCCTCTCTGATAACGGCACGTCTTTTGTCGGAGCCAACAGACAACTCTGCGAGTTTTACAGCGATGCTGTGCAAGACTTCACCGCTAGTAAATGCATAGAATGGTGCTATATTCCTCCTGCGGCACCATTTATGGGCGGTTGCTGGGAAAGACTTGTTAAAACCGTAAAGACTGCCCTTCTTGCAACACTAAAAGAACGATCCCCAAGAGAAGAGCTGCTGCACACCCTACTTTTAGAAGCAGAAGCCCTTGTGAACTCACGTCCTTTGGTATATGTCACTGAAAATGGAGAGTGCGAGAGTCTGACTCCGTTTCATTTCCTGATCGGCACCTCCTCAAACCAGCAGACGCCAGCCCAGTTAGACGATGGAGCATTCTCGATGAGGAAAGAATGGCAAAAGGTTCTTCGTTTGTCTGAGCATTTTTGGTCCAAGTGGCTTAAAGAATACTTACCTAGTCTGAGGCCAAAGACAAAGATCAGGGGCCAACACATAAATCTAAAAGTGGGCGATGTTGTATTGGTGGTTGATCCAGATTTGCCAAGAGGAGTATGGCCAATGGGGCGCATACTGGAAGTATTCCCGGGCAGAGATGGAGTTGTCAGAGTGGCGGACGTTGCAACCAAAGGGGGCACAATGAGAAGGCCCGTCAGGAAGCTGGCTCATTTGCAAGTTGTGTAGCTACGCTACACGGGGGGGATGATGTGGTGAATTGTAGGTTCAAGTAGTTTCTATAGCTTTTATATTTCTATCTCTATCTTGTCTATTTTCTGTTTTCCTTTGTTATTACTTCTTGTCAAAAGAGAAAATTGTGTGCTTTCGAAATATACTCGTATCTCTGCCGAACAGTCGCCTTGTTTATTAGTTAATACCTTTACAGTCCCTTTCCCTTACAGATTCCATTGCAAGAATTTTAAGTAATATGAGTAGCTCGAAATATTGAAAAAGCTCAAATATTTGTTAAAATATTGAACCGTTAACAAGATTTTTGAGTATTATGAGTTGCTCAAAATATAAAATTTGCTCGAAACTAATTTAAAATATCGATTCCATTGCAATAATTTTGAGTAATATGAGTTGCTCGAAATATAGAAAAAGCTCAAATATTTGCTAAAATATTGAACCATTTACAAGAATTTTGAGTATTATGAGTTGCTCGAAATTTAGAATCTGCTCTAAACTAATTTAAAAAAGCAATTCTATTGCAAGAATTTTGAGTATTAAGAGTTGTCCGAAATATAGAATTTGCTCTTAACTAATTTAAAATAGCGATTCCATTGCAAGAATTTTGAGTAACATGAGTAGCTCGAAATATAGAAAAAGCTTAAATATTTGCTAAAATATTTAACCGTTTACAGGATTTTTGAGTATTATGAGTTGCTCGAAATATAGAAAAAGCTCAAATATTTGCTAAAATATTGAACCATTAACAAGAATTTTGAGTATGATGAGTTGCTCGAAATATAAAATTTGCTCTAAACTAATTTAAAAAAGCGATTCCAATGCAAGAATTTTGAGTAATATGAGTTGCTCGAAAAATAGAAAAAGCTAAAATATTTGCTAAAATATTGCACCATTACCAAGAATTTTGAGTATTATGAGTTGCTCGATATAAAGAATTTGCTCTAAACTAATTTAAAATAGCGATTCCATTGCAAGAATTTTAAGTAATATGAGTTGCTCGAAATATAGAAAAAGCTCAAATATTTGTTAAAATATTGAACCGTTAACAAGAATTTTGAGTATTATGAGTTGCTCGAAATATAGAATTTGCTCTAAACTAATTTAAAAAAGCGATTCTATTGCAAGAATTTTGAGTAATAAGAGTTGCTCGAAATATAGAAAAAGCTCAAATATTTGCTAAAATATTGAACCGTTTATAAGAATTTTGAGTATAACGAGTTGCTCGAAATAAAGAATTTGCTCGAAACTAATTTAAAATAGCGATTCCATTGCAAGAATTTTGAGTAATATGAGTTGCTCGAAATATAGAAAAAGCTTAAATATTTGCTAAAATTCTGAACCGTTAACGAAAATTTTGAGTATTATGAGTTGCTCGAAATATAAAAAAAGCTCAAATATTTGTTAAAATGTTGAACCGTTAACAAGAATTTTGAGTATTATGAGTTGCTCGAAATATAGAAAAAGTTCAAATATTTGTTAAAATGTTGAACCGTTAACAAGAATTTTGAGTATTATGAGTTGCTCGAAATATAGAAAAAGCTCAAATATTTGTTAAAATGTTGAACCGTTAACAAGAATTTTGAGTATTATGAGTTGCTCGAAATATAGAATTTGCTCTAAACTAATTTTAAAAAGCAATTCTATTGCAAGAATTTTGAGTAATAAGAGTTGCTCGAAATAAAGAAAAAGCTCAAATATTTGCTAAAATATTGAACCGTTTATAAGAATTTTGAGTAATATGAGTTGCTCGAAAAATAGAAAAAGCTCAAATATTTGCTAAAATATTGAACCGTTTATAAGAATTTTGAGTATAACGAGTTGCTCGAAATAAAAAATTTGCTCGAAACTAATTTAAAATAGCGATTCCATTGCAAGAATTTTGAGTAATATGAGTTGCTCGAAATATAGAAAAAGCTTAAATATTTGCTAAAATATTGAACCGTTAACGAAAATTTTGAGTATTATGAGTTGCTCGAAATATAGAAAAAGCTCAAATATTTGTTAAAATGTTGAACCGTTAACAAGAATTTTGAGTATTATGAGTTGCTCGAAATATAGAAAAAGTTCAAATATTTGTTAAAATGTTGAACCGTTAACAAGAATTTTGAGTATTATGAGTTGCTCGAAATATAGAAAAAGCTCAAATATTTGTTAAAATGTTGAACCGTTAACAAGAATTTTGAGTATTATGAGTTGCTCGAAATATAGAATTTGCTCTAAAATAATTTCAAAAAGCAATTCTATTGCAAGAATTTTGAGTAATAAGAGTTGCTCGAAATAAAGAAAAAGCTCAAATATTTGCTAAAATATTGAACCGTTTATAAGAATTTTGAGTATTATGAGTTGCTCGAAATATAGAATTTGCTCTAAACTAATTTAAAAAAGCGATTCCATTGCAAGAATTTTGAGTAATATGAGTTGCTCGAAAAATAGAAAAAGCTAAAATATTTGCAAAAATATTGAACCGGTAACAAGAATTTTGAGTATTGTAAGTTGCTCGAAATAAAGAATTTGCTTGAAACTAATTTAAAATAGCGATTCCATTGCAAGAATTTTGAGTATTATGAGTTGCTCGAAATATAGAATTTGCTCTAAACTAATTTAAAAAAGCAATTCTATTGCAAGAATTTTGAGTAATATGAGTTGCTCGAAAAATAGAAGAAGCTAAAATATTTGCAAAAATATTGAACCGGTAACAAGAATTTTGAGTATTTTGAGTTGCTCGAAATAAAGAATTTGCTCTAAACTAATTTAAAATAGCGATTCCATTGCAAGAATTTTAAGTAATATGAGTTGCTCGAAATATTGAAAAAGCTCAAATATTTGTTAAAATATTGAACCGTTAACAAGATTTTTGAGTATTATGAGTTGCTCGAAATATAAATTTTGCTCTTAACTAATTTAAAATAGCGATTCCATTGCAAGAATTTTGAGTAATATGAGTTGCTCAAAATATAGAAAAAGCTTAAATATTTGCTAAAATATTGAACCGTTAACAAGAATTTTGAGTATTATGAGTTGCTCGAAATATAGAAAAAGCTCAAATATTTGCTAAAATATTGAACCATTAACAAGAATTTTGAGTATTAAGAGTTGCTCGAAATATAGAATTTGCTCTTAACTAATTTAAAATAGCGATTCCATTGCAAGAATTTTGAGTAACATGAGTTGCTCAAAATATAGAAAAAGCTTAAATATTTGCTAAAATATTTAACCGTTAACAAGATTTTTGAGTATTATGAGTTGCTCGAAATATAAAATATGCTCGAAACTAATTTAAAATATCGATTCCATTGCAAGAATTTTGAGTAATATGAGTTGCTCGAAATATAGAAAAAGCTCAAATATTTGCTAAAATATTGAACCATTAACAAGAATATTGAGTATTATGAGTTGCTCGAAATATAGAATTTGCTCTAAACTAATTTAAAAAAGCGATTCCATTGCAAGAATTTTGAGTAATATGAGTTGCTCGAAAAATAGAAAAAGCTCAAATATTTGCATAATTATTGGACCGTTAACAAGAATTTTGAGTATTATGAGTTGCTCGAAATAAAGAATTTGCTCTAAACTAATTTGAAAAAGCGATTCTATTGCAAGAATTTTGAGTAATAAGAGTTGCTCGAAATATAGAAAATGCTCTAAACTAATTAAAAAAAGCGATTCCATTGCATGAATTTTGAGTAATATGAGTTGCTCGAAAAATAGAAAAAGCTAAAATATTTGCAAAAATATTGAACCGTTAACAAGAGTTTTGAGTATTATGAGTTGCTCGAAATAAAGAATTTGCTCTAAACTAATTTAATATAGCGATTCCATTGCAAGAATTTTAAGTAATATGAGTTGCTCGAAATATAGAAAAAGATCAAATATTTGCTAAAATATTGAACAGTTAACAAGAATTTTGAGTAAAATGAGTTGCTCGAAATAGAGAATTTGCTCTTAACTAATTTAAAATAGCGATTCCATTGCATGAATTTTGAGTAATATGAGTTGCTCAAAATATAGAAAAAGCTTAAATATTTGCTAAAATATTGAACCGTTAACAAGAATTTTGAGTATTATGAGTTGCTCGAAATATAGAATTTGATCTAAACTAATTTAAAAAAGCGATTCTATTGCAAGAATTTTGAGTATTAAGAGTTGTCCGAAATATAGAATTTGATCTTAACTAATTTAAAATAGCGATTCCATTGCAAGAATTTTGAGTAACATGAGTAGCTCGAAATATAGAAAAAGCTTAAATATTTGCTAAAATATTTAACCGTTTACAGGATTTTTGAGTATTATGAGTTGCTCGAAATATAGAAAAAGCTCAAATATTTGCTAAAATATTGCACCATTACCAAGAATTTTGAGTATTATGAGTTGCTCGAAATATAGAATTTGCTCTAAACTAATTTAAAAAAGCAATTCTATTGCAAGAATTTTGAGTAATAAGAGTTGCTCGAAATAAAGAAAAAGCTCAAATATTTGCTAAAATATTGAACCGTTTATAAGAATTTTGAGTATAACGAGTTGATCGAAATAAAGAATTTGCTCGAAACTAATTTAAAATAGCGATTCCATTGCAAGAATTTTGAGTAATATGAGTTGCTCGAAATATAGAAAAAGCTTAAATATTTGCTAAAATATTGAACCGTTAACGAAAATTTTGAGTATTATGAGTTGCTCGAAATATAGAAAAAGCTCAAATATTTGTTAAAATTTTGAACCGTTAACAAGAATTTTGAGTATTATGAGTTGCTCGAAATATAGAAAAAGTTCAAATATTTGTTAAAATGTTGAACCGTTAACAAGAATTTTGAGTATTATGAGTTGCTCGAAATATAGAAAAAGCTCAAATATTTGTTAAAATGTTGAACCGTTAACAAGAATTTTGAGTATTATGAGTTGCTCGAAATATAGAATTTGCTCTAAACTAATTTAAAAAAGCAATTCTATTGCAAGAATTTTGAGTAATAAGAGTTGCTCGAAATAAAGAAAAAGCTCAAATATTTGCTAAAATATTGAACTGTTTATAAGAATTTTGAGTAATATGAGTTGCTCGAAAAATAGAAAAAGCTCAAATATTTGCTAAAATATTGAACCGTTTATAAGAATTTTGAGTATAACAAGTTGATCGAAATAAAGAATTTGCTCGAAACTAATTTAAAATAGCGATTCCATTGCAAGAATTTTGAGTAATATGAGTTGCTCGAAATATAGAAAAAGCTTAAATATTTGCTAAAATATTGAACCGTTAACGAAAATTTTGAGTATTACGAGTTGCTCGAAATATAGAAAAAGCTCAAATATTTGTTAAAATATTGAACAGTTAACAAGAATTTTGAGTATAATGAGTTGCTCGAAATATAGAATTTGCTTTAAACTAATTAAAAAAAAAGCGATTCCATTGCATGAATTTTGAGTAATATGAGTTGCTCGAAAAATAGAAAAAGCTAAAATATTTGCAAAAATATTGAACCGTTAACAAGAGTTTTGAGTATTATGAGTTGCTCGAAATAAAGAATTTGCTCTAAACTAATTTAATATAGCGATTCCATTGCAAGAATTTTAAGTAATATGAGTTGCTCGAAATATAGAAAAAGATCAAATATTTGCTAAAATATTGAACAGTTAACAAGAATTTTGAGTAAAATGAGTTGCTCGAAATAGAGAATTTGCTCTTAACTAATTTAAAATAGCGATTCCATTGCATGAATTTTGAGTAATATGAGTTGCTCAAAATATAGATAAAGCTTAAATAATTGCTAAAATATTGAACCGTTAACAAGAATTTTGAGTATTATGAGTTGCTCGAAATATAGAATTTGCTCTAAACTAATTTAAAAAAGCGATTCTATTGCAAGAATTTTGAGTATTAAGAGTTGTCCGAAATATAGAATTTGCTCTTAACTAATTTAAAATAGCGATTCCATTGCAAGAATTTTGAGTAACATGAGTAGCTCGAAATATAGAAAAAGCTTAAATATTTGCTAAAATATTTAACCGTTTACAGGATTTTTGAGTATTATTAGTTGCTCGAAATATAGAAAAAGCTCAAATATTTGCTAAAATATTGCACCATTACCAAGAATTTTGAGTATTATGAGTTGCTCGAAATATAGAATTTGCTCTAAACTAATTTAAAAAAGCAATTCTATTGCAAGAATTTTGAGTAATAAGAGTTGCTCGAAATAAAGAAAAAGCTCAAATATTTGCTAAAATATTGAACCGTTTATAAGAATTTTGAGTATAACAAGTTGATCGAAATAAAGAATTTGCTCGAAATTAATTTAAAATAGCGATTCCATTGCAAGAATTTTGAGTAATATGAGTTGCTCGAAATATAGAAAAAGCTTAAATATTTGCTAAAATATTGAACCGTTAACGAAAATTTTGAGTATTATGAGTTGCTCGAAATATAGAAAAAGCTCAAATATTTGTTAAAATGTTGAACCGTTAACAAGAATTTTGAGTATTATGAGTTGCTCGAAATATAGAAAAAGTTCAAATATTTGTTAAAATGTTGAACCGTTAACAAGAATTTTGAGTATTATGAGTTGCTCGAAATATAGAAAAAGCTCAAATATTTGTTAAAATGTTGAACCGTTAACAAGAATTTTGAGTATTATGAGTTGCTCGAAATATAGAATTTGCTCTAAACTAATTTAAAAAAGCAATTCTATTGCAAGAATTTTGAGTAATAAGAGTTGCTCGAAATAAAGAAAAAGCTCAAATATTTGCTAAAATATTGAACCGTTTATAAGAATTTTGAGTAATATGAGTTGCTCGAAATATAGAAAAAGCTAAAATATTTGCTAAAATATTGAACCGTTAACAAGAATTTTGAGTATTATGAGTTGCTCGAAATAAAGAATTTGCTCTAAACTAATTTAATATAGCGATTCCATTGCAAGAATTTTGAGTAATATGAGTTGCTCGAAATATAGAAAAAGCTTAAATATTTGCTAAAATATTGAACCGTTAACGAAAATTTTGAGTATTATGAGTTGCTCGAAATATAGAAAAAGCTCAAATATTTGTTAAAATGTTGAACCGTTAACAAGAATTTTGAGTATTATGAGTTGCTCGAAATATAGAAAAAGTTCAAATATTTGTTAAAATGTTGAACCGTTAACAAGAATTTTGAGTATTATGAGTTGCTCGAAATATAGAAAAAGCTCAAATATTTGTTAAAATGTTGAACCGTTAACAAGAATTTTGAGTATTATGAGTTGCTCGAAATATAGAATTTGCTCTAAACTAATTTAAAAAAGCAATTCTATTGCAAGAATTTTGAGTAATAAGAGTTGCTCTAAATAAAGAAAAAGCTCAAATATTTGCTAAAATATTGAACCGTTTATAAGAATTTTGAGTAATATGAGTTGCTCGAAAAATAGAAAAAGCTTAAATATTTGCAAAAATATTGAACCGTTAACAAGAATTTTGAGTATTATGAGTTGCTCGAAATAAAGAATTTGCTCTAAACTAATTTAATATAGCGATTCCATTGCAAGAATTTTAAGTAATATGAGTTGCTCGAAATATAGAAAAAGATCAAATATTTGCTAAAATATTGAACAGTTAACAACAATTTTGAGTATAATGAGTTGCTCGAAACATAGAATTTGCTCTTAACTCATTTAAATTAGCGATTCCATTGCATGAATTTTGAGTAATATGAGTTGCTCAAAATATAGAAAAAGCTTAAATATTTGCTAAAATATTGAACCGTTAACAAGAATTTTGAGTATTATGAGTTGCTCGAAATATAGAAAAAGCTCAAATATTTGCTAAAATATTGAACCATTAACAAGAATTTTGAGTATTAAGAGTTGCTCGAAATATAGAATTTGCTCTTAACTAATTTAAAATAGCGATTCCATTGCAAGAATTTTGAGTAACATGAGTTGCTCGAAATATAGAAAAAGCTTAAATATTTGCTAAAATATTTAACCGTTAACAAAAATTTTTAATAATTATGAGTTGCTCGAAATATAGAAAAAGCTCAAATATTTGTTAAAATGTTGAACCGTTAACAAGAATTTTGAGTATAATGAGTTGCTCGAAATGAAATTGCTCTTAACTAATTTAAAATAGCGATTCCATTGCAAGAATTTTAAGTAATATGAGTTGCTCGAAATATAAAATTTGCTCGAAACTAATTTAAAATATCGATTCCATTGCAAGAATTTTGAGTAATATGAGTTGCTCGAAATATATAAAAAGCTCAAATATTTGCTAAAATATTGAACCATTAACAAGAATTTTGAGTATTATGAGTTGCTCGAAATATAAAATTTGATCTAAACTAATTTAAAAAAGCGATTCCATTGCAAGAATTTTGAGTAATATGAGTTGCTCGAAAAATAGAAAAAGCTAAAATATTTGCAAAAATATTGAAC
This sequence comes from Agriphila tristella, assembly GCA_928269145.1. Classification (NCBI taxonomy): domain Eukaryota; kingdom Metazoa; phylum Arthropoda; class Insecta; order Lepidoptera; family Crambidae; genus Agriphila; species Agriphila tristella. Next base: position 11,335 of record OV743435.1, read on the forward strand.
CGGTAACAAGAATTTTGAGTATTATGAGTTGCTCGAAATATAGAAAAAGCTCAAATATTTGCTAAAATATTGAACAGTTAACAACAATTTTGAGTATAATGAGTTGCTCGAAACATAGAATTTGCTCTTAACTCATTTAAATTAGCGATTCCATTGCATGAATTTTGAGTAATATGAGTTGCTCAAAATATAGAAAAAGCTTAAATATTTGCTAAAATATTGAACCGTTAACAAGAATTTTGAGTATTATGAGTTGCTCGAAATATAGAAAAAGCTCAAATATTTGCTAAAATATTGAACCATTAACAAGAATTTTGAGTATTAAGAGTTGCTCGAAATATAGAATTTGCTCTTAACTAATTTAAAATAGCGATTCCATTGCAAGAATTTTGAGTAACATGAGTTGCTCGAAATATAGAAAAAGCTTAAATATTTGCTAAAATATTTAACCGTTAACAAAAATTTTTAATAATTATGAGTTGCTCGAAATATAGAAAAAGCTCAAATATTTGTTAAAATGTTGAACCGTTAACAAGAATTTTGAGTATAATGAGTTGCTCGAAATGAAATTGCTCTTAACTAATTTAAAATAGCGATTCCATTGCAAGAATTTTAAGTAATATGAGTTGCTCGAAATATAAAATTTGCTCGAAACTAATTTAAAATATCGATTCCATTGCAAGAATTTTGAGTAATATGAGTTGCTCGAAATATATAAAAAGCTCAAATATTTGCTAAAATATTGAACCATTAACAAGAATTTTGAGTATTATGAGTTGCTCGAAATATAAAATTTGATCTAAACTAATTTAAAAAAGCGATTCCATTGCAAGAATTTTGAGTAATATGAGTTGCTCGAAAAATAGAAAAAGCTAAAATATTTGCAAAAATATTGAACCGGTAACAAGAATTTTGAGTATTATGAGTTGCTCGAAACAAAGAATTTGCTCTAAACTTATTTAAAATAGCGATTCCATTGCAAGAATTTTAAGTAATATGAGTTGCTCGAAATATATAAAAAGCTCAAATATTTGCTAAAATATTGAACCATTAACAAGAATTTTGAGTATTATGAGTTGCTCGAAATATAGAATTTGCTCTAAACTAATTTAAAATAGCGATTCCATTGCAAGAATTTTAAGTAATATGAGTTGCTCGAAATATTGAAAAAGCTCAAATATTTGTTAAAATATTGAACCGTTAACAAGATTTTTGAGTATTATGAGTTGCTCGAAATATAAAATTTGCTCGAAACTAATTTAAAATATCGATTCCATTGCAATAATTTTGAGTAATATGAGTTGCTCGAAATATAGAAAAAGCTCAAATATTTGCTAAAATATTGAACCATTAACAAGAATATTGAGTATTATGAGTTGCTCGAAATATAAAATTTGCTCGAAACTAATTTAAAATATCGATTCCATTGCAAGAATTTTGAGTAATATGAGTTGCTCGAAAAATAGAAAAAGCTAAAATATTTGCAAAACTATTGAACCGTTAACAAGAATTTTGAGTATTATGAGTTGCTCGAAATAAAGAATTTGCTCTAAACTAATTTAAAATAGCGATTCCATTGCAAGAATTTTAAGTAATATGAGTTGCTCGAAATATAGAAAAAGCTCAAATATTTGTTAAAATATTGAACCGTTAACAAGAATTTTGAGTATTATGAGTTGCTCGAAATATAGAATTTGCTCTAAACTAATTTAAAAAAGCGATTCTATTGCAAGAATTTTGAGTAATAAGAGTTGCTCGAAATATAGAAAAAGCTCAAATATTTGCTAAAATATTGAACCGTTTATAAGAATTTTGAGTATAACGAGTTGCTCGAAATAAAAAATTTGCTCGAAACTAATTTAAAATAGCGATTCCATTGCAAGAATTTTGAGTAATATGAGTTGCTCGAAATATAGAAAAAGCTTAAATATTTGCTAAAATATTGAACCGTTAACGAAAATTTTGAGTATTATGAGTTGCTCGAAATATAGAAAAAGCTCAAATATTTGCTAAAATATTGAACCATTAACAAGAATATTGAGTATTATGAGTTGCTCGAAATATAAAATTTGCTCGAAACTAATTTAAAATATCGATTCCATTGCAAGAATTTTGAGTAATATGAGTTGCTCGAAAAATAGAAAAAGCTAAAATATTTGTTAAAATGTTGAACCGTTAACAAGAATTTTGAGTATTATGAGTTGCTCGAAATATAGAATTTGCTCTAAAGTAATTTAAAAAAGCGATTCCATTGCAAGAATTTTTAAGTAATATGAGTTGCTCGAAAAATAGAAAAAGCTAAAATATTTGCAAAAATATTGAACCGGTAACAAGAATTTTGAGTATTATGAGTTGCTCGAAATAAAGAATTTGCTCTAAACTAATTTAAAATAGTGATTCCATTGCAAGAATTTTAAGTAATATGAGTTGCTCGAAATAAAGAATTTGCTCTAAACTAATTTAAAAAAGCAATTCTATTGCAAGAATTTTGAGTAATAAGAGTTGCTCGAAATAAAGAAAAAGCTCAAATATTTGCTAAAATATTGAACCGTTTATAAGAATTTTGAGTAATATGAGTTGCTCGAAAAATAGAAAAAGCTAAAATATTTGCAAAAATATTGAACCGTTTACAAGAATTTTGAGTATTATGAGTTGCTCAAAATAAAGAATTTGCTCTAAACTAATTTAATATAGCGATTCAATTGCAAGAATTTTAAGTAATATGAGTTGCTCGAAATATAGAAAAAGATCAAATATTTGCTAAAATATTGAACAGTTAACAACAATTTTGAGTATAATGAGTTGCTCGAAATATAGAATTTGCTCTTAACTAATTTAAAATAGCGATTCCATTGCATGAATTTTGAGTAATATGAGTTGCTCAAAATATAGAAAAAGCTTAAATATTTGCTAAAATATTGAACCGTTAACAAGAATTTTGAGTATTATGAGTTGCTCGAAATATAGAAAAAGCTCAAATATTTGCTAAAATATTGAACCATTAACAAGAATTTTGAGTATTAAGAGTTGCTCGAAATATAGAATTTGCTCTTAACTAATTTAAAATAGCGATTCCATTGCAAGAATTTTGAGTAACATGAGTTGCTCGAAATATAGAAAAAGCTTAAATATTTGCTAAAATATTTAACCGTTAACAAGATTTTTGAGTATTATGAGTTGCTCGAAATATAAAATTTGCTCGAAACTAATTTAAAATAACGATTCCATTGCAAGAATTTTGAGTAATATGAGTTGCTCGAAAAATAGAAAAAGCTAAAATATTTGCAAAACTATTGAACCGTTAACAAGATTTTTGAGTATTATGAGTTGCTCGAAATATAAAATTTGCTCGAAACTAATTAAAAATATCGATTCCATTGCAAGAATTTTGAGTAATATGAGTTGCTCGAAAAATAGAAAAAGCTAAAATATTTGCAAAACTATTGAACCGTTAACAAGAATTTTGAGTATTATGAGTTGCTCGATATAAAGAATTTGCTCTAAACTAATTTAAAAAAGCGATTCTATTGCAAGAATTTTGAGTAATAAGAGTTGCTCGAAATATAGAAAAAGCTCAAATATTTGCTAAAATATTGAACCGTTTATAAGAATTTTGAGTATAACGAGTTGCTCGAAATAAAAAATTTGCTCGAAACTAATTTAAAATAGCGATTCCATTGCAAGAATTTTGAGTAATATGAGTTGCTCGAAATATAGAAAAAGCTTAAATATTTGCTAAAATATTGAACCGTTAACGAAAATTTTGAGTATTATGAGTTGCTCGAAATATAGAAAAAGCTCAAATATTTGTTAAAATGTTGAACCGTTAACAAGAATTTTGAGTATTATGAGTTGCTCGAAATATAGAAAAAGTTCAAATATTTGTTAAAATGTTGAACCGTTAACAAGAATTATGAGTATTATGAGTTGCTCGAAATATAGAAAAAGCTCAAATATTTGCTAAAATATTGAACCATTAACAAGAATATTGAGTATTATGAGTTGCTCGAAATATAAAATTTGCTCGAAACTAATTTAAAATATCGATTCCATTGCAAGAATTTTGAGTAATATGAGTTGCTCGAAAAATAGAAAAAGCTAAAATATTTGTTAAAATGTTGAACCGTTAACAAGAATTTTGAGTATTATGAGTTGCTCGAAATATAGAATTTGCTCTAAAGTAATTTAAAAAAGCGATTCCATTGCAAGAATTTTTAAGTAATATGAGTTGCTCGAAAAATAGAAAAAGCTAAAATATTTGCAAAAATATTGAACCGGTAACAAGAATTTTGAGTATTATGAGTTGCTCGAAATAAAGAATTTGCGTTAAACTAATTTAAAATAGTGATTCCATTGCAAGAATTTTAAGTAATATGAGTTGCTCGAAATAAAGAATTTGCTCTAAACTAATTTAAAAAAGCAATTCTATTGCAAGAATTTTAAGTAATAAGAGTTGCTCGAAATAAAGAAAAAGCTCAAATATTTGCTAAAATATTGAACCGTTTATAAGAATTTTGAGTAATATGAGTTGCTCGAAAAATAGAAAAAGCTAAAATATTTGCAAAAATATTGAACCGTTTACAAGAATTTTGAGTATTATGAGTTGCTCAAAATAAAGAATTTGCTCTAAACAAGAATTTTAAGTAATATGAGTTGCTCGAAATATAGAAAAAGATCAAATATTTGCTAAAATATTGAACAGTTAACAACAATTTTGAGTATAATGAGTTGCTCGAAATATAGAATTTGCTCTTAACTAATTTAAAATAGCGATTCCATTGCATGAATTTTGAGTAATATGAGTTGCTCAAAATATAGAAAAAGCTTAAATATTTGCTAAAATATTGAACCGTTAACAAGAATTTTGAGTATTATGAGTTGCTCGAAATATAGAAAAAGCTCAAATATTTGCTAAAATATTGAACCATTAACAAGAATTTTGAGTATTAAGAGTTGCTCGAAATATAGAATTTGCTCTTAACTAATTTAAAATAGCGATTCCATTGCAAGAATTTTGAGTAACATGAGTTGCTCGAAATATAGAAAAAGCTTAAATATTTGCTAAAATATTTAACCGTTAACAAGATTTTTGAGTATTATGAGTTGCTCGAAATATAAAATTTGCTCGAAACTAATTTAAAATAACGATTCCATTGCAAGAATTTTGAGTAATATGAGTTGCTCGAAAAATAGAAAAAGCTAAAATATTTGCAAAACTATTGAACCGTTAACAAGATTTTTGAGTATTATGAGTTGCTCGAAATATAAAATTTGCTCGAAACTAATTAAAAATATCGATTCCATTGCAAGAATTTTGAGTAATATGAGTTGCTCGAAAAATAGAAAAAGCTAAAATATTTGCAAAACTATTGAACCGTTAACAAGAATTTTGAGTATTATGAGTTGCTCGATATAAAGAATTTGCTCTAAACTAATTTAAAAAAGCGATTCTATTGCAAGAATTTTGAGTAATAAGAGTTGCTCGAAATATAGAAAAAGCTCAAATATTTGCTAAAATATTGAACCGTTTATAAGAATTTTGAGTATAACGAGTTGCTCGAAATAAAAAATTTGCTCGAAACTAATTTAAAATAGCGATTCCATTGCAAGAATTTTGAGTAATATGAGTTGCTCGAAATATAGAAAAAGCTTAAATATTTGCTAAAATATTGAACCGTTAACGAAAATTTTGAGTATTATGAGTTGCTCGAAATATAGAAAAAGCTCAAATATTTGTTAAAATGTTGAACCGTTAACAAGAATTTTGAGTATTATGAGTTGCTCGAAATATAGAAAAAGTTCAAATATTTGTTAAAATGTTGAACCGTTAACAAGAATTATGAGTATTATGAGTTGCTCGAACTATAGAAAAAGCTCAAATATTTGTTAAAATGTTGAACCGTTAACAAGAATTTTGAGTATTATGAGTTGCTCGAAATATAGAATTTGCTCTAAAGTAATTTAAAAAAGCGATTCCATTGCAAGAATTTTTAAGTAATATGAGTTGCTCGAAAAATAGAAAAAGCTAAAATATTTGCAAAAATATTGAACCGGTAACAAGAATTTTGAGTATTATGAGTTGCTCGAAATAAAGAATTTGCTCTAAACTAATTTAAAATAGCGATTCCATTGCAAGAATTTTAAGTAATATGAGTTGCTCGAAATATAGAATTTGCTCTAAACTAATTTAAAAAAGCAATTCTATTGCAAGAATTTTGAGTAATAAGAGTTGCTCGAAATAAAGAAAAAGCTCAAATATTTGCTAAAATATTGAACCGTTTATAAGAATTTTGAGTAATATGAGTTGCTCGAAAAATAGAAAAAGCTAAAATATTTGCAAAAATATTGAACCGTTTACAAGAATTTTGAGTATTATGAGTTGCTCAAAATAAAGAATTTGCTCTAAACTAATTTAATATAGCGATTCCATTGCAAGAATTTTAAGTAATATGAGTTGCTCGAAATATAGAAAAAGATCAAATATTTGCTAAAATATTGAACAGTTAACAACAATTTTGAGTATAATGAGTTGCTCGAAATATAGAATTTGCTCTTAACTAATTTAAAAAAGCGATTCTATTGCAAGAATTTTGAGTATTAAGAGTTGTCCGAAATATAGAATTTGCTCTTAACTAATTTAAAATAGCGATTCCATTGCAAGAATTTTGAGTAACATGAGTTGCTCGAAATATAAAAAAAGCTTAAATATTTGCTAAAATATTTAACCGTTAACAAGATTTTTGAGTATTATGAGTTGCTCGAAATATAAAATTTGCTCGAAACTAATTTAAAATATCGATTCCATTGCAAGAATTTTGAGTAATTTGAGTTGCTCGAAAAATAGAAAAAGCTAAAATATTTGCAAAACTATTGAACCGTTAACAAGAATTTTGAGTATTATGAGTTGCTCGAAATAAAGAATTTGCTTTAAACTAATTTAAAATAGCGATTCCATTGCAAGAATTTTAAGTAATATGAGTTGCTCGAAATATAGAAAAAGCTCAAATATTTGTTAAAATATTGAACCGTTAACAAGAATTTTGAGTATTATGAGTTGCTCGAAATATAGAATTTGCTCTAAACTAATTTAAAATAGCGATTCCATTGCAAGAATTTTAAGTAATATGAGTTGCTCGAAATATTGAAAAAGCTAAAATATTTGCAAAAATATTGAACCGGTAACAAGAATTTTGAGTATTATGAGTTGCTCAAAATAAAGAACTTGCTCTAAACTAATTATTTAAAATAGCGATTCCATTGCAAGAATTTTAAGTAATATGAGTTGCTCGAAATATTGAAAAAGCTCAAATATTTGCTAAAATATTGAACCATTAACAAGAATTTTGAGTATTAAGAGTTGCTCGAAATATAGAATTTGCTCTTAACTAATTTAAATTAGCGATTCCATTGCATGAATTTTGAGTAATATGAGTTGCTCAAAATATAGAAAAAGGTTAAATATTTGCTAAAATATTGAACCGTTAACAAGAATTTTGAGTATTATGAGTTGCTCGAAATATAGAAAAAGCTCAAATATTTGCAAAAATATTGAACCATTAACAAGAATTTTGAGTATTAAGAGTTGCTCGAAATATAGAATTTGCTCTTAACTAATTTAAAATAGTGATTCCATTGCAAGAATTTTGAGTAACATGAGTTGCTCGAAATATAGAAAAATCTTAAATATTTGCTAAAATATTTAACCGTAAACAAGATTTTAGAGTATTATGAGTTGCTCGAAATATAAAATTTGCTCGAAACTAATTTAAAATATCGATTCCATTGCAAGAATTTTGAGTAATATGAGTTGCTCGAAATATAGAAAAAGCTCAAATATTTGCTAAAATATTGAACCATTAACAAGAATATTGAGTATTATGAGTTGCTCGAAATATAGAATTTGCTCTAAACTAATTTAAAAAAGCGATTCCATTGCAAGAATTTTGAGTAATATGAGTTGCTCGAAAAATGAAAAAAAGCTAAAATATTTGCTAAAATATTTAACCGTAAACAAGATTTTTAAATATTATGAGTTGCTCGAAATATAAAATTTGCTCGAAACTAATTTAAAATATCGATTCCATTGCAAGAATTTTGAGTAATATGAGTTGCTCGAAATATAGAAAAAGCTCAAATATTTGCTAAAATATTGCACCATTACCAAGAATTTTGAGTATTATGAGTTGCTCGAAATATAGAAAAAGCTCAAATATTTGTTAAAATGTTGAACCGTTAACAAGAATTTTGAGTATAATGAGTTGCTCGAAATAAAATTGCTCTTAACTAATTTAAAATAGCGATTCCATTGCAAGAATTTTAAGTTATATGAGTTGCTCGAAATATAGAATAAGCTTAAATATTTGCTAAATATTTAACCGTTAACAAGTTTTTTGAGTATTATGAGTTGCTCGAAATATAAAATTTGCTCGAAACTAATTTAAAATATCGATTCCATTGCAAGAATTTTGAGTAATATGAGTTGCTCGAAATATATAAAAAGCTCAAATATTTGCTAAAATATTGAACCATTAACAAGAATTTTGAGTATTATGAGTTGCTCGAAATATAGAATTTGATCTAAACTAATTTAAAAAAGCGATTCCATTGCAAGAATTTTGAGTAATATGAGTTGCTCGAAAAATAGAAAAAGCTAAAATATTTGCAAAAATATTGAACCGGTAACAAGAATTTTGAGTATTATGAGTTGCTCGAAACAAAGAATTTGCTCTAAACTAATTTAAAATAGCGATTCCATTGCAAGAATTTTAAGTAATATGAGTTGCTCGAAATATAGAAAAAGCTCAAATATTTGCTAAAATATTGAACCATTTACAAGAATTTTGAGTATAATGAGTTGCTCGAAATATAGAATTTGCTCTTAACTAATTTAAAATAGCGATTCCATTGCATGAATTTTGAGTAATATGAGTTGCTCAAAATATAGAAAAAGGTTAAATATTTGCTAAAATATTGAACCGTTAACAAGAATTTTGAGTATTATGAGTTGCTCGAAATATAGAAAAAGCTCAAATATTTGAAAAAATATTGAACCATTAACAAGAATTTTGAGTATTAAGAGTTGCTCGAAATATAGAATTTGCTCTTAACTAATTTAAAATAGTGATTCTGTGGTGAATTGTAGGTTCAAGTAGTTTCTATAGCTTTTATATTTCTATCTCTATCTTGTCTATTTTCTGTTTTCCTTTGTTATTACTTCTTGTCAAAAGAGAAAATTGTGTGCTTTCGAAATATACTCGTATCTCTGCCGAACAGTCGCCTTGTTTATTAGTTAATACCTTTACAGTCCCTTTCCCTTACATTTTGGTCCATCTCCCCGTGATAATGAACACGCGATCAAAAACAATGCGGCTGTTGACACCGGCAAAATCGGTTCGCGTATCGCGCTCGGACTCTGGAGCACCCGCGGCGGGTGGGCTCGGTCGGTCCCCAAAATTGGACCCCTTTGCGACCGTAGCCACTAATACTCCCGCAGCCCATATTCCTAAGAGTCCCGAGACGCCCGGCGGGTCCAGTGTCGAGCACAATAATGTTTGTCTCAGTTCCAGGTCGCACGCGTCGTCTTCGCGGTCGTCTACCACCATAAAGGCTCGGCGATTGTCCGCGGAGGCCCAATTGGCGCGTCGTAACATGGAACGTAAGCAGCAGCTGTACGAACGGGAACAAGAGCTTGCCAAAGAGCTTGCCCGTCAACACCTCGAGTATGAACGTAAGCTTTCGGAAGAAATGCAGCGAGTAGAAGAACTGGAAGTCGAGGCATCGCTTGCGGAACAGGAAGCGGATCAACGATCCACTTATTCGGTCAGTCGATCCTTTTCACGCACAGCATCATGGGTTCATGATGGTAATAATAGCAGCTGCCCGGTCGACAAAAAAATCGACCGCAAAGCTAAAAATCATGAAAATTGTGAAATTCGGGATAACACTCGTTCTCGTATTTACAAAAAACCTGTGAATTTTCATATTCCAATTGACAAAACTGATTTACTTCAAACAACAACGTCAAATAAGGCGCTGTCATCCACACGGCCGTCAACAGAACAAAAAAATTGGCCGCCAGTCAACTCAAAGAAGGATGACTTTAATTCGCATTCTTTTAAATGTTCACATAAACTCGAACTCACTCCTTTCAGCGGGAAGACGACAGAGTGGTTAATGTTTAAGCGTGTTTATCGTGATACCCAACATTTATTTTCACCTGCAGAGAATCTTGTGCGATTGAGCGGCGCGCTACGCGGCCAAGCCCTCGAGAGCGTGTCGTCGTTGCTGTACACAGCCGAGCGACCTGAAGAAGTGCTCGACATGCTGGAACAGACGTTCGCGCTCCCTGAGATGATCGTGCTGAACGAGATTGCTCTCGTGCGGAATCTCCCAAAGTTAAGCTTTGATCAAAAAGAGTTAAATCAGTTTGCTTGTAGATTGCGCAATTGCATAGCAGTAATTAGAAATTTAGACCAAATTGAACACATATATTCTGTAGAATTATTTCACTCGGTATTGAACAAACTGACACCGATATTGTACAGTCAGTGGAAAGATTATGCGTACCGCAGCGATCGGTCTGTACCGAAAATAATACTTTTGTCTGAGTTTCTGGATATTGAAGCTGTCAAACACAATCGATTTGGTTTAATACCTGACTACACAAAGCGGCCTGGCACTTTAATGTCAGAGGTAGGTAGGCGGCCTGGTACCCTAATGTCAGATATAGGTAGGCGTGCTGGCACTCTCATGTCCGATATAGGTAGGCGGCATGGTACAGTCGGCAACAACTTTTCACACAACTTTGCACGACGTGAAAATATTAATGCTACATCTGCACGTAACACAAATGCTGAACTGTGTCGTTATTGCAATAATAAACACAAATTGACCGAGTGTAAGGTTTTTATATCCCTATCGATAGACGATAAGTGGCTATGGTTGCGTGACGCTAAAATATGCTATAAGTGTCTAAAATCTAAATCACACCGTTGGAGGACTTGCAAGATTGGTCGTTGTGGTGTGGATGGGTGCGTACGTTTCCATCACCCGTTGCTGCATGTGGCGACGACGCCCCACGTGTCCCGCGCCGCTGGCGAGTCTCCATCTACTTCCTACAATGTTGTGACTGAACACCAAAACACTGATAAAACTGTGACCGTCACTAATGTCACTGAATCACACACAAGCGACGATATGTCTACACCTATGTCACAAGTGTTTTTGAAAATAGTTCCTGTTCAAGTGAGTGGTCCACATGGAAAATATGACACTTTTGCTCTGCTTGACTGCGGGTCCTCGGCAACTTTGATTGATTCGGAGGTGGCACGTCACATTGGTGTGTCTGGCCCCATGGAGTCCATCAAGGTTGACGGGGTCGCTGGCATGTCAACACAGAAACCAATCCAACATGTGAGCTTTTCTATTAAAGGTCAACATTGTCCTGATATATACACAGTGAGTAACGCTAAGGCCATGGATTCGCTATCTTTGTTTACACAAACTATCAAACCATCTGACATCTCACAATACCCACATTTGACAGATTTGGTTGCTGATCTTACGCTAACCAATGCAACTCCTAAGATATTGCTTGGTGCTGAACACTGGTATTTAACTATAAGTCGGGAAGTTAGGGCAGGCTCCAAAAGTCAACCGGTTGCAACTCGCACACTTTTAGGTTGGGTATTACATGGCAGATCCAGCAGCTGGACTAAGCCTGTGCATTTTATAAACCACACAACGATCAAGGACGACCAAAACTCTAACCTGGACGATCTCGTAAAAGAATATTTTCGCCTGGATGCCATAGGTATCACAAAACTTGAAAACACATGCTCTAGGGAGGATATACACGCTTTAGAGATTCTGGAGACTACTTCCAAACGATTACCGTCAGGTAGGTTTGAGGTTGGTCTATTGTGGCGTAAAGATAACCCAAATACACCTGACAGCTATCCTCAGGCGCACTCGAGGTTTCTTGGTTTAGAGAGGCGCATGGCTCGAGATGCAGAGTTAAAAAGAAGCTATTGTGCTTTTATTGACAATATGATGACAAAAGGTTATGCGGAAGAGTGTCCAAAAAATACATACCATGATAGTGTTAAACTAAATGAAATACACACACAATTGCGCTGGTATTTGCCACACTTTCCTGTTATACATCCTCAAAAACGTAAACTGAGAGTAGTCCATGATGCAGCAGCAAAGACCTCGGGAGTCAGTTTAAACTCACTCCTGCTCCCTGGGCCTGATCTTTTGCAGTCGTTGCTGCACATATTGTTCCGTTTTCGCGAAGGTTACGTTGCGATGACTGCTGACGTTAAGGAAATGTTTCCGCAGATTAAGATTAGAGCCGAAGACCGTGATGCCTTGCGATATATTTGGAGGGAGGATCCCAGCTGTGAGTTGAAGGAGTACAGGATGACTTCTGTCATTTTCGGTGCGGCTTGCAGCCCGTGTATTGCTCTATACATTAAAAATCGTAACGCCCAAGAATTACAGAAGTCATACCCCGCGGCAGCAAAAGCTATCATCTACGACCATTATATGGACGACTTTTTAGGTAGTCTGGACGATGTGCACGAAGCCTCTCAACTTGCAGCTGACATAGTCACAGTGCACAAGGCGGCCGGTATGGAGATGCGAGGTTGGGTCTCTAACATACCTGCCGCACTTGCAGCCGTGCCTGAAGACCTACGAGCCTCCCCACCTGAAAACGTTCACGTAGGCCCTGAAGCCTTTGTTAGGACCTTAGGGCTTATCTGGCATCCCTTGAGTGACACCTTTGGGTTTAGGATTGGGTCCCCAATCCCTGAAAAAGAGAAACTAACTAAGCGAAAAGTATTGTCATATTTAATGTGCGTATATGACCCTCTTGGTCTTTTAACTCCGCTGGTCATTCAAGGCCGCATTTTATTCCAGCAGACGTGGCGAACTGGTCTCGATTGGGACACCGAGCTGCAGCCAGATGCAATTCAAAGATGGCTGTCTTGGTCTCGGCAACTGGCTACGATTGTAGACATCAAAATTCCTCGTTGGTATAGGTGTGGGTTCCAAAATGAGGTCATCATTGACAGACAGCTCCATGTGTTTGCCGACGCTAGTGAGGAAGCATACTCATGCGTCGCATATTGGCGTTTTACATTCATGGACGGTTCAGTGAAGCTGTCTCTCATTGGTGGAAAGGCACGCCTTAGCCCTCTAAAACCTACATCCATACCACGTCTCGAGCTCCAAGCCAGTCTGATTGCTGCTCGTTTTGCGAATACTGTGTGTACCGGTCACAACGTCCAGCCAGATTCAATTCACCTTTGGTCTGACTCCACCACAGTTCTGAGCTGGATTCGCAGCGATGCGCGAACCTTCAAACCATTTGTAGCAAATCGTGTCAAAAAAGTCAAATAAGCTTTATTCAAATAAACTTAATTATTAAGTACTTTTGAATCGTCTATATTTTCCTACCACCCGTTCCAGACTTTTTTAGCTGACAAGAAGAACGGGCGCAAGAAACTTATCAGCTGTAACAGCCATAAGTAACGATATTTACAAACTTGAATATATCGTTACCAGATAATTACAACAGGGTGACAGGATTATTGGCAACAACATAGACTTATTATATTATATTACTTCAACAAAGTACTTACAGTAGCAAGTTATGTGTTACATCATTTCCACGCATTTAGATCTTTAAGATAATCGTCTACTTTATAATAACCTTTACCCATGAGCGTTTTTTTAACATGGTTTTTAAATTCATGCAAAGGAAGATCAATCACTTGTTGTGGAACTTTATTAATGAAAGCTATGCCTTTCCCCATAAATGAACCTCTAGTTTTTGCAAGCCTAAATCTTGGAACGGCAAGTTTATCTTTATTTCTTGTATTAAACTGGTGAATATTGCTGTTTTTAGCAAATGAATCATAGTGTTTCCTTACATAAACTAAATTTTCATATATATATTGACCTGCCAAAGTTAAAATATTAATTTCTTTAAACAATTCTCTCAAGCTATCTCTTCGCCGAAGATTATATATGGCGCGAACAGCTCTTTTTTGGAGTACAAAAATATTTTCAATACTGGCAGCTGAGCCCCACAATAGCAGTCCATACGACATTACGCTATGAAAATAACTAAAGTATACTAACCTTGCCGTTTCAATATCAGTTAAAAGCCTTATTTTCTTAACAGCAAATGCCGCTGAACTAAGTCTACTTGACAAGGCTTCAATATGTGGATCCCATTGCAGTCGGGAATCTAGTGTGATACCTAGAAATTTTGTGCTCTCGATAAACTCGACTTCATCGTCATTCAAATTAATATTTAATTTTGTCTGCTCAACATTAGGTAATGAGAATTTAACACATTTAGTTTTTTTGGGGTTAAGTGCTAAATTATTACTATTAAACCAGTATGAAACTTTAGAGAGGGCACTATTTACTTCGTCCGAACAGTTATTACCTCTGTTTACTTTAAAAACTAAAGAAGTATCATCCGCAAATAGTACTGTTTCACATAAATTATTCGCTTTAATTATATTTGTGGGGGAAATCACCGAGATAACAAATGTCAATAGTTGGAAATTTGTTCCAGGTGGTTTGAATGTCGCAGATGACGCGACAAGACTCAGGGATCGTGACATCGACCTGTCGCGGTGGTTCTCTGGACCTGATTTCTTATTATTACCATCCAGTGAATGGCCCAAAGAACCATCGATACCCGAAGCTACATCCATCTTAGAAGAGCTAAAACCTTCTAAGGTGCATGTAGGATTAACCCATCTGGATAAACCTTCATCGGTTGTGCCAGATCCCTCACGTTTCAGTGAGTGGCTACGCCTGCTTCGTGCAACTGCACGTGTTTTTCAGTGCGTCAATAAATTTAGATCTCTTTTGGCACATAATCCAAATTCTAAAACCACGAACACCAAGTTTCCACCGCTATCTGCTATGGAGATACAGAAGGCTGAAATTGCCATTCTCAGAAAAGCCCAGACAGAGTCATTTGGCGAAGAGCTCTCCTTGCTCCTTGATAGCAAGCCTTTGCCAAAGTCCAGCAAGTTGAAGACTCTCTGCCCGGTATTCGATGAAGATGGCCTACTCAGACTGGACAGCCGCATAAAGCATTTGAAGAACGCCAACTACGCCAGTACTTCACCCATTATTCTTGATGGCCGACACCCTGCTGTTCGACTTCTCGTACGTCACTACCATGTCAAAGCTGCCCACGCCTTCAACGAGTTGGTAACCAATGAGCTCAAACAGCGATATTGGATTTTCCGGTGTCGCAGCGAAGTTCGCATGGCCGCAAGAAGATGCGCTTTCTGTATCAAAAGAAAGGCAACACCACAGATCCCACCAACCGGCGACCTGCCAGATGTGCGTCTGGAACACCATCAGCGCCCGTTTACGAACACTGGCCTAGATTATTTTGGTCCCGTCGAGGTCTCAGTTGGCCGACGCAGAGAAAAGCGATGGATAGCTCTTTTTACCTGCATGACGACACGAGCAGTCCACCTCGAGATTGTCACGAGCCTCTCAGCCGACTCCGCCATCATGAGCATACGCCGTTTTGCTGCACGTCGAGGACTCCCAAAAAAAATCCTCTCTGATAACGGCACGTCTTTTGTCGGAGCCAACAGACAACTCTGCGAGTTTTACAGCGATGCTGTGCAAGACTTCACCGCTAGTAAATGCATAGAATGGTGCTATATTCCTCCTGCGGCACCATTTATGGGCGGTTGCTGGGAAAGACTTGTTAAAACCGTAAAGACTGCCCTTCTTGCAACACTAAAAGAACGATCCCCAAGAGAAGAGCTGCTGCACACCCTACTTTTAGAAGCAGAAGCCCTTGTGAACTCACGTCCTTTGGTATATGTCACTGAAAATGGAGAGTGCGAGAGTCTGACTCCGTTTCATTTCCTGATCGGCACCTCCTCAAACCAGCAGACGCCAGCCCAGTTAGACGATGGAGCATTCTCGATGAGGAAAGAATGGCAAAAGGTTCTTCGTTTGTCTGAGCATTTTTGGTCCAAGTGGCTTAAAGAATACTTACCTAGTCTGAGGCCAAAGACAAAGATCAGGGGCCAACACATAAATCTAAAAGTGGGCGATGTTGTATTGGTGGTTGATCCAGATTTGCCAAGAGGAGTATGGCCAATGGGGCGCATACTGGAA
Source organism: Agriphila tristella (assembly GCA_928269145.1). Taxonomy (NCBI): domain Eukaryota; kingdom Metazoa; phylum Arthropoda; class Insecta; order Lepidoptera; family Crambidae; genus Agriphila; species Agriphila tristella. The sequence continues at coordinate 27,514 of OV743435.1, forward strand.
GTATTCCCGGGCAGAGATGGAGTTGTCAGAGTGGCGGACGTTGCAACCAAAGGGGGCACAATGAGAAGGCCCGTCAGGAAGCTGGCTCATTTGCAAGTTGTGTAGCTACGCTAAACGGGGGGGATGATGTGGTGAATTGTAGGTTCAAGTAGTTTCTATAGCTTTTATATTTCTATCTCTATCTTGTCTATTTTCTGTTTTCCTTTGTTATTACTTCTTGTCAAAAGAGAAAATTGTGTGCTTTCGAAATATACTCGTATCTCTGCCGAACAGTCGCCTTGTTTATTAGTTAATACCTTTACAGTCCCTTTCCCTTACAGATTCCATTGCAAGAATTTTAAGTAATATGAGTAGCTCGAAATATTGAAAAAGCTCAAATATTTGTTAAAATATTGAACCGTTAACAAGATTTTTGAGTATTATGAGTTGCTCAAAATATAAAATTTGCTCGAAACTAATTTAAAATATCGATTCCATTGCAATAATTTTGAGTAATATGAGTTGCTCGAAATATAGAAAAAGCTCAAATATTTGCTAAAATATTGAACCATTTACAAGAATTTTGAGTATTATGAGTTGCTCGAAATTTAGAATCTGCTCTAAACTAATTTAAAAAAGCAATTCTATTGCAAGAATTTTGAGTATTAAGAGTTGTCCGAAATATAGAATTTGCTCTTAACTAATTTAAAATAGCGATTCCATTGCAAGAATTTTGAGTAACATGAGTTGCTCGAAATATAGAAAAAGCTTAAATATTTGCTAAAATATTTAACCGTTTACAGGATTTTTGAGTATTATGAGTTGCTCGAAATATAGAAAAAGCTCAAATATTTGCTAAAATATTGAACCATTAACAAGAATTTTGAGTATGATGAGTTGCTCGAAATATAAAATTTGCTCTAAACTAATTTAAAAAAGCGATTCCAATGCAAGAATTTTGAGTAATATGAGTTGCTCGAAAAATAGAAAAAGCTAAAATATTTGCAAAAATATTGAACCATTAACAAGAATTTTGAGTATTATGAGTTGCTCGATATAAAGAATTTGCTCTAAACTAATTTAAAATAGCGATTCCATTGCAAGAATTTTAAGTAATATGAGTTGCTCGAAATATAGAAAAAGCTCAAATATTTGTTAAAATATTGAACCGTTAACAAGAATTTTGAGTATTATGAGTTGCTCGAAATATAGAATTTGCTCTAAACTAATTTAAAAAAGCGATTCTATTGCAAGAATTTTGAGTAATAAGAGTTGCTCGAAATATAGAAAAAGCTCAAATATTTGCTAAAATATTGAACCGTTTATAAGAATTTTGAGTATAACGAGTTGCTCGAAATAAAAAATTTGCTCGAAACTAATTTAAAATAGCGATTCCATTGCAAGAATTTTGAGTAATATGAGTTGCTCGAAATATAGAAAAAGCTTAAATATTTGCTAAAATTCTGAACCGTTAACGAAAATTTTGAGTATTATGAGTTGCTCGAAATATAAAAAAAGCTCAAATATTTGTTAAAATGTTGAACCGTTAACAAGAATTTTGAGTATTATGAGTTGCTCGAAATATAGAAAAAGTTCAAATATTTGTTAAAATGTTGAACCGTTAACAAGAATTTTGAGTATTATGAGTTGCTCGAAATATAGAAAAAGCTCAAATATTTGTTAAAATGTTGAACCGTTAACAAGAATTTTGAGTATTATGAGTTGCTCGAAATATAGAATTTGCTCTAAACTAATTTTAAAAAGCAATTCTATTGCAAGAATTTTGAGTAATAAGAGTTGCTCGAAATAAAGAAAAAGCTCAAATATTTGCTAAAATATTGAACCGTTTATAAGAATTTTGAGTAATATGAGTTGCTCGAAAAATAGAAAAAGCTCAAATATTTGCTAAAATATTGAACCGTTTATAAGAATTTTGAGTATAACGAGTTGCTCGAAATAAAAAATTTGCTCGAAACTAATTTAAAATAGCGATTCCATTGCAAGAATTTTGAGTAATATGAGTTGCTCGAAATATAGAAAAAGCTTAAATATTTGCTAAAATATTGAACCGTTAACGAAAATTTTGAGTATTATGAGTTGCTCGAAATATAGAAAAAGCTCAAATATTTGTTAAAATGTTGAACCGTTAACAAGAATTTTGAGTATTATGAGTTGCTCGAAATATAGAAAAAGTTCAAATATTTGTTAAAATGTTGAACCGTTAACAAGAATTTTGAGTATTATGAGTTGCTCGAAATATAGAAAAAGCTCAAATATTTGTTAAAATGTTGAACCGTTAACAAGAATTTTGAGTATTATGAGTTGCTCGAAATATAGAATTTGCTCTAAAATAATTTCAAAAAGCAATTCTATTGCAAGAATTTTGAGTAATAAGAGTTGCTCGAAATAAAGAAAAAGCTCAAATATTTGCTAAAATATTGAACCGTTTATAAGAATTTTGAGTATTATGAGTTGCTCGAAACATAGAATTTGCTCTTAACTAATTTAAAAAAGCGATTCCATTGCAAGAATTTTGAGTAATATGAGTTGCTCGAAAAATAGAAAAAGCTAAAATATTTGCAAAAATATTGAACCGGTAACAAGAATTTTGAGTATTGTAAGTTGCTCGAAATAAAGAATTTGCTTGAAACTAATTTAAAATAGCGATTCCATTGCAAGAATTTTGAGTATTATGAGTTGCTCGAAATATAGAATTTGCTCTAAACTAATTTAAAAAAGCAATTCTATTGCAAGAATTTTGAGTAATATGAGTTGCTCGAAAAATAGAAGAAGCTAAAATATTTGCAAAAATATTGAACCGGTAACAAGAATTTTGAGTATTTTGAGTTGCTCGAAATAAAGAATTTGCTCTAAACTAATTTAAAATAGCGATTCCATTGCAAGAATTTTAAGTAATATGAGTTGCTCGAAATATTGAAAAAGCTCAAATATTTGTTAAAATATTGAACCGTTAACAAGATTTTTGAGTATTATGAGTTGCTCGAAATATAAATTTTGCTCTTAACTAATTTAAAATAGCGATTCCATTGCATGAATTTTGAGTAATATGAGTTGCTCAAAATATAGAAAAAGCTTAAATATTTGCTAAAATATTGAACCGTTAACAAGAATTTTGAGTATTATGAGTTGCTCGAAATATAGAAAAAGCTCAAATATTTGCTAAAATATTGAACCATTAACAAGAATTTTGAGTATTAAGAGTTGCTCGAAATATAGAATTTGCTCTTAACTAATTTAAAATAGCGATTCCATTGCAAGAATTTTGAGTTACATGAGTTGCTCAAAATATAGAAAAAGCTTAAATATTTGCTAAAATATTTAACCGTTAACAAGATTTTTGAGTATTATGAGTTGCTCGAAATATAAAATATGCTCGAAACTAATTTAAAATATCGATTCCATTGCAAGAATTTTGAGTAATATGAGTTGCTCGAAATATAGAAAAAGCTCAAATATTTGCTAAAATATTGAACCATTAACAAGAATATTGAGTATTATGAGTTGCTCGAAATATAGAATTTGCTCTAAACTAATTTAAAAAAGCGATTCCATTGCAAGAATTTTGAGTAATATGAGTTGCTCGAAAAATAGAAAAAGCTCAAATATTTGCATAATTATTGGACCGTTAACAAGAATTTTGAGTATTATGAGTTGCTCGAAATAAAGAATTTGCTCTAAACTAATTTGAAAAAGCGATTCTATTGCAAGAATTTTGAGTAATAAGAGTTGCTCGAAATATAGAAAATGCTCTAAACTAATTAAAAAAAGCGATTCCATTGCATGAATTTTGAGTAATATGAGTTGCTCGAAAAATAGAAAAAGCTAAAATATTTGCAAAAATATTGAACCGTTAACAAGAGTTTTGAGTATTATGAGTTGCTCGAAATAAAGAATTTGCTCTAAACTAATTTAATATAGCGATTCCATTGCAAGAATTTTAAGTAATATGAGTTGCTCGAAATATAGAAAAAGATCAAATATTTGCTAAAATATTGAACAGTTAACAAGAATTTTGAGTAAAATGAGTTGCTCGAAATAGAGAATTTGCTCTTAACTAATTTAAAATAGCGATTCCATTGCATGAATTTTGAGTAATATGAGTTGCTCAAAATATAGAAAAAGCTTAAATATTTGCTAAAATATTGAACCGTTAACAAGAATTTTGAGTATTATGAGTTGCTCGAAATATAGAATTTGATCTAAACTAATTTAAAAAAGCGATTCTATTGCAAGAATTTTGAGTATTAAGAGTTGTCCGAAATATAGAATTTGATCTTAACTAATTTAAAATAGCGATTCCATTGCAAGAATTTTGAGTAACATGAGTAGCTCGAAATATAGAAAAAGCTTAAATATTTGCTAAAATATTTAACCGTTTACAGGATTTTTGAGTATTATGAGTTGCTCGAAATATAGAAAAAGCTCAAATATTTGCTAAAATATTGCACCATTACCAAGAATTTTGAGTATTATGAGTTGCTCGAAATATAGAATTTGCTCTAAACTAATTTAAAAAAGCAATTCTATTGCAAGAATTTTGAGTAATAAGAGTTGCTCGAAATAAAGAAAAAGCTCAAATATTTGCTAAAATATTGAACCGTTTATAAGAATTTTGAGTATAACAAGTTGATCGAAATAAAGAATTTGCTCGAAACTAATTTAAAATAGCGATTCCATTGCAAGAATTTTGAGTAATATGAGTTGCTCGAAATATAGAAAAAGCTTAAATATTTGCTAAAATATTGAACCGTTAACGAAAATTTTGAGTATTATGAGTTGCTCGAAATATAGAAAAAGCTCAAATATTTGTTAAAATGTTGAACCGTTAACAAGAATTTTGAGTATTATGAGTTGCTCGAAATATAGAAAAAGTTCAAATATTTGTTAAAATGTTGAACCGTTAACAAGAATTTTGAGTATTATGAGTTGCTCGAAATATAGAAAAAGCTCAAATATTTGTTAAAATGTTGAACCGTTAACAAGAATTTTGAGTATTATGAGTTGCTCGAAATATAGAATTTGCTCTAAACTAATTTAAAAAAGCAATTCTATTGCAAGAATTTTGAGTAATAAGAGTTGCTCGAAATAAAGAAAAAGCTCAAATATTTGCTAAAATATTGAACTGTTTATAAGAATTTTGAGTAATATGAGTTGCTCGAAAAATAGAAAAAGCTCAAATATTTGCTAAAATATTGAACCGTTTATAAGAATTTTGAGTATAACAAGTTGATCGAAATAAAGAATTTGCTCGAAACTAATTTAAAATAGCGATTCCATTGCAAGAATTTTGAGTAATATGAGTTGCTCGAAATATAGAAAAAGCTTAAATATTTGCTAAAATATTGAACCGTTAACGAAAATTTTGAGTATTACGAGTTGCTCGAAATATAGAAAAAGCTCAAATATTTGTTAAAATATTGAACAGTTAACAAGAATTTTGAGTATAATGAGTTGCTCGAAATATAGAATTTGCTTTAAACTAATTAAAAAAAAAGCGATTCCATTGCATGAATTTTGAGTAATATGAGTTGCTCGAAAAATAGAAAAAGCTAAAATATTTGCAAAAATATTGAACCGTTAACAAGAGTTTTGAGTATTATGAGTTGCTCGAAATAAAGAATTTGCTCTAAACTAATTTAATATAGCGATTCCATTGCAAGAATTTTAAGTAATATGAGTTGCTCGAAATATAGAAAAAGATCAAATATTTGCTAAAATATTGAACAGTTAACAAGAATTTTGAGTAAAATGAGTTGCTCGAAATAGAGAATTTGCTCTTAACTAATTTAAAATAGCGATTCCATTGCATGAATTTTGAGTAATATGAGTTGCTCAAAATATAGATAAAGCTTAAATAATTGCTAAAATATTGAACCGTTAACAAGAATTTTGAGTATTATGAGTTGCTCGAAATATAGAATTTGCTCTAAACTAATTTAAAAAAGCGATTCTATTGCAAGAATTTTGAGTATTAAGAGTTGTCCGAAATATAGAATTTGCTCTTAACTAATTTAAAATAGCGATTCCATTGCAAGAATTTTGAGTAACATGAGTAGCTCGAAATATAGAAAAAGCTTAAATATTTGCTAAAATATTTAACCGTTTACAGGATTTTTGAGTATTATTAGTTGCTCGAAATATAGAAAAAGCTCAAATATTTGCTAAAATATTGCACCATTACCAAGAATTTTGAGTATTATGAGTTGCTCGAAATATAGAATTTGCTCTAAACTAATTTAAAAAAGCAATTCTATTGCAAGAATTTTGAGTAATAAGAGTTGCTCGAAATAAAGAAAAAGCTCAAATATTTGCTAAAATATTGAACCGTTTATAAGAATTTTGAGTATAACAAGTTGATCGAAATAAAGAATTTGCTCGAAATTAATTTAAAATAGCGATTCCATTGCAAGAATTTTGAGTAATATGAGTTGCTCGAAATATAGAAAAAGCTTAAATATTTGCTAAAATATTGAACCGTTAACGAAAATTTTGAGTATTATGAGTTGCTCGAAATATAGAAAAAGCTCAAATATTTGTTAAAATGTTGAACCGTTAACAAGAATTTTGAGTATTATGAGTTGCTCGAAATATAGAAAAAGTTCAAATATTTGTTAAAATGTTGAACCGTTAACAAGAATTTTGAGTATTATGAGTTGCTCGAAATATAGAAAAAGCTCAAATATTTGTTAAAATGTTGAACCGTTAACAAGAATTTTGAGTATTATGAGTTGCTCGAAATATAGAATTTGCTCTAAACTAATTTAAAAAAGCAATTCTATTGCAAGAATTTTGAGTAATAAGAGTTGCTCGAAATAAAGAAAAAGCTCAAATATTTGCTAAAATATTGAACCGTTTATAAGAATTTTGAGTAATATGAGTTGCTCGAAAAATAGAAAAAGCTAAAATATTTGCAAAAATATTGAACCGTTAACAAGAATTTTTAGTATTATGAGTTGCTCGAAATAAAGAATTTGCTCTAAACTAATTTAATATAGCGATTCCATTGCAAGAATTTTGAGTAATATGAGTTGCTCGAAATATAGAAAAAGCTTAAATATTTGCTAAAATATTGAACCGTTAACGAAAATTTTGAGTAATATGAGTTGCTCGAAAAATAGAAAAAGCTAAAATATTTGCAAAAATATTGAACCGGTAACAAGAATTTTGAGTATTATGAGTTGCTCAAAATAAAGAACTTGCTCTAAACTAATTTAAAATAGCGATTCAATTGCAAGAATTTTGAGTATTATGAGTTGCTCGAAATATAGAATTTGCTCTAAACTAATTTAAAAAAGCAATTCTATTGCAAGAATTTTGAGTAATAAGAGTTGCACGAAATAAAGAAAAAGCTCAAATATTTGCTAAAATATTGAACCATATAAGAATTTTGAGTAATATGAGTTGCTCGAAAAATAGAAAAAGCTAAAATATTTGCAAAAAAATTGAACCGTTAACAAGAATTTTGAGTATTATGAGTTGCTCGAAATAAAGAATTTGCTCTAAACTAATTTAATATAGCGATTCCATTGCAAGAATTTTAAGTAATATGAGTTGCTCGAAATATAGAAAAAGATCAAATATTTGCTAAAATATTGAACAGTTAACAACAATTTTGAGTATAATGAGTTGCTCGAAATATAGAATTTGCTCTTAACTAATTTAAATTAGCGATTCCATTGCATGAATTTTGAGTAATATGAGTTGCTCAAAATATAGAAAAAGGTTAAATATTTGCTAAAATATTGAACCGTTAACAAGAATTTTGAGTATTATGAGTTGCTCGAAATATAGAAAAAGCTCAAATATTTGCAAAAATATTGAACCATTAACAAGAATTTTGAGTATTAAGAGTTGCTCGAAATATAGAATTTGCTCTTAACTAATTTAAAATAGTGATTCCATTGCAAGAATTTTGAGTAACATGAGTTGCTCGAAATATAGAAAAATCTTAAATATTTGCTAAAATATTTAACCGTAAACAAGATTTTAGAGTATTATGAGTTGCTCGAAATATAAAATTTGCTCGAAACTAATTTAAAATATCGATTCCATTGCAAGAATTTTGAGTAATATGAGTTGCTCGAAATATAGAAAAAGCTCAAATATTTGCTAAAATATTGAACCATTAACAAGAATATTGAGTATTATGAGTTGCTCGAAATATAGAATTTGCTCTAAACTAATTTAAAAAAGCGATTCCATTGCAAGAATTTTGAGTAATATGAGTTGCTCGAAAAATGAAAAAAAGCTAAAATATTTGCTAAAATATTTAACCGTAAACAAGATTTTTAAATATTATGAGTTGCTCGAAATATAAAATTTGCTCGAAACTAATTTAAAATATCGATTCCATTGCAAGAATTTTGAGTAATATGAGTTGCTCGAAATATAGAAAAAGCTCAAATATTTGCTAAAATATTGCACCATTACCAAGAATTTTGAGTATTATGAGTTGCTCGAAATATAGAAAAAGCTCAAATATTTGTTAAAATGTTGAACCGTTAACAAGAATTTTGAGTATAATGAGTTGCTCGAAATAAAATTGCTCTTAACTAATTTAAAATAGCGATTCCATTGCAAGAATTTTAAGTTATATGAGTTGCTCGAAATATAGAATAAGCTTAAATATTTGCTAAATATTTAACCGTTAACAAGTTTTTTGAGTATTATGAGTTGCTCGAAATATAAAATTTGCTCGAAACTAATTTAAAATATCGATTCCATTGCAAGAATTTTGAGTAATATGAGTTGCTCGAAATATATAAAAAGCTCAAATATTTGCTAAAATATTGAACCATTAACAAGAATTTTGAGTATTATGAGTTGCTCGAAATATAGAATTTGATCTAAACTAATTTAAAAAAGCGATTCCATTGCAAGAATTTTGAGTAATATGAGTTGCTCGAAAAATAGAAAAAGCTAAAATATTTGCAAAAATATTGAACCGGTAACAAGAATTTTGAGTATTATGAGTTGCTCGAAACAAAGAATTTGCTCTAAACTAATTTAAAATAGCGATTCCATTGCAAGAATTTTAAGTAATATGAGTAGCTCGAAATATTGAAAAAGCTCAAATATTTGTTAAAATATTGAACCGTTAACAAGATTTTTGAGTATTATGAGTTGCTCAAAATATAAAATTTGCTCGAAACTAATTTAAAATATCGATTCCATTGCAATAATTTTGAGTAATATGAGTTGCTCGAAATATAGAAAAAGCTCAAATATTTGCTAAAATATTGAACCATTTACAAGAATTTTGAGTATAATGAGTTGCTCGAAATATAGAATTTGCTCTTAACTAATTTAAAATAGCGATTCCATTGCATGAATTTTGAGTAATATGAGTTGCTCAAAATATAGAAAAAGGTTAAATATTTGCTAAAATATTGAACCGTTAACAAGAATTTTGAGTATTATGAGTTGCTCGAAATATAGAAAAAGCTCAAATATTTGAAAAAATATTGAACCATTAACAAGAATTTTGAGTATTAAGAGTTGCTCGAAATATAGAATTTGCTCTTAACTAATTTAAAATAGTGATTCTGTGGTGAATTGTAGGTTCAAGTAGTTTCTATAGCTTTTATATTTCTATCTCTATCTTGTCTATTTTCTGTTTTCCTTTGTTATTACTTCTTGTCAAAAGAGAAAATTGTGTGCTTTCGAAATATACTCGTATCTCTGCCGAACAGTCGCCTTGTTTATTAGTTAATACCTTTACAGTCCCTTTCCCTTACATTTTGGTCCATCTCCCCGTGATAATGAACACGCGATCAAAAACAATGCGGCTGTTGACACCGGCAAAATCGGTTCGCGTATCGCGCTCGGACTCTGGAGCACCCGCGGCGGGTGGGCTCGGTCGGTCCCCAAAATTGGACCCCTTTGCGACCGTAGCCACTAATACTCCCGCAGCCCATATTCCTAAGAGTCCCGAGACGCCCGGCGGGTCCAGTGTCGAGCACAATAATGTTTGTCTCAGTTCCAGGTCGCACGCGTCGTCTTCGCGGTCGTCTACCACCATAAAGGCTCGGCGATTGTCCGCGGAGGCCCAATTGGCGCGTCGTAACATGGAACGTAAGCAGCAGCTGTACGAACGGGAACAAGAGCTTGCCAAAGAGCTTGCCCGTCAACACCTCGAGTATGAACGTAAGCTTTCGGAAGAAATGCAGCGAGTAGAAGAACTGGAAGTCGAGGCATCGCTTGCGGAACAGGAAGCGGATCAACGATCCACTTATTCGGTCAGTCGATCCTTTTCACGCACAGCATCATGGGTTCATGATGGTAATAATAGCAGCTGCCCGGTCGACAAAAAAATCGACCGCAAAGCTAAAAATCATGAAAATTGTGAAATTCGGGATAACACTCGTTCTCGTATTTACAAAAAACCTGTGAATTTTCATATTCCAATTGACAAAACTGATTTACTTCAAACAACAACGTCAAATAAGGCGCTGTCATCCACACGGCCGTCAACAGAACAAAAAAATTGGCCGCCAGTCAACTCAAAGAAGGATGACTTTAATTCGCATTCTTTTAAATGTTCACATAAACTCGAACTCACTCCTTTCAGCGGGAAGACGACAGAGTGGTTAATGTTTAAGCGTGTTTATCGTGATACCCAACATTTATTTTCACCTGCAGAGAATCTTGTGCGATTGAGCGGCGCGCTACGCGGCCAAGCCCTCGAGAGCGTGTCGTCGTTGCTGTACACAGCCGAGCGACCTGAAGAAGTGCTCGACATGCTGGAACAGACGTTCGCGCTCCCTGAGATGATCGTGCTGAACGAGATTGCTCTCGTGCGGAATCTCCCAAAGTTAAGCTTTGATCAAAAAGAGTTAAATCAGTTTGCTTGTAGATTGCGCAATTGCATAGCAGTAATTAGAAATTTAGACCAAATTGAACACATATATTCTGTAGAATTATTTCACTCGGTATTGAACAAACTGACACCGATATTGTACAGTCAGTGGAAAGATTATGCGTACCGCAGCGATCGGTCTGTACCGAAAATAATACTTTTGTCTGAGTTTCTGGATATTGAAGCTGTCAAACACAATCGATTTGGTTTAATACCTGACTACACAAAGCGGCCTGGCACTTTAATGTCAGAGGTAGGTAGGCGGCCTGGTACCCTAATGTCAGATATAGGTAGGCGTGCTGGCACTCTCATGTCCGATATAGGTAGGCGGCATGGTACAGTCGGCAACAACTTTTCACACAACTTTGCACGACGTGAAAATATTAATGCTACATCTGCACGTAACACAAATGCTGAACTGTGTCGTTATTGCAATAATAAACACAAATTGACCGAGTGTAAGGTTTTTATATCCCTATCGATAGACGATAAGTGGCTATGGTTGCGTGACGCTAAAATATGCTATAAGTGTCTAAAATCTAAATCACACCGTTGGAGGACTTGCAAGATTGGTCGTTGTGGTGTGGATGGGTGCGTACGTTTCCATCACCCGTTGCTGCATGTGGCGACGACGCCCCACGTGTCCCGCGCCGCTGGCGAGTCTCCATCTACTTCCTACAATGTTGTGACTGAACACCAAAACACTGATAAAACTGTGACCGTCACTAATGTCACTGAATCACACACAAGCGACGATATGTCTACACCTATGTCACAAGTGTTTTTGAAAATAGTTCCTGTTCAAGTGAGTGGTCCACATGGAAAATATGACACTTTTGCTCTGCTTGACTGCGGGTCCTCGGCAACTTTGATTGATTCGGAGGTGGCACGTCACATTGGTGTGTCTGGCCCCATGGAGTCCATCAAGGTTGACGGGGTCGCTGGCATGTCAACACAGAAACCAATCCAACATGTGAGCTTTTCTATTAAAGGTCAACATTGTCCTGATATATACACAGTGAGTAACGCTAAGGCCATGGATTCGCTATCTTTGTTTACACAAACTATCAAACCATCTGACATCTCACAATACCCACATTTGACAGATTTGGTTGCTGATCTTACGCTAACCAATGCAACTCCTAAGATATTGCTTGGTGCTGAACACTGGTATTTAACTATAAGTCGGGAAGTTAGGGCAGGCTCCAAAAGTCAACCGGTTGCAACTCGCACACTTTTAGGTTGGGTATTACATGGCAGATCCAGCAGCTGGACTAAGCCTGTGCATTTTATAAACCACACAACGATCAAGGACGACCAAAACTCTAACCTGGACGATCTCGTAAAAGAATATTTTCGCCTGGATGCCATAGGTATCACAAAACTTGAAAACACATGCTCTAGGGAGGATATACACGCTTTAGAGATTCTGGAGACTACTTCCAAACGATTACCGTCAGGTAGGTTTGAGGTTGGTCTATTGTGGCGTAAAGATAACCCAAATACACCTGACAGCTATCCTCAGGCGCACTCGAGGTTTCTTGGTTTAGAGAGGCGCATGGCTCGAGATGCAGAGTTAAAAAGAAGCTATTGTGCTTTTATTGACAATATGATGACAAAAGGTTATGCGGAAGAGTGTCCAAAAAATACATACCATGATAGTGTTAAACTAAATGAAATACACACACAATTGCGCTGGTATTTGCCACACTTTCCTGTTATACATCCTCAAAAACGTAAACTGAGAGTAGTCCATGATGCAGCAGCAAAGACCTCGGGAGTCAGTTTAAACTCACTCCTGCTCCCTGGGCCTGATCTTTTGCAGTCGTTGCTGCACATATTGTTCCGTTTTCGCGAAGGTTACGTTGCGATGACTGCTGACGTTAAGGAAATGTTTCCGCAGATTAAGTAACGATATTTACAAACTTGAATATATCGTTACCAGATAATTACAACAGGGTGACAGGATTATTGGCAACAACATAGACTTATTATATTATATTACTTCAACAAAGTACTTACAGTAGCAAGTTATGTGTTACATCATTTCCACGCATTTAGATCTTTAAGATAATCGTCTACTTTATAATAACCTTTACCCATGAGCGTTTTTTTAACATGGTTTTTAAATTCATGCAAAGGAAGATCAATCACTTGTTGTGGAACTTTATTAATGAAAGCTATGCCTTTCCCCATAAATGAACCTCTAGTTTTTGCAAGCCTAAATCTTGGAACGGCAAGTTTATCTTTATTTCTTGTATTAAACTGGTGAATATTGCTGTTTTTAGCAAATGAATCATAGTGTTTCCTTACATAAACTAAATTTTCATATATATATTGACCTGCCAAAGTTAAAATATTAATTTCTTTAAACAATTCTCTCAAGCTATCTCTTCGCCGAAGATTATATATGGCGCGAACAGCTCTTTTTTGGAGTACAAAAATATTTTCAATACTGGCAGCTGAGCCCCACAATAGCAGTCCATACGACATTACGCTATGAAAATAACTAAAGTATACTAACCTTGCCGTTTCAATATCAGTTAAAAGCCTTATTTTCTTAACAGCAAATGCCGCTGAACTAAGTCTACTTGACAAGGCTTCAATATGTGGATCCCATTGCAGTCGGGAATCTAGTGTGATACCTAGAAATTTTGTGCTCTCGATAAACTCGACTTCATCGTCATTCAAATTAATATTTAATTTTGTCTGCTCAACATTAGGTAATGAGAATTTAACACATTTAGTTTTTTTGGGGTTAAGTGCTAAATTATTACTATTAAACCAGTATGAAACTTTAGAGAGGGCACTATTTACTTCGTCCGAACAGTTATTACCTCTGTTTACTTTAAAAACTAAAGAAGTATCATCCGCAAATAGTACTGTTTCACATAAATTATTCGCTTTAATTATATTTGTGGGGGAAATCACCGAGATAACAAATGTCAATAGTTGGAAATTTGTTCCAGGTGGTTTGAATGTCGCAGATGACGCGACAAGACTCAGGGATCGTGACATCGACCTGTCGCGGTGGTTCTCTGGACCTGATTTCTTATTATTACCATCCAGTGAATGGCCCAAAGAACCATCGATACCCGAAGCTACATCCATCTTAGAAGAGCTAAAACCTTCTAAGGTGCATGTAGGATTAACCCATCTGGATAAACCTTCATCGGTTGTGCCAGATCCCTCACGTTTCAGTGAGTGGCTACGCCTGCTTCGTGCAACTGCACGTGTTTTTCAGTGCGTCAATAAATTTAGATCTCTTTTGGCACATAATCCAAATTCTAAAACCACGAACACCAAGTTTCCACCGCTATCTGCTATGGAGATACAGAAGGCTGAAATTGCCATTCTCAGAAAAGCCCAGACAGAGTCATTTGGCGAAGAGCTCTCCTTGCTCCTTGATAGCAAGCCTTTGCCAAAGTCCAGCAAGTTGAAGACTCTCTGCCCGGTATTCGATGAAGATGGCCTACTCAGACTGGACAGCCGCATAAAGCATTTGAAGAACGCCAACTACGCCAGTACTTCACCCATTATTCTTGATGGCCGACACCCTGCTGTTCGACTTCTCGTACGTCACTACCATGTCAAAGCTGCCCACGCCTTCAACGAGTTGGTAACCAATGAGCTCAAACAGCGATATTGGATTTTCCGGTGTCGCAGCGAAGTTCGCATGGCCGCAAGAAGATGCGCTTTCTGTATCAAAAGAAAGGCAACACCACAGATCCCACCAACCGGCGACCTGCCAGATGTGCGTCTGGAACACCATCAGCGCCCGTTTACGAACACTGGCCTAGATTATTTTGGTCCCGTCGAGGTCTCAGTTGGCCGACGCAGAGAAAAGCGATGGATAGCTCTTTTTACCTGCATGACGACACGAGCAGTCCACCTCGAGATTGTCACGAGCCTCTCAGCCGACTCCGCCATCATGAGCATACGCCGTTTTGCTGCACGTCGAGGACTCCCAAAAAAAATCCTCTCTGATAACGGCACGTCTTTTGTCGGAGCCAACAGACAACTCTGCGAGTTTTACAGCGATGCTGTGCAAGACTTCACCGCTAGTAAATGCATAGAATGGTGCTATATTCCTCCTGCGGCACCATTTATGGGCGGTTGCTGGGAAAGACTTGTTAAAACCGTAAAGACTGCCCTTCTTGCAACACTAAAAGAACGATCCCCAAGAGAAGAGCTGCTGCACACCCTACTTTTAGAAGCAGAAGCCCTTGTGAACTCACGTCCTTTGGTATATGTCACTGAAAATGGAGAGTGCGAGAGTCTGACTCCGTTTCATTTCCTGATCGGCACCTCCTCAAACCAGCAGACGCCAGCCCAGTTAGACGATGGAGCATTCTCGATGAGGAAAGAATGGCAAAAGGTTCTTCGTTTGTCTGAGCATTTTTGGTCCAAGTGGCTTAAAGAATACTTACCTAGTCTGAGGCCAAAGACAAAGATCAGGGGCCAACACATAAATCTAAAAGTGGGCGATGTTGTATTGGTGGTTGATCCAGATTTGCCAAGAGGAGTATGGCCAATGGGGCGCATACTGGAAGTATTCCCGGGCAGAGATGGAGTTGTCAGAGTGGCGGACGTTGCAACCAAAGGGGGCACAATGAGAAGGCCCGTCAGGAAGCTGGCTCATTTGCAAGTTGTGTAGCTACGCTACACGGGGGGGATGATGTGGTGAATTGTAGGTTCAAGTAGTTTCTATAGCTTTTATATTTCTATCTCTATCTTGTCTATTTTCTGTTTTCCTTTGTTATTACTTCTTGTCAAAAGAGAAAATTGTGTGCTTTCGAAATATACTCGTATCTCTGCCGAACAGTCGCCTTGTTTATTAGTTAATACCTTTACAGTCCCTTTCCCTTACAGATTCCATTGCAAGAATTTTAAGTAATATGAGTAGCTCGAAATATTGAAAAAGCTCAAATATTTGTTAAAATATTGAACCGTTAACAAGATTTTTGAGTATTATGAGTTGCTCAAAATATAAAATTTGCTCGAAACTAATTTAAAATATCGATTCCATTGCAATAATTTTGAGTAATATGAGTTGCTCGAAATATAGAAAAAGCTCAAATATTTGCTAAAATATTGAACCATTTACAAGAATTTTGAGTATTATGAGTTGCTCGAAATTTAGAATCTGCTCTAAACTAATTTAAAAAAGCAATTCTATTGCAAGAATTTTGAGTATTAAGAGTTGTCCGAAATATAGAATTTGCTCTTAACTAATTTAAAATAGCGATTCCATTGCAAGAATTTTGAGTAACATGAGTTGCTCGAAATATAGAAAAAGCTTAAATATTTGCTAAAATATTTAACCGTTTACAGGATTTTTGAGTATTATGAGTTGCTCGAAATATAGAAAAAGCTCAAATATTTGCTAAAATATTGAACCATTAACAAGAATTTTGAGTATGATGAGTTGCTCGAAATATAAAATTTGCTCTAAACTAATTTAAAAAAGCGATTCCAATGCAAGAATTTTGAGTAATATGAGTTGCTCGAAAAATAGAAAAAGCTAAAATATTTGCAAAAATATTGAACCATTAACAAGAATTTTGAGTATTATGAGTTGCTCGATATAAAGAATTTGCTCTAAACTAATTTAAAATAGCGATTCCATTGCAAGAATTTTAAGTAATATGAGTTGCTCGAAATATAGAAAAAGCTCAAATATTTGTTAAAATATTGAACCGTTAACAAGAATTTTGAGTATTATGAGTTGCTCGAAATATAGAATTTGCTCTAAACTAATTTAAAAAAGCGATTCTATTGCAAGAATTTTGAGTAATAAGAGTTGCTCGAAATATAGAAAAAGCTCAAATATTTGCTAAAATATTGAACCGTTTATAAGAATTTTGAGTATAACGAGTTGCTCGAAATAAAAAATTTGCTCGAAACTAATTTAAAATAGCGATTCCATTGCAAGAATTTTGAGTAATATGAGTTGCTCGAAATATAGAAAAAGCTTAAATATTTGCTAAAATTCTGAACCGTTAACGAAAATTTTGAGTATTATGAGTTGCTCGAAATATAAAAAAAGCTCAAATATTTGTTAAAATGTTGAACCGTTAACAAGAATTTTGAGTATTATGAGTTGCTCGAAATATAGAAAAAGTTCAAATATTTGTTAAAATGTTGAACCGTTAACAAGAATTTTGAGTATTATGAGTTGCTCGAAATATAGAAAAAGCTCAAATATTTGTTAAAATGTTGAACCGTTAACAAGAATTTTGAGTATTATGAGTTGCTCGAAATATAGAATTTGCTCTAAACTAATTTTAAAAAGCAATTCTATTGCAAGAATTTTGAGTAATAAGAGTTGCTCGAAATAAAGAAAAAGCTCAAATATTTGCTAAAATATTGAACCGTTTATAAGAATTTTGAGTAATATGAGTTGCTCGAAAAATAGAAAAAGCTCAAATATTTGCTAAAATATTGAACCGTTTATAAGAATTTTGAGTATAACGAGTTGCTCGAAATAAAAAATTTGCTCGAAACTAATTTAAAATAGCGATTCCATTGCAAGAATTTTGAGTAATATGAGTTGCTCGAAATATAGAAAAAGCTTAAATATTTGCTAAAATATTGAACCGTTAACGAAAATTTTGAGTATTATGAGTTGCTCGAAATATAGAAAAAGCTCAAATATTTGTTAAAATGTTGAACCGTTAACAAGAATTTTGAGTATTATGAGTTGCTCGAAATATAGAAAAAGCTCAAATATTTGTTAAAATGTTGAACCGTTAACAAGAATTTTGAGTATTATGAGTTGCTCGAAATATAGAAAAAGCTCAAATATTTGTTAAAATGTTGAACCGTTAACAAGAATTTTGAGTATTATGAGTTGCTCGAAATATAGAATTTGCTCTAAAATAATTTCAAAAAGCAATTCTATTGCAAGAATTTTGAGTAATAAGAGTTGCTCGAAATAAAGAAAAAGCTCAAATATTTGCTAAAATATTGAACCGTTTATAAGAATTTTGAGTATTATGAGTTGCTCGAAACATAGAATTTGCTCTTAACTAATTTAAAAAAGCGATTCCATTGCAAGAATTTTGAGTAATATGAGTTGCTCGAAAAATAGAAAAAGCTAAAATATTTGCAAAAATATTGAACCGGTAACAAGAATTTTGAGTATTGTAAGTTGCTCGAAATAAAGAATTTGCTTGAAACTAATTTAAAATAGCGATTCCATTGCAAGAATTTTGAGTATTATGAGTTGCTCGAAATATAGAATTTGCTCTAAACTAATTTAAGAAAGCAATTCTATTGCAAGAATTTTGAGTAATATGAGTTGCTCGAAAAATAGAAGAAGCTAAAATATTTGCAAAAATATTGAACCGGTAACAAGAATTTTGAGTATTTTGAGTTGCTCGAAATAAAGAATTTGCTCTAAACTAATTTAAAATAGCGATTCCATTGCAAGAATTTTAAGTAATATGAGTTGCTCGAAATATTGAAAAAGCTCAAATATTTGTTAAAATATTGAACCGTTAACAAGATTTTTGAGTATTATGAGTTGCTCGAAATATAAATTTTGCTCTTAACTAATTTAAAATAGCGATTCCATTGCATGAATTTTGAGTAATATGAGTTGCTCAAAATATAGAAAAAGCTTAAATATTTGCTAAAATATTGAACCGTTAACAAGAATTTTGAGTATTATGAGTTGCTCGAAATATAGAAAAAGCTCAAATATTTGCTAAAATATTGAACCATTAACAAGAATTTTGAGTATTAAGAGTTGCTCGAAATATAGAATTTGCTCTTAACTAATTTAAAATAGCGATTCCATTGCAAGAATTTTGAGTAACATGAGTTGCTCAAAATATAGAAAAAGCTTAAATATTTGCTAAAATATTTAACCGTTAACAAGATTTTTGAGTATTATGAGTTGCTCGAAATATAAAATATGCTCGAAACTAATTTAAAATATCGATTCCATTGCAAGAATTTTGAGTAATATGAGTTGCTCGAAATATAGAAAAAGCTCAAATATTTGCTAAAATATTGAACCATTAACAAGAATATTGAGTATTATGAGTTGCTCGAAATATAGAATTTGCTCTAAACTAATTTAAAAAAGCGATTCCATTGCAAGAATTTTGAGTAATATGAGTTGCTCGAAAAATAGAAAAAGCTCAAATATTTGCATAATTATTGGACCGTTAACAAGAATTTTGAGTATTATGAGTTGCTCGAAATAAAGAATTTGCTCTAAACTAATTTGAAAAAGCGATTCTATTGCAAGAATTTTGAGTAATAAGAGTTGCTCGAAATATAGAAAATGCTCTAAACTAATTAAAAAAAGCGATTCCATTGCATGAATTTTGAGTAATATGAGTTGCTCGAAAAATAGAAAAAGCTAAAATATTTGCAAAAATATTGAACCGTTAACAAGAGTTTTGAGTATTATGAGTTGCTCGAAATAAAGAATTTGCTCTAAACTAATTTAATATAGCGATTCCATTGCAAGAATTTTAAGTAATATGAGTTGCTCGAAATATAGAAAAAGATCAAATATTTGCTAAAATATTGAACAGTTAACAAGAATTTTGAGTAAAATGAGTTGCTCGAAATAGAGAATTTGCTCTTAACTAATTTAAAATAGCGATTCCATTGCATGAATTTTGAGTAATATGAGTTGCTCAAAATATAGAAAAAGCTTAAATATTTGCTAAAATATTGAACCGTTAACAAGAATTTTGAGTATTATGAGTTGCTCGAAATATAGAATTTGATCTAAACTAATTTAAAAAAGCGATTCTATTGCAAGAATTTTGAGTATTAAGAGTTGTCCGAAATATAGAATTTGATCTTAACTAATTTAAAATAGCGATTCCATTGCAAGAATTTTGAGTAACATGAGTAGCTCGAAATATAGAAAAAGCTTAAATATTTGCTAAAATATTTAACCGTTTACAGGATTTTTGAGTATTATGAGTTGCTCGAAATATAGAAAAAGCTCAAATATTTGCTAAAATATTGCACCATTACCAAGAATTTTGAGTATTATGAGTTGCTCGAAATATAGAATTTGCTCTAAACTAATTTAAAAAAGCAATTCTATTGCAAGAATTTTGAGTAATAAGAGTTGCTCGAAATAAAGAAAAAGCTCAAATATTTGCTAAAATATTGAACCGTTTATAAGAATTTTGAGTATAACAAGTTGATCGAAATAAAGAATTTGCTCGAAACTAATTTAAAATAGCGATTCCATTGCAAGAATTTTGAGTAATATGAGTTGCTCGAAATATAGAAAAAGCTTAAATATTTGCTAAAATATTGAACCGTTAACGAAAATTTTGAGTATTATGAGTTGCTCGAAATATAGAAAAAGCTCAAATATTTGTTAAAATGTTGAACCGTTAACAAGAATTTTGAGTATTATGAGTTGCTCGAAATATAGAAAAAGTTCAAATATTTGTTAAAATGTTGAACCGTTAACAAGAATTTTGAGTATTATGAGTTGCTCGAAATATAGAAAAAGCTCAAATATTTGTTAAAATGTTGAACCGTTAACAAGAATTTTGAGTATTATGAGTTGCTCGAAATATAGAATTTGCTCTAAACTAATTTAAAAAAGCAATTCTATTGCAAGAATTTTGAGTAATAAGAGTTGCTCGAAATAAAGAAAAAGCTCAAATATTTGCTAAAATATTGAACTGTTTATAAGAATTTTGAGTAATATGAGTTGCTCGAAAAATAGAAAAAGCTCAAATATTTGCTAAAATATTGAACCGTTTATAAGAATTTTGAGTATAACAAGTTGATCGAAATAAAGAATTTGCTCGAAACTAATTTAAAATAGCGATTCCATTGCAAGAATTTTGAGTAATATGAGTTGCTCGAAATATAGAAAAAGCTTAAATATTTGCTAAAATATTGAACCGTTAACGAAAATTTTGAGTATTACGAGTTGCTCGAAATATAGAAAAAGCTCAAATATTTGTTAAAATATTGAACAGTTAACAAGAATTTTGAGTATAATGAGTTGCTCGAAATATAGAATTTGCTTTAAACTAATTAAAAAAAAAGCGATTCCATTGCATGAATTTTGAGTAATATGAGTTGCTCGAAAAATAGAAAAAGCTAAAATATTTGCAAAAATATTGAACCGTTAACAAGAGTTTTGAGTATTATGAGTTGCTCGAAATAAAGAATTTGCTCTAAACTAATTTAATATAGCGATTCCATTGCAAGAATTTTAAGTAATATGAGTTGCTCGAAATATAGAAAAAGATCAAATATTTGCTAAAATATTGAACAGTTAACAAGAATTTTGAGTAAAATGAGTTGCTCGAAATAGAGAATTTGCTCTTAACTAATTTAAAATAGCGATTCCATTGCATGAATTTTGAGTAATATGAGTTGCTCAAAATATAGATAAAGCTTAAATAATTGCTAAAATATTGAACCGTTAACAAGAATTTTGAGTATTATGAGTTGCTCGAAATATAGAATTTGCTCTAAACTAATTTAAAAAAGCGATTCTATTGCAAGAATTTTGAGTATTAAGAGTTGTCCGAAATATAGAATTTGCTCTTAACTAATTTAAAATAGCGATTCCATTGCAAGAATTTTGAGTAACATGAGTAGCTCGAAATATAGAAAAAGCTTAAATATTTGCTAAAATATTTAACCGTTTACAGGATTTTTGAGTATTATTAGTTGCTCGAAATATAGAAAAAGCTCAAATATTTGCTAAAATATTGCACCATTACCAAGAATTTTGAGTATTATGAGTTGCTCGAAATATAGAATTTGCTCTAAACTAATTTAAAAAAGCAATTCTATTGCAAGAATTTTGAGTAATAAGAGTTGCTCGAAATAAAGAAAAAGCTCAAATATTTGCTAAAATATTGAACCGTTTATAAGAATTTTGAGTATAACAAGTTGATCGAAATAAAGAATTTGCTCGAAATTAATTTAAAATAGCGATTCCATTGCAAGAATTTTGAGTAATATGAGTTGCTCGAAATATAGAAAAAGCTTAAATATTTGCTAAAATATTGAACCGTTAACGAAAATTTTGAGTATTATGAGTTGCTCGAAATATAGAAAAAGCTCAAATATTTGTTAAAATGTTGAACCGTTAACAAGAATTTTGAGTATTATGAGTTGCTCGAAATATAGAAAAAGCTCAAATATTTGTTAAAATTTTGAACCGTTAACAAGAATTTTGAGTATTATGAGTTGCTCGAAATATAGAAAAAGCTCAAATATTTGTTAAAATGTTGAACCGTTAACAAGAATTTTGAGTATTATGAGTTGCTCGAAATATAGAATTTGCTCTAAACTAATTTAAAAAAGCAATTCTATTGCAAAAATTTTGAGTAATAAGAGTTGCTCGAAATAAAGAAAAAGCTCAAATATTTGCTAAAATATTGAACCGTTTATAAGAATTTTGAGTAATATGAGTTGCTCGAAAAATAGAAAAAGCTAAAATATTTGCAAAAATATTGAACCGTTAACAAGAATTTTGAGTATTATGAGTTGCTCGAAATAAAGAATTTGCTCTAAACTAATTTAATATAGCGATTCCATTGCAAGAATTTTGAGTAATATGAGTTGCTCGAA
The DNA here is from genome assembly GCA_928269145.1 of Agriphila tristella. Lineage (NCBI taxonomy): Eukaryota > Metazoa > Arthropoda > Insecta > Lepidoptera > Crambidae > Agriphila > Agriphila tristella. The sequence continues at coordinate 49,961 of OV743435.1, forward strand.
ATATAGAAAAAGCTTAAATATTTGCTAAAATATTGAACCGTTAACGAAAATTTTGAGTATTATGAGTTGCTCGAAATATAGAAAAAGCTCAAATATTTGTTAAAATGTTGAACCGTTAACAAGAATTTTGAGTATTATGAGTTGCTCGAAATATAGAAAAAGTTCAAATATTTGTTAAAATGTTGAACCGTTAACAAGAATTTTGAGTATTATGAGTTGCTCGAAATATAGAAAAAGCTCAAATATTTGTTAAAATGTTGAACCGTTAACAAGAATTTTGAGTATTATGAGTTGCTCGAAATATAGAATTTGCTCTAAACTAATTTAAAAAAGCAATTCTATTGCAAGAATTTTGAGTAATAAGAGTTGCTCTAAATAAAGAAAAAGCTCAAATATTTGCTAAAATATTGAACCGTTTATAAGAATTTTGAATAATATGAGTTGCTCGAAAAATAGAAAAAGCTTAAATATTTGCAAAAATATTGAACCGTTAACAAGAATTTTGAGTATTATGAGTTGCTCGAAATAAAGAATTTGCTCTAAACTAATTTAATATAGCGATTCCATTGCAAGAATTTTAAGTAATATGAGTTGCTCGAAATATAGAAAAAGATCAAATATTTGCTAAAATATTGAACAGTTAACAACAATTTTGAGTATAATGAGTTGCTCGAAACATAGAATTTGCTCTTAACTCATTTAAATTAGCGATTCCATTGCATGAATTTTGAGTAATATGAGTTGCTCAAAATATAGAAAAAGCTTAAATATTTGCTAAAATATTGAACCGTTAACAAGAATTTTGAGTATTATGAGTTGCTCGAAATATAGAAAAAGCTCAAATATTTGCTAAAATATTGAACCATTAACAAGAATTTTGAGTATTAAGAGTTGCTCGAAATATAGAAAAAGCTTAAATATTTGCTAAAATATTTAACCGTTAACAAAAATTTTTAATAATTATGAGTTGCTCGAAATATAGAAAAAGCTCAAATATTTGTTAAAATGTTGAACCGTTAACAAGAATTTTGAGTATAATGAGTTGCTCGAAATGAAATTGCTCTTAACTAATTTAAAATAGCGATTCCATTGCAAGAATTTTGAGTAACATGAGTTGCTCGAAATATAAAATTTGCTCGAAACTAATTTAAAATATCGATTCCATTGCAAGAATTTTGAGTAATATGAGTTGCTCGAAATATATAAAAAGCTCAAATATTTGCTAAAATATTGAACCATTAACAAGAATTTTGAGTATTATGAGTTGCTCGAAATATAAAATTTGATCTAAACTAATTTAAAAAAGCGATTCCATTGCAAGAATTTTGAGTAATATGAGTTGCTCGAAAAATAGAAAAAGCTAAAATATTTGCAAAAATATTGAACCGGTAACAAGAATTTTGAGTATTATGAGTTGCTCGAAATATAGAAAAAGCTCAAATATTTGCTAAAATATTGAACAGTTAACAACAATTTTGAGTATAATGAGTTGCTCGAAACATAGAATTTGCTCTTAACTCATTTAAATTAGCGATTCCATTGCATGAATTTTGAGTAATATGAGTTGCTCAAAATATAGAAAAAGCTTAAATATTTGCTAAAATATTGAACCGTTAACAAGAATTTTGAGTATTATGAGTTGCTCGAAATATAGAAAAAGCTCAAATATTTGCTAAAATATTGAACCATTAACAAGAATTTTGAGTATTAAGAGTTGCTCGAAATATAGAATTTGCTCTTAACTAATTTAAAATAGCGATTCCATTGCAAGAATTTTGAGTAACATGAGTTGCTCGAAATATAGAAAAAGCTTAAATATTTGCTAAAATATTTAACCGTTAACAAAAATTTTTAATAATTATGAGTTGCTCGAAATATAGAAAAAGCTCAAATATTTGTTAAAATGTTGAACCGTTAACAAGAATTTTGAGTATAATGAGTTGCTCGAAATGAAATTGCTCTTAACTAATTTAAAATAGCGATTCCATTGCAAGAATTTTAAGTAATATGAGTTGCTCGAAATATAAAATTTGCTCGAAACTAATTTAAAATATCGATTCCATTGCAAGAATTTTGAGTAATATGAGTTGCTCGAAATATATAAAAAGCTCAAATATTTGCTAAAATATTGAACCATTAACAAGAATTTTGAGTATTATGAGTTGCTCGAAATATAAAATTTGATCTAAACTAATTTAAAAAAGCGATTCCATTGCAAGAATTTTGAGTAATATGAGTTGCTCGAAAAATAGAAAAAGCTAAAATATTTGCAAAAATATTGAACCGGTAACAAGAATTTTGAGTATTATGAGTTGCTCGAAACAAAGAATTTGCTCTAAACTTATTTAAAATAGCGATTCCATTGCAAGAATTTTAAGTAATATGAGTTGCTCGAAATATATAAAAAGCTCAAATATTTGCTAAAATATTGAACCATTAACAAGAATTTTGAGTATTATGAGTTGCTCGAAATATAGAATTTGCTCTAAACTAATTTAAAATAGCGATTCCATTGCAAGAATTTTAAGTAATATGAGTTGCTCGAAATATTGAAAAAGCTCAAATATTTGTTAAAATATTGAACCGTTAACAAGATTTTTGAGTATTATGAGTTGCTCGAAATATAAAATTTGCTCGAAACTAATTTAAAATATCGATTCCATTGCAATAATTTTGAGTAATATGAGTTGCTCGAAATATAGAAAAAGCTCAAATATTTGCTAAAATATTGAACCATTAACAAGAATATTGAGTATTATGAGTTGCTCGAAATATAAAATTTGCTCGAAACTAATTTAAAATATCGATTCCATTGCAAGAATTTTGAGTAATATGAGTTGCTCGAAAAATAGAAAAAGCTAAAATATTTGCAAAACTATTGAACCGTTAACAAGAATTTTGAGTATTATGAGTTGCTCGAAATAAAGAATTTGCTCTAAACTAATTTAAAATAGCGATTCCATTGCAAGAATTTTAAGTAATATGAGTTGCTCGAAATATAGAAAAAGCTCAAATATTTGTTAAAATATTGAACCGTTAACAAGAATTTTGAGTATTATGAGTTGCTCGAAATATAGAATTTGCTCTAAACTAATTTAAAAAAGCGATTCTATTGCAAGAATTTTGAGTAATAAGAGTTGCTCGAAATATAGAAAAAGCTCAAATATTTGCTAAAATATTGAACCGTTAACGAAAATTTTGAGTATTATGAGTTGCTCGAAATATAGAAAAAGCTCAAATATTTGCTAAAATATTGAACCATTAACAAGAATATTGAGTATTATGAGTTGCTCGAAATATAAAATTTGCTCGAAACTAATTTAAAATATCGATTCCATTGCAAGAATTTTGAGTAATATGAGTTGCTCGAAAAATAGAAAAAGCTAAAATATTTGTTAAAATGTTGAACCGTTAACAAGAATTTTGAGTATTATGAGTTGCTCGAAATATAGAATTTGCTCTAAAGTAATTTAAAAAAGCGATTCCATTGCAAGAATTTTTAAGTAATATGAGTTGCTCGAAAAATAGAAAAAGCTAAAATATTTGCAAAAATATTGAACCGGTAACAAGAATTTTGAGTATTATGAGTTGCTCGAAATAAAGAATTTGCTCTAAACTAATTTAAAATAGTGATTCCATTGCAAGAATTTTAAGTAATATGAGTTGCTCGAAATAAAGAATTTGCTCTAAACTAATTTAAAAAAGCAATTCTATTGCAAGAATTTTGAGTAATAAGAGTTGCTCGAAATAAAGAAAAAGCTCAAATATTTGCTAAAATATTGAACCGTTTATAAGAATTTTGAGTAATATGAGTTGCTCGAAAAATAGAAAAAGCTAAAATATTTGCAAAAATATTGAACCGTTTACAAGAATTTTGAGTATTATGAGTTGCTCAAAATAAAGAATTTGCTCTAAACTAATTTAATATAGCGATTCAATTGCAAGAATTTTAAGTAATATGAGTTGCTCGAAATATAGAAAAAGATCAAATATTTGCTAAAATATTGAACAGTTAACAACAATTTTGAGTATAATGAGTTGCTCGAAATATAGAATTTGCTCTTAACTAATTTAAAATAGCGATTCCATTGCATGAATTTTGAGTAATATGAGTTGCTCAAAATATAGAAAAAGCTTAAATATTTGCTAAAATATTGAACCGTTAACAAGAATTTTGAGTATTATGAGTTGCTCGAAATATAGAAAAAGCTCAAATATTTGCTAAAATATTGAACCATTAACAAGAATTTTGAGTATTAAGAGTTGCTCGAAATATAGAATTTGCTCTTAACTAATTTAAAATAGCGATTCCATTGCAAGAATTTTGAGTAACATGAGTTGCTCGAAATATAGAAAAAGCTTAAATATTTGCTAAAATATTTAACCGTTAACAAGATTTTTGAGTATTATGAGTTGCTCGAAATATAAAATTTGCTCGAAACTAATTTAAAATAACGATTCCATTGCAAGAATTTTGAGTAATATGAGTTGCTCGAAAAATAGAAAAAGCTAAAATATTTGCAAAACTATTGAACCGTTAACAAGATTTTTGAGTATTATGAGTTGCTCGAAATATAAAATTTGCTCGAAACTAATTAAAAATATCGATTCCATTGCAAGAATTTTGAGTAATATGAGTTGCTCGAAAAATAGAAAAAGCTAAAATATTTGCAAAACTATTGAACCGTTAACAAGAATTTTGAGTATTATGAGTTGCTCGATATAAAGAATTTGCTCTAAACTAATTTAAAAAAGCGATTCTATTGCAAGAATTTTGAGTAATAAGAGTTGCTCGAAATATAGAAAAAGCTCAAATATTTGCTAAAATATTGAACCGTTTATAAGAATTTTGAGTATAACGAGTTGCTCGAAATAAAAAATTTGCTCGAAACTAATTTAAAATAGCGATTCCATTGCAAGAATTTTGAGTAATATGAGTTGCTCGAAATATAGAAAAAGCTTAAATATTTGCTAAAATATTGAACCGTTAACGAAAATTTTGAGTATTATGAGTTGCTCGAAATATAGAAAAAGCTCAAATATTTGTTAAAATGTTGAACCGTTAACAAGAATTTTGAGTATTATGAGTTGCTCGAAATATAGAAAAAGTTCAAATATTTGTTAAAATGTTGAACCGTTAACAAGAATTATGAGTATTATGAGTTGCTCGAAATATAGAAAAAGCTCAAATATTTGCTAAAATATTGAACCATTAACAAGAATATTGAGTATTATGAGTTGCTCGAAATATAAAATTTGCTCGAAACTAATTTAAAATATCGATTCCATTGCAAGAATTTTGAGTAATATGAGTTGCTCGAAAAATAGAAAAAGCTAAAATATTTGTTAAAATGTTGAACCGTTAACAAGAATTTTGAGTATTATGAGTTGCTCGAAATATAGAATTTGCTCTAAAGTAATTTAAAAAAGCGATTCCATTGCAAGAATTTTTAAGTAATATGAGTTGCTCGAAAAATAGAAAAAGCTAAAATATTTGCAAAAATATTGAACCGGTAACAAGAATTTTGAGTATTATGAGTTGCTCGAAATAAAGAATTTGCTCTAAACTAATTTAAAATAGTGATTCCATTGCAAGAATTTTAAGTAATATGAGTTGCTCGAAATAAAGAATTTGCTCTAAACTAATTTAAAAAAGCAATTCTATTGCAAGAATTTTAAGTAATAAGAGTTGCTCGAAATAAAGAAAAAGCTCAAATATTTGCTAAAATATTGAACCGTTTATAAGAATTTTGAGTAATATGAGTTGCTCGAAAAATAGAAAAAGCTAAAATATTTGCAAAAATATTGAACCGTTTACAAGAATTTTGAGTATTATGAGTTGCTCAAAATAAAGAATTTGCTCTAAACAAGAATTTTAAGTAATATGAGTTGCTCGAAATATAGAAAAAGATCAAATATTTGCTAAAATATTGAACAGTTAACAACAATTTTGAGTATAATGAGTTGCTCGAAATATAGAATTTGCTCTTAACTAATTTAAAATAGCGATTCCATTGCATGAATTTTGAGTAATATGAGTTGCTCAAAATATAGAAAAAGCTTAAATATTTGCTAAAATATTGAACCGTTAACAAGAATTTTGAGTATTATGAGTTGCTCGAAATATAGAAAAAGCTCAAATATTTGCTAAAATATTGAACCATTAACAAGAATTTTGAGTATTAAGAGTTGCTCGAAATATAGAATTTGCTCTTAACTAATTTAAAATAGCGATTCCATTGCAAGAATTTTGAGTAACATGAGTTGCTCGAAATATAGAAAAAGCTTAAATATTTGCTAAAATATTTAACCGTTAACAAGATTTTTGAGTATTATGAGTTGCTCGAAATATAAAATTTGCTCGAAACTAATTTAAAATAACGATTCCATTGCAAGAATTTTGAGTAATATGAGTTGCTCGAAAAATAGAAAAAGCTAAAATATTTGCAAAACTATTGAACCGTTAACAAGATTTTTGAGTATTATGAGTTGCTCGAAATATAAAATTTGCTCGAAACTAATTAAAAATATCGATTCCATTGCAAGAATTTTGAGTAATATGAGTTGCTCGAAAAATAGAAAAAGCTAAAATATTTGCAAAACTATTGAACCGTTAACAAGAATTTTGAGTATTATGAGTTGCTCGATATAAAGAATTTGCTCTAAACTAATTTAAAAAAGCGATTCTATTGCAAGAATTTTGAGTAATAAGAGTTGCTCGAAATATAGAAAAAGCTCAAATATTTGCTAAAATATTGAACCGTTTATAAGAATTTTGAGTATAACGAGTTGCTCGAAATAAAAAATTTGCTCGAAACTAATTTAAAATAGCGATTCCATTGCAAGAATTTTGAGTAATATGAGTTGCTCGAAATATAGAAAAAGCTTAAATATTTGCTAAAATATTGAACCGTTAACGAAAATTTTGAGTATTATGAGTTGCTCGAAATATAGAAAAAGCTCAAATATTTGTTAAAATGTTGAACCGTTAACAAGAATTTTGAGTATTATGAGTTGCTCGAAATATAGAAAAAGTTCAAATATTTGTTAAAATGTTGAACCGTTAACAAGAATTATGAGTATTATGAGTTGCTCGAACTATAGAAAAAGCTCAAATATTTGTTAAAATGTTGAACCGTTAACAAGAATTTTGAGTATTATGAGTTGCTCGAAATATAGAATTTGCTCTAAAGTAATTTAAAAAAGCGATTCCATTGCAAGAATTTTTAAGTAATATGAGTTGCTCGAAAAATAGAAAAAGCTAAAATATTTGCAAAAATATTGAACCGGTAACAAGAATTTTGAGTATTATGAGTTGCTCGAAATAAAGAATTTGCTCTAAACTAATTTAAAATAGCGATTCCATTGCAAGAATTTTAAGTAATATGAGTTGCTCGAAATATAGAATTTGCTCTAAACTAATTTAAAAAAGCAATTCTATTGCAAGAATTTTGAGTAATAAGAGTTGCTCGAAATAAAGAAAAAGCTCAAATATTTGCTAAAATATTGAACCGTTTATAAGAATTTTGAGTAATATGAGTTGCTCGAAAAATAGAAAAAGCTAAAATATTTGCAAAAATATTGAACCGTTTACAAGAATTTTGAGTATTATGAGTTGCTCAAAATAAAGAATTTGCTCTAAACTAATTTAATATAGCGATTCCATTGCAAGAATTTTAAGTAATATGAGTTGCTCGAAATATAGAAAAAGATCAAATATTTGCTAAAATATTGAACAGTTAACAACAATTTTGAGTATAATGAGTTGCTCGAAATATAGAATTTGCTCTTAACTAATTTAAAAAAGCGATTCTATTGCAAGAATTTTGAGTATTAAGAGTTGTCCGAAATATAGAATTTGCTCTTAACTAATTTAAAATAGCGATTCCATTGCAAGAATTTTGAGTAACATGAGTTGCTCGAAATATAAAAAAAGCTTAAATATTTGCTAAAATATTTAACCGTTAACAAGATTTTTGAGTATTATGAGTTGCTCGAAATATAAAATTTGCTCGAAACTAATTTAAAATATCGATTCCATTGCAAGAATTTTGAGTAATTTGAGTTGCTCGAAAAATAGAAAAAGCTAAAATATTTGCAAAACTATTGAACCGTTAACAAGAATTTTGAGTATTATGAGTTGCTCGAAATAAAGAATTTGCTTTAAACTAATTTAAAATAGCGATTCCATTGCAAGAATTTTAAGTAATATGAGTTGCTCGAAATATAGAAAAAGCTCAAATATTTGTTAAAATATTGAACCGTTAACAAGAATTTTGAGTATTATGAGTTGCTCGAAATATAGAATTTGCTCTAAACTAATTTAAAATAGCGATTCCATTGCAAGAATTTTAAGTAATATGAGTTGCTCGAAATATTGAAAAAGCTAAAATATTTGCAAAAATATTGAACCGGTAACAAGAATTTTGAGTATTATGAGTTGCTCAAAATAAAGAACTTGCTCTAAACTAATTTAAAATAGCGATTCCATTGCAAGAATTTTAAGTAATATGAGTTGCTCGAAATATTGAAAAAGCTCAAATATTTGCTAAAATATTGAACCATTAACAAGAATTTTGAGTATTAAGAGTTGCTCGAAATATAGAATTTGCTCTTAACTAATTTAAAATAGCGATTCCATTGCAAGAATTTTGAGTAACATGAGTTGCTCGAAATATAAAAAAAGCTTAAATATTTGCTAAAATATTTAACCGTTAACAAGATTTTTGAGTATTATGAGTTGCTCGAAATATTAAATTTGCTCGAAACTAATTTAAAATAGCAATTCCATTGCAAGAATTTTGAGTAATATGAGTTGCTCGAAAAATAGAAAAAGCTAAAATATTTGCAAAACTATTGAACCGTTAACAAGAATTTTGAGTATTATGAGTTGCTCGAAATAAAGAATTTGCTCTAAACTAATTTAAAATAGCGATTCCATTGCAAGAATTTTAAGTAATATGAGTTGCTCGAAATATAGAAAAAGCTCAAATATTTGTTAAAATATTGAACCGTTAACAAGAATTTTGAGTATTATGAGTTGCTCGAAATATAGAATTTGCTCTAAACTAATTTAAAATAGCGATTCCATTGCAAGAATTTTAAGTAATATGAGTTGCTCGAAATATTGAAAAAGCTAAAATATTTGCAAAAATATTGAACCGGTAACAAGAATTTTGAGTATTATGAGTTGCTCGAAACAAAGAATTTGCTCTAAACTAATTTAAAATAGCGATTCCATTGCAAGAATTTTAAGTAATATGAGTTGCTCGAAATATTGAAAAAGCTCAAATATTTGTTAAAATATTGAACCGTTAACAAGATTTTTGAGTATTATGAGTTGCTCGAAATATAAAATTTGCTCGAAACTAATTTAAAATATCGATTCCAGTGCAATTTTTTTGAGTAATATGAGTTGCTCGAAATATAGAAAAAGCTCAAATATTTGCTAAAATATTGAACCATTAACAAGAATTTTGAGTATTATGAGTTGCTCGAAATATAGAATTTGCTCTAAACTAATTAAAAAAAAGCGATTCCATTGCATGAATTTTGAGTAATATGAGTTGCTCGAAAAATAGAAAAAGCTAAAATATTTGCAAAAATATTGAACCGTTAACAAGAGTTTTGAGTATTATGAGTTGCTCGAAATAAAGAATTTGCTCTAAACTAATTTAATATAGCGATTCCATTGCAAGATTTTTAAGTAATATGAGTTGCTCGAAATATAGAAAAAGATCAAATATTTGCTAAAACATTGAACAGTTAACAAGAATTTTGAGTAAAATGAGTTGCTCGAAATAGAGAATTTGCTCTTAACTAATTTAAAATAGCGATTCCATTGCATGAATTTTGAGTAATATGAGTTGCTCAAAATATAGAAAAAGCTTAAATATTTGCTAAAATATTGAACCGTTAACAAGAATTTTGAGTATTATGAGTTGCTCGAAATATAGAATTTGCTCTAAACTAATTTAAAAAAGCGATTCTATTGCAAGAATTTTGAGTATTAAGAGTTGTCCGAAATATAGAATTTGCTCTTAACTAATTTAAAATAGCGATTCCATTGCAAGAATTTTGAGTAACATGAGTAGCTCGAAATAAAGAAAAAGCTTAAATATTTGCTAAAATATTTAACCGTTTACAGGATTTTTGAGTATTATGAAATGCTCGAAATATAGAAAAAGCTCAAATATATGCTAAAATATTGCACCATTACCAAGAATTTTGAGTATTATGAGTTGCTCGAAATAAAGAAAAAAATCAAATATTTGCTAAAACATTGAACAGTTAACAAGAATTTTGAGTAAAATGAGTTGCTCGAAATAGAGAATTTGCTCTTAACTAATTTAAAATAGCGATTCCATTGCATGAATTTTGAGTAATATGAGTTGCTCAAAATATAGAAAAAGCTTAAATATTTGCTAAAATATTGAACCGTTAACAAGAATTTTGAGTATTATGAGTTGCTCGAAATATAGAATTTGCTCTAAACTAATTTAAAAAAGCGATTCTATTGCAAGAATTTTGAGTATTAAGAGTTGTCCGAAATATAGAATTTGCTCTTAACTAATTTAAAATAGCGATTCCATTGCAAGAATTTTGAGTAACATGAGTAGCTCGAAATATAGAAAAAGCTTAAATATTTGCTAAAATATTTAACCGTTTACAGGATTTTTGAGTATTATGAAATGCTCGAAATATAGAAAAAGCTCAAATATTTGCTAAAATATTGCACCATTACCAAGAATTTTGAGTATTATGAGTTGCTCGAAATATAGAATTTGCTCTAAACTAATTTAAAAAAGCAATTCTATTGCAATAATTTTGAGTAATAAGAGTTGCTCGAAATAAAGAAAAAGCTCAAATATTTGCTAAAATATTGAACCGTTTATAAGAATTTTGAGTAATATGAATTGCTCGAAATATAAAAAAAGCTTAAATATTTGCTAAAATATTGAACCGTTAACGAAAATTTTGAGTATTATGAGTTGCTCGAAATATAGAAAAAGCTCAAATATTTGTTTAAATGTTGAACCGTTAACAAGAATTTTGAGTATTATGAGTTGCTCGAAATATAGAAAAAGTTCAAATATTTGTTAAAATGTTGAACCGTTAACAAGAATTTTGAGTATTATGAGTTGCTCGAAATATAGAAAAAGCTCAAATATTTGTTAAAATGTTGAACCGTTAACAAGAATTTTGAGTATTATGAGTTGCTCGAAATATAGAATTTGCTCTAAACTAATTTAAAAAAGCAATTCTATTGCAAGAATTTTGAGTAATAAGAGTTGCTCGAAATAAAGAAAAAGCTCAAATATTTGCTAAAATATTGAACCGTTTATAAGAATTTTGAGTAATATGAGTTGCTCGAAAAATAGAAAAAGCTAAAATATTTGCAAAAAAATTGAACCGTTAACAAGAATTTTGAGTATTATGAGTTGCTCGAAATAAAGAATTTGCTCTAAATTAATTTAATATAGCGATTCCATTGCAAGAATTTTAAGTAATATGAGTTGCTCGAAATATAGAAAAAGATCAAATATTTGCTAAAATATTGAACAGTTAACAACAATTTTGAGTATAATGAGTTGCTCGAAACATAGAATTTGCTCTTAACTAATTTAAAATAGCGATTCCATTGCATGAATTTTGAATAATATGAGTTGCTCAAAATATAGAAAAAGGTTAAATATTTGCTAAAATATTGAACCGTTAACAAGAATTTTGAGTATTATGAGTTGCTCGAAATATAGAAAAAGCTCAAATATTTGCTAAAATATTGAACCATTAACAAGAATTTTGAGTATTAAGAGTTGCTCGAAATATAGAATTTGCTCTTAACTAATTTAAAATAGCGATTCCATTGCAAGAATTTTGAGTAACATGAGTTGCTCGAAATATAGAAAAAGCTTAAATATTTGCTAAAATATTTAACCGTTAACTAGATTTTTGAGTATTATGAGTTGCTCGAAATATAAAATTTGCTCGAAACTAATTTAAAATATCGATTCCATTGCAAGAATTTTGAGTAATATGAGTTGCTCGAAAAATAGAAAAAGCTAAAATATTTGCAAAACTATTGAACCGTTAACAAGAATTTTGAGTATTATGAGTTGCTCGAAATAAAGAATTTGCTCTAAACTAATTTAAAATAGCGATTCCATTGCAAGAATTTTAAGTAATATGAGTTGCTCGAAATATAGAAAAAGCTCAAATATTTGTTAAAATATTGAACCGTTAACAAGAATTTTTAGTATTATGAGTTGCTCGAAATATAGAATTTGCTCTAAACTAATTTAAAAAAGCGATTCTATTGCAAGAATTTTGAGTAATAAGAGTTGCTCGAAATATAGAAAAAGCTCAAATATTTGCTAAAATATTGAACCGTTTATAAGAATTTTTAATATAACGAGTTGCTCGAAATAAAAAATTTGCTCGAAACTAATTTAAAATAGCGATTCCATTGCAAGAATTTTGAGTATTATGAGTTGCTCGAAATATAGAAAAAGCTCAAATATTTGTTAAAATGTTGAACCGTTAACAAGAATTTTGAGTATTATGAGTTGCTCGAAATATAGAATTTGCTCTAAACTAATTTAAAAAAGCAATTCTATTGCAAGAATTTTGAGTAATAAGAGTTGCTCGAAATAAAGAAAAAGCTCAAATATTTGCTAAAATATTGAACCGTTTATAAGAATTTTGAGTAATATGAGTTGCTCGAAAAATAGAAAAAGCTAAAATATTTGCAAAAAAATTGAACCGTTAACAAGAATTTTGAGTATTATGAGTTGCTCGAAATATAGAAAAAGCTCAAATATTTGCTAAAATATTGAACCATTAACAAGAATTTTGAGTATTAAGAGTTGCTCGAAATATAGAATTTGCTCTTAACTAATTTAAAATAGCGATTCCATTGCAAGAATTTTGAGTAACATGAGTTGCTCGAAATATAGAAAAAGCTTAAATATTTGCTAAAATATTTAACCGTTAACTAGATTTTTGAGTATTATGAGTTGCTCGAAATATAAAATTTGCTCGAAACTAATTTAAAATATCGATTCCATTGCAAGAATTTTGAGTAATATGAGTTGCTCGAAAAATAGAAAAAGCTAAAATATTTGCAAAACTATTGAACCGTTAACAAGAATTTTGAGTATTATGAGTTGCTCGAAATAAAGAATTTGCTCTAAACTAATTTAAAATAGCGATTCCATTGCAAGAATTTTAAGTAATATGAGTTGCTCGAAATATAGAAAAAGCTCAAATATTTGTTAAAATATTGAACCGTTAACAAGAATTTTGAGTATTATGAGTTGCTCGAAATATAGAATTTGCTCTAAACTAATTTAAAAAAGCGATTCTATTGCAAGAATTTTGAGTAATAAGAGTTGCTCGAAATATAGAAAAAGCTCAAATATTTGCTAAAATATTGAACCGTTTATAAGAATTTTTAATATAACGAGTTGCTCGAAATAAAAAATTTGCTCGAAACTAATTTAAAATAGCGATTCCATTGCAAGAATTTTGAGTAATATGAGTTGCTCGAAATATAGAAAAAGCTTAAATATTTGCTAAAATATTGAACCGTTAACGAAAATTTTTAAGTATTATGAGTTGCTCGAAATATAGAAAAAGCTCAAATATTTGTTAAAATTTTGAACCGTTAACAAGAATTTTGAGTATTATGAGTTGCTCGAAATATAGAAAAAGTTCAAATATTTGTTAAAATGTTGAACCGTTAACAAGAATTATGAGTATTATGAGTTGCTCGAAATATAGAAAAAGCTCAAATATTTGTTAAAATGTTGAACCGTTAACAAGAATTTTGAGTATTATGAGTTGCTCGAAATATAGAATTTGCTCTAAAGTAATTTAAAAAAGCGATTCCATTGCAAGAATTTTGAGTAATATGAGTTGCTCGAAAAATAGAAAAAGCTAAAATATTTGCAAAAATATTGAACCATTAACAAGAATTTTGAGTATTATGAGTTGCTCAAAATAAAGAACTTGCTCTAAACTAATTTAAAATAGCGATTCAATTGCAAGAATTTTGAGTATTATGAGTTGCTCGAAATATAGAATTTGCTCTAAACTAATTTAAAAAAGCAATACTATTGCAAGAATTTTGAGTAATAAGAGTTGCTTGAAATAAAGAAAAAGCTCAAATATTTGCTAAAATATTGAACCGTTTATAAGAATTTTGAGTAATATGAGTTGCTCGAAAAATAGAAAAAGCTAAAATATTTGCAAAAATATTGAACCGTTAACAAGAATTTTGAGTATTATGAGTTGCTCGAAATAAAGAATTTGCTCTAAACTAATTTAATATAGCGATTCCATTGCAAGAATTTTAAGTAATATGAGTTGCTCGAAATATAGAAAAAGATCAAATATTTGCTAAAATATTGAACAGTTAACAACAATTTTGAGTATAATGAGTTGCTCGAAATATAGAATTTGCTCTTAACTAATTTAAAATAGCGATTTCATTGCAAGAATTTTGAGTAACATGAGTTGCTCGAAATATAGAAAAAGCTTAAATATTTGCTAAAATATTTAACCGTTAACAAGATTTTTGAGTATTATGAGTTGCTCGAAATATAAAATTTGCTCGAAACTAATTTAAAATATCGATTCCATTGCAAGAATTTTGAGTAATATGAGTTGCTCGAAAATAGAAAAAGCTAAAATATTTGCAAAACTATTGAACCGTTAACAAGAATTTTGAGTATTATGAGTTGCTCGAAATAAAGAATTTGCTCTAAACTAATTTAAAATAGCGATTCCATTGCAAGAATTTTAAGTAATATGAGTTGCTCGAAATATAGAAAAAGCTCAAATATTTGTTAAAATATTGAACCGTTAACAAGAATTTTGAGTATTATGAGTTGCTCGAAATATAGAATTTGCTCTAAACTAATTTAAAAAAGCGATTCTATTGCAAGAATTTTAAGTAATATGAGTTGTTCGAAATATAGAAAAAGCTCAAATATTTTCTAAAATATTGAACCGTTAACAAGAATTTTGAGTATTATGAGTTGCTCGAAATATAGAATTTGCTCTAAACTAATTTAAAAAAGCGATTCTATTGCAAGAATTTTAAGTAAAAAGAGTTGCTCGAAATATAGAAAAAGCTCAAATATTTGCTAAAATATTGAACCGTTTATAAGAATTTTGAGTATAACGAGTTGCTCGAAATAAAAAATTTGCTCGAAACTAATTTAAAATAGCGATTACATTGCAAGAATTTTGAGTAATATGAGTTGCTCGAAATATAGAAATAGCTTAAATATTTGCTAAAATATTGAACCGTTAACGAAAATTTTGAGTATTATGAGTTGCTCGAAATATAGAAAAAGCTCAAATATTTGTTAAAATTTTGAACTGTTAACAAGAATTTTGAGTATTATGAGTTGCTCGAAATATAGAAAAAGTTCAAATATTTGTTAAAATGTTGAACCGTTAACAAGAATTATGAGTATTATGAGTTGCTCGAAATATAGAAAAAGCTCAAATATTTGTTAAAATGTTGAACCGTTAACAAGAATTTTGAGTATTATGAGTTGCTCGAAATAAAGAATTTGCTCTAAACTAATTTAAAATAGCGATTCCATTGCAAGAATTTTAAGTAATATGAGTTGCTCGAAATATAGAAAAAGCTCAAATATTTGTTAAAATGTTGAACCGTTAACAAGAATTTTGAGTATTATGAGTTGCTCGAAATATAGAAAAAGTTCAAATATTTGTTAAAATGTTGAACCGTTAACAAGAATTTTGAGTATTATGAGTTGCTCGAAATATAGAAAAAGCTCAAATATTTGTTAAAATGTTGAACCGTTAACAAGAATTTTGAGTATTATGAGTTGCTCGAAATATAGAAAAAGCTCAAATATTTGTTAAAATATTGAACAGTTAACAAGAATTTTGAGTAAAATGAGTTGCTCGAAATATAGAAAAAGCTCAAATATTTGTTAAAATGTTGAACCGTTAACAAGAATTATGAGTATTATGAGTTGCTCGAAATATAGAAAAAGCTCAAATATTTGTTAAAATATTGAACAGTTAACAAGAATTTTGAGTAAAATGAGTTGCTCGAAATAGAGAATTTGCTCTTAACTAATTTAAAATAGCGATTCATTTGCATGAATTTTGAGTAATATGAGTTGCTCAAAATATAGAAAAAGCTTAAATATTTGCTAAAATATTGAACCGTTAACAAGAATTTTGAGTATTATGAGTTGCTCGAAATATAGAATTTGCTCTAAACTAATTTAAAAAAGCGATTCTATTGCAAGAATTTTGAGTATTAAGAGTTGTCCGAAATATAGAATTTGCTCTTAACTAATTTAAAATAGCGATTCCATTGCAAGAATTTTGAGTAACATGAGTAGCTCGAAATATAGAAAAAGCTTAAATATTTGCTAAAATATTTAACCGTTTACAGGATTTTTGAGTATTATGAGTTGCTCGAAATATAGAAAAAGCTCAAATATTTGCTAAAATGTTGAACCGTTAACAAGAATTTTGAGTATTATGAGTTGCTCGAAATAAAGAATTTGCTCTAAACTAATTTAATATAGCGATTCCATTGCAAGAATTTTAAGTAATATGAGTTGCTCGAAATATAGAAAAAGATCAAATATTTGCTAAAATATTGAACAGTTAACAACAATTTTGAGTATAATGAGTTGCTCGAAATATAGAATTTGCTCTTAACTAATTTAAAATAGCGATTTCATTGCAAGAATTTTGAGTTACATGAGTTGCTCGAAATATAGAAAAAGCTTAAATATTTGCTAAAATATTTAACCGTTAACAAGATTTTTGAGTATTATGAGTTGCTCGAAATATAAAATTTGCTCGAAACTAATTTAAAATATCGATTCCATTGCAAGAATTTTGAGTAATATGAGTTGCTCGAAAATAGAAAAAGCTAAAATATTTGCAAAACTATTGAACCGTTAACAAGAATTTTGAGTATTATGAGTTGCTCGAAATAAAGAATTTGCTCTAAACTAATTTAAAATAGCGATTCCATTGCAAGAATTTTAAGTAATATGAGTTGCTCGAAATATAGAAAAAGCTCAAATATTTGTTAAAATATTGAACCGTTAACAAGAATTTTGAGTATTATGAGTTGCTCGAAATATAGAATTTGCTCTAAACTAATTTAAAAAAGCGATTCTATTGCAAGAATTTTAAGTAATATGAGTTGCTCGAAATATAGAATTAGCTTAAATATTTGCAAAAATATTGAACCGTTAACAAGAATTTTGAGTATTATGAGTTGCTCGAAACATAGAATTTGCTCTTAACTAATTTAAAATAGCAATTCCATTGCATGAATTTTGAGTAATATGAGTTGCTCAAAATATAGAAAAAGCTTAAATATTTGCTAAAATATTGAACCGTTAACAAGAATTTTGAGTATTATGAGTTGCTCGAAATATAGAAAAAGCTCAAATATTTGTTAAAATATTGAACCGTTAACAAGAATTTTGAGTATTATGAGTTGCTCGAAATATAGAATTTGCTCTAAACTAATTTAAAAAAGCGATTCTATTGCAAGAATTGTGAGTAATAAGAGTTGCTCGAAATATAGAAAAAGCTCAAATATTTGCTAAAATATTGAACCGTTTATAAGAATTTTTAATATAACGAGTTGCTCGAAATAAAAAATTTGCTCGAAACTAATTTAAAATAGCGATTCCATTGCAAGAATTTTGAGTAATATGAGTTGCTCGAAATATAGAAAAAGCTTAAATATTTGCTAAAATATTGAACCGTTAACGAAAATTTTGAGTATTATGAGTTGCTCGAAATATAGAAAAAGCTCAAATATTTGTTAAAATTTTGAACCGTTAACAAGAATTTTGAGTATTATGAGTTGCTCGAAATATAGAAAAAGTTCAAATATTTGTTAAAATGTTGAACCGTTAACAAGAATTATGAGTATTATGAGTTGCTCGAAATATAGAAAAAGCTCAAATATTTGTTAAAATGTTGAACCGTTAACAAGAATTTTGAGTATTATGAGTTGCTCGAAATATAGAATTTGCTCTAAAGTAATTTAAAAAAGCGATTCCATTGCAAGAATTTTGAGTAATATGAGTTGCTCGAAAAATAGAAAAAGCTAAAATATTTGCAAAAATATTGAACCGGTAACAAGAATTTTGAGTATTATGAGTTGCTCAAAATAAAGAACTTGCTCTAAACTAATTTAAAATAGCGATTCAATTGCAAGAATTTTGAGTATTATGAGTTGCTCGAAATATAGAATTTGCTCTAAACTAATTTAAAAAAGCAATACTATTGCAAGAATTTTGAGTAATAAGAGTTGCTTGAAATAAAGAAAAAGCTCAAATATTTGCTAAAATATTGAACCGTTTATAAGAATTTTGAGTAATATGAGTTGCTCGAAAAATAGAAAAAGCTAAAATATTTGCAAAAATATTGAACCGTTAACAAGAATTTTGAGTATTATGAGTTGCTCGAAATAAAGAATTTGCTCTAAACTAATTTAATATAGCGATTCCATTGCAAGAATTTTAAGTAATATGAGTTGCTCGAAATATAGAAAAAGATCAAATATTTGCTAAAATATTGAACAGTTAACAACAATTTTGAGTATAATGAGTTGCTCGAAATATAGAATTTGCTCTTAACTAATTTAAAATAGCGATTTCATTGCAAGAATTTTGAGTAACATGAGTTGCTCGAAATATAGAAAAAGCTTAAATATTTGCTAAAATATTTAACCGTTAACAAGATTTTTGAGTATTATGAGTTGCTCGAAACATAAAATTTGCTCGAAACTAATTTAAAATATCGATTCCATTGCAAGAATTTTGAGTAATATGAGTTGCTCGAAAATAGAAAAAGCTAAAATATTTGCAAAACTATTGAACCGTTAACAAGAATTTTGAGTATTATGAGTTGCTCGAAATAAAGAATTTGCTCTAAACTAATTTAAAATAGCGATTCCATTGCAAGAATTTTAAGTAATATGAGTTGCTCGAAATATAGAAAAAGCTCAAATATTTGTTAAAATATTGAACCGTTAACAAGAATTTTGAGTATTATGAGTTGCTCGAAATATAGAATTTGCTCTAAACTAATTTAAAAAAGCGATTCTATTGCAAGAATTTTAAGTAATATGAGTTGCTCGAAATATAGAAAAAGCTCAAATATTTTCTAAAATATTGAACCGTTAACAAGAATTTTGAGTATTATGAGTTGCTCGAAATATAGAATTTGCTCTAAACTAATTTAAAAAAGCGATTCTATTGCAAGAATTTTGAGTAAAAAGAGTTGCTCGAAATATAGAAAAAGCTCAAATATTTGCTAAAATATTGAACCGTTTATAAGAATTTTGAGTATAACGAGTTGCTCGAAATAAAAAATTTGCTCGAAACTAATTTAAAATAGCGATTACATTGCAAGAATTTTGAGTAATATCATCATCATCATCATCATATCAGCCACACGACACCCACTGCTGGGTATAGGCCTCCCCTAAGGATCTCCACGACGATCGGTCCTGCGCTTTGAGTAATATGAGTTGCTCGAAATATAGAAATAGCTTAAATATTTGCTAAAATATTGAACCGTTAACGAAAATTTTGAGTATTATGAGTTGCTCGAAATATAGAAAAAGCTCAAATATTTGTTAAAATTTTGAACCGTTAACAAGAATTTTGAGTATTATGAGTTGCTCGAAATATAGAAAAAGTTCAAATATTTGTTAAAATGTTGAACCGTTAACAAGAATTATGAGTATTATGAGTTGCTCGAAATATAGAAAAAGCTCAAATATTTGTTAAAATGTTGAACCGTTAACAAGAATTTTGAGTATTATGAGTTGCTCGAAATAAAGAATTTGCTCTAAACTAATTTAAAATAGCGATTCCATTGCAAGAATTTTAAGTAATATGAGTTGCTCGAAATATAGAAAAAGCTCAAATATTTGTTAAAATGTTGAACCGTTAACAAGAATTTTGAGTATTATGAGTTGCTCGAAATATAGAAAAAGTTCAAATATTTGTTAAAATGTTGAACCGTTAACAAGAATTTTGAGTATTATGAGTTGCTCGAAATATAGAAAAAGCTCAAATATTTGTTAAAATGTTGAACCGTTAACAAGAATTTTGAGTATTATGAGTTGCTCGAAATATAGAAAAAGCTCAAATATTTGTTAAAATATTGAACAGTTAACAAGAATTTTGAGTAAAATGAGTTGCTCGAAATATAGAAAAAGCTCAAATATTTGTTAAAATATTGAACAGTTAACAAGAATTTTGAGTAAAATGAGTTGCTCGAAATAGAGAATTTGCTCTTAACTAATTTAAAATAGCGATTCATTTGCATGAATTTTGAGTAATATGAGTTGCTCGAAAAATAGAAAAAGCTAAAATATTTGCAAAAATATTGAACCGTTAACAAGAATTTTGAGTATTATGAGTTGCTCGAAATAAAGAATTTGCTCTAAACTAATTTAATATAGCGATTCCATTGCAAGAATTTTAAGTAATATGAGTTGCTCGAAATATAGAAAAAGATCAAATATTTGCTAAAATATTGAACAGTTAACAACAATTTTGAGTATAATGAGTTGCTCGAAATATAGAATTTGCTCTTAACTAATTTAAAATAGCGATTTCATTGCAAGAATTTTGAGTAACATGAGTTGCTCGAAATATAGAAAAAGCTTAAATATTTGCTAAAATATTTAACCGTTAACAAGATTTTTGAGTATTATGAGTTGCTCGAAACATAAAATTTGCTCGAAACTAATTTAAAATATCGATTCCATTGCAAGAATTTTGAGTAATATGAGTTGCTCGAAAATAGAAAAAGCTAAAATATTTGCAAAACTATTGAACCGTTAACAAGAATTTTGAGTATTATGAGTTGCTCGAAATAAAGAATTTGCTCTAAACTAATTTAAAATAGCGATTCCATTGCAAGAATTTTAAGTAATATGAGTTGCTCGAAATATAGAAAAAGCTCAAATATTTGTTAAAATATTGAACCGTTAACAAGAATTTTGAGTATTATGAGTTGCTCGAAATATAGAATTTGCTCTAAACTAATTTAAAAAAGCGATTCTATTGCAAGAATTTTAAGTAATATGAGTTGCTCGAAATATAGAAAAAGCTCAAATATTTTCTAAAATATTGAACCGTTAACAAGAATTTTGAGTATTATGAGTTGCTCGAAATATAGAATTTGCTCTAAACTAATTTAAAAAAGCGATTCTATTGCAAGAATTTTGAGTAAAAAGAGTTGCTCGAAATATAGAAAAAGCTCAAATATTTGCTAAAATATTGAACCGTTTATAAGAATTTTGAGTATAACGAGTTGCTCGAAATAAAAAATTTGCTCGAAACTAATTTAAAATAGCGATTACATTGCAAGAATTTTGAGTAATATCATCATCATCATCATCATATCAGCCACACGACACCCACTGCTGGGTATAGGCCTCCCCTAAGGATCTCCACGACGATCGGTCCTGCGCTTTGAGTAATATGAGTTGCTCGAAATATAGAAATAGCTTAAATATTTGCTAAAATATTGAACCGTTAACGAAAATTTTGAGTATTATGAGTTGCTCGAAATATAGAAAAAGCTCAAATATTTGTTAAAATTTTGAACCGTTAACAAGAATTTTGAGTATTATGAGTTGCTCGAAATATAGAAAAAGTTCAAATATTTGTTAAAATGTTGAACCGTTAACAAGAATTATGAGTATTATGAGTTGCTCGAAATATAGAAAAAGCTCAAATATTTGTTAAAATGTTGAACCGTTAACAAGAATTTTGAGTATTATGAGTTGCTCGAAATAAAGAATTTGCTCTAAACTAATTTAAAATAGCGATTCCATTGCAAGAATTTTAAGTAATATGAGTTGCTCGAAATATAGAAAAAGCTCAAATATTTGTTAAAATGTTGAACCGTTAACAAGAATTTTGAGTATTATGAGTTGCTCGAAATATAGAAAAAGTTCAAATATTTGTTAAAATGTTGAACCGTTAACAAGAATTTTGAGTATTATGAGTTGCTCGAAATATAGAAAAAGCTCAAATATTTGTTAAAATGTTGAACCGTTAACAAGAATTTTGAGTATTATGAGTTGCTCGAAATATAGAAAAAGCTCAAATATTTGTTAAAATATTGAACAGTTAACAAGAATTTTGAGTAAAATGAGTTGCTCGAAATATAGAAAAAGCTCAAATATTTGTTAAAATGTTGAACCGTTAACAAGAATTATGAGTATTATGAGTTGCTCGAAATATAGAAAAAGCTCAAATATTTGTTAAAATATTGAACAGTTAACAAGAATTTTGAGTAAAATGAGTTGCTCGAAATAGAGAATTTGCTCTTAACTAATTTAAAATAGCGATTCATTTGCATGAATTTTGAGTAATATGAGTTGCTCAAAATATAGAAAAAGCTTAAATATTTGCTAAAATATTGAACCGTTAACAAGAATTTTGAGTATTTTGAGTTGCTCGAAATATAGAATTTGCTCTAAACTAATTTAAAAAAGCGATTCTATTGCAAGAATTTTGAGTATTAAGAGTTGTCCGAAATATAGAATTTGCTCTTAACTAATTTAAAATAGCGATTCCATTGCAAGAATTTTGAGTATTAAGAGTTGTCCGAAATATAGAATTTGCTCTTAACTAATTTAAAATAGCGATTCCATTGCAAGAATTTTGAGTAACATGAGTAGCTCGAAATATAGAAAAAGCTTAAATATTTGCTAAAATATTTAACCGTTTACAGGATTTTTGAGTATTATGAGTTGCTCGAAATATAGAAAAAGCTCAAATATTTGCTAAAATGTTGAACCGTTAACAAGAATTTTGCGTATAATTAGTTGCTCGAAATATAGAATAAGCTCAAATATTTGTTAAAATGTTAAACCGTTAACAAGAATTTTGAGTATAATGAGTTGCTCGAAATATAGAATTTGCTCTTAACTAATTTGAAAAAGCGATTCTATTGCAAGAATTTTAAGTAATATGAGTTGCTCGAAATATAGAAAAAGCTCAAATATTTGTTAAAATATTGAACCGTTAACAAGAATTTTGAGTATTATGAGTTGCTCGAAATATAGAATTTGCTCTAAACTAATTTAAAAAAGCGATTCCATTGCATGAATTTTGAGTAATATGAGTTGCTCAAAATATAGAAAAAGCTTAAATATTTGCTAAAATATTAAACCGTTAACAAGAATTTTGAGTATTATGAGTTGCTCGAAATATAGAATTTGCTCTAAAGTAATTTAAAAAAGCGATTCCATTGCAAGAATTTTGAGTAATATGAGTTGCTCGAAAAATAGAAAAAGCTAAAATATTTGCAAAAATATTGAACCGGTAACAAGAATTTTGAGTATTATGAGTTGCTCAAAATAAAGAACTTGCTCTAAACTAATTTAAAATAGCGATTCAATTGCAAGAATTTTGAGTATTATGAGTTGCTCGAAATATAGAATTTGCTCTAAACTAATTTAAAAAAGCAATTCTATTGCAAGAATTTTGAGTAATAAGAGTTGCTCCAAATAAAGAAAAAGCTCAAATATTTGCTAAAATATTGAACCGTTTATAAGAATTTTGAGTAATATGAGTTGCTCGAAAAATAGAAAAAGCTAAAATATTTGCAAAAATATTGAACCGTTAACAAGAATTTTGAGTATTATGAGTTGCTCGAAATAAAGAATTTGCTCTAAACTAATTTAATATAGCGATTCCATTGCAAGAATTTTAAGTAATATGAGTTGCTCGAAATATAGAAAAAGATCAAATATTTGCTAAAATATTGAACAGTTAACAACAATTTTGAGTATAATGAGTTGCTCGAAACATAGAATTTGCTCTTAACTAATTTAAAATAGCGATTCCATTGCATGAATTTTGAGTAATATGAGTTGCTCAAAATATAGAAAAAGCTTAAATATTTGCTAAAATATTGAACCGTTAACAAGAATTTTGAGTATTATGAGTTGCTCGAAATATAGAAAAAGCTCAAATATTTGCTAAAATATTGAACCATTAACAAGAATTTTGAGTATTAAGAGTTGCTCGAAATATAGAATTTGCTCTTAACTAATTTAAAATAGCGATTCCATTGCAAGAATTTTGAGTAACATGAGTTGCTCGAAATATAAAAAAATCTTAAATATTTGCTAAAATATTTAACCGTTAACAAGATTTTTGAGTATTATGAGTTGCTCGAAATATAAAATTTGCTCGAAACTAATTTAAAATATCGATTCCATTGCAAGAATTTTGAGTAATTTGAGTTGCTCGAAAAATAGAAAAAGCTAAAATATTTGCAAAACTATTGAACCGTTAACAAGAATTTTGAGTATAATGAGTTGCTCGAAATAAAGAATTTGCTTTAAACTAATTTAAAATAGCGATTCCATTGCAAGAATTTTAAGTAATATGAGTTGCTCGAAATATAGAAAAAGCTCAAATATTTGTTAAAATATTGAACCGTTAACAAGAATTTTGAGTATTATGAGTTGCTCGAAATATAGAATTTGCTCTAAACTAATTTAAAATAGCGATTCCATTGCAAGAATTTTAAGTAATATGAGTTGCTCGAAATATTGAAAAAGCTAAAATATTTGCAAAAATATTGAACCGGTTACAAGAATTTTGAGTATTATGAGTTGCTCAAAATAAAGAACTTGCTCTAAACTAATTTAAAATAGCGATTCCATTGCAAGAATTTTAAGTAATATGAGTTGCTCGAAATATTGAAAAAGCTCAAATATTTGTTGAAATATTGAACCGTTAACAAGAATTTTGAGTATTATGAGTTGCTCGAAATATAGAATTTGCTCTAAACTAATTTAAAAAAGCGATTCAATTGCAAGAATTTTGAGTAATATGAGTTGCTCGAAATATAGAAAAAGCTCAAATATTTGCTAAAATATTGAACCATTAACAAGAATATTGAGTATTATGAGTTGCTCGAAATATAGAATTTGCTCTAAACTAATTTAAAAAAGCGATTCCATTGCATGAATTTTGAGTAATATGAGTTGCTCGAAAAATAGAAAAAGCTAAAATATTTGCAAAAATATTGAACCGTTAACAAGAATTTTGAGTATTATGAGTTGCTCGAAATAAAGAATTTGCTCTAAAGTAATTTAAAAAAGCGATTCCATTGCAAGAATTTTGAGTAATATGAGTTGCTCGAAAAATAGAAAAAGCTCAAATATTTGCATAATTATTAGACCGTTAACAAGAATTTTGAGTATTATGAGTTGCTCGAAATAAAGAATTTGCTCTAAACTAATTTAAAATAGCAATCGCTATGGAATCCTATTGCAAACATTTTAAGTAATATGAGTTGCTCGAAATACAGAATAAGCGCAAATATTTGTTAAAATATTGATCCGTTAACAAGAATTTTGAGTATTATGAGTTGCTCGAAATATAGAATTTGCTCTAAACTAATTTGAAAAAGCGATTCTATTGCAAGAATTTTGAGTAATAAGAGTTGCTCGAAATATAGAAAAAGCTCAAATATTTGCTAAAATATTGAACCGTTTATAAGAATTTTGAGTATAACAAGTTGCTCGAAATAAAGAATTTGCACGAAACTAATTTAAAATAGCGATTCCATTGCAAGAATTTTGAGTAATATGAGTTGCTCGAAATATAGAAAAAGCTCAAATATTTGCTAAAATATTGAACCGTTAACAAGAATTTTGAGTATTATGAGTTAATCGAAATATAGAAAAAGCTCAAATATTTGTTAAAATGTTGAACCGTTAACAAGAAATTTGAGTATAATGAGTTGCTCCAAATATAGAATTTGCTCTTAACTAATTTAAAATAGCGATTCCATTGCATGAATTTTGAGTAATATGAGTTGCTCGAAATATAGAAAAAACTCAAATATTTGCTAAAATATTGAACCATTAACAAGAATTTTGAGTATGAAGAGTTGCTCGAAATATAAAATTTGCTCTAAACTAATTTAAAATAGCGATTCCATTGCAAGAATTTTGAGTAACATGAGTTGCTCGAAATATAGAAAAAGCTTAAATATTTGCTAAAATATTTAACTGTTAACAAGATTTTTGAGTATTATGAGTTGCTCGAAATATAAAATTTGCTCGAAACTAATTTAAAATATCGATTCAATTGCAAGAATTTTGAGTAATATGAGTTGCTCAAAATATAGAAAAAGCTTAAATATTTGCTAAAATATTTAACCGTTAACAAGATTTTTGAGTATTATGAGTTGCTCGAAATATAGAATTTGCTCTAAACTAATTTAAAAAAGCGATTCCATTGCAAGACTTTTGAGTAATATGAGTTGCTCGAAAAATAGAATAAGCTAAAATATTTGCAAAAATATTGAACCGTTAACAAAAATTTTGAGTATTATGAGTTGCTCGAAATAAAGAATTTGCTCTAAACTAATTTCAAATAGCGATTCCATTGCAAGAGTTTTGAGTAATATGAGTTGCTCGAAAAATAGAAAAAGCTCAAATATTTGTTAAAATATTGAACCTTTAACAAGAATTTTGAGTATTATGAGTTGCTCGAAATATAGAATTTGCTCTTAACTAATTTAAAAAAGCGTTTCTATTGCAAGAATTTTGAGTAATAAGAGTTGCTCGAAATATAGAAAAAGCTCAAATATTTGCTATAATATTAAACCGTTTAATAAGAATTTTGAGTATTTTGAGTTGCCCGAAATATAGAATTTGCTCTAAAGTAATTTAAAAAAGCGATTCCATTGCAAGAATTTTGAGTAATATGAGTTGCTCGAAAAATAGAAAAAGCTAAAATATTTGCATAAATGTTGGACCGTTAACAAGAATTTTGAGTATTATGAGTTGCTCGAAATAAAGAATTTGCTCTAAACTAATTTAAAATAGCAATCGCTATGGAATCCCATTGCAAACATTTTAAGTAATATGAGTTGCTCGAAATACAGAAAAAGCTCAAATATTTGTTAAAATATTGAACCGTTAACAAGAATTTTGAGTATTATGAGTTGCTCGAAATATAGAATTTGCTCTAAACTAATTTAAAAAAGCGATTCTATTGCAAGAATTTTGAGTAATAAGAGTTGCTCGAAATATGGAAAAAGCTCAAATATTTGCTAAAATATTGAACCGTTTATAAGAATTTTGAGTATAACGAGTTGCTCGAAATGAAGAATTTGCACGAAACTAATTTAAAATAGCGATTCCATTGCAAGAATTTTGAGTAATATGAGTTGCTCGAAAAATAGAAAAAGCTAAAATATTTGCAAAAATATTGAACCGGTAACAAGAATTTTGAGTATATTGAGTTGCTCGAAATAAAGAATTTGCTCTAAACTAATTTAAAATAGCGATTTCATTGCAAGAATTTTGAGTATTATGAGTTGCTCGAAATATAGAATTTGCT
Organism: Agriphila tristella; assembly: GCA_928269145.1. NCBI lineage: Eukaryota > Metazoa > Arthropoda > Insecta > Lepidoptera > Crambidae > Agriphila > Agriphila tristella. Next base: position 77,395 of record OV743435.1, read on the forward strand.
CTAAACTAATTTAAAAAAGCAATTCTATTGCAAGAATTTTGAGTAATATGAGTTGCTCGAAAAATAGAAGAAGCTAAAATATTTGCAAAAATATTGAACCGGTAACAAGAATTTTGAGTATTTTGAGTTGCTCGAAATAAAGAATTTGCTCTAAACTAATTTAAAATAGCGATTCCATTGCAAGAATTTTAAGTAATATGAGTTGCTTGAAATATTGAAAAAGCTCAAATATTTGTTAAAATATTGAACCGTTAACAAGATTTTTGAGTATTATGAGTTGCTCGAAATATAAAATTTGCTCGAAACTAATTTAAAATATCGATTCCATTGCAAAAATTTTGAGTAATATGAGTTGCTCGAAATATAGAAAAAGCTCAAATATTTGCTAAAATATTGAACCATTAACAAGAATTTTGAGTATTATGAGTTGCTCGAAATATAGAATTTGCTCTAAACTAATTTAAAAAAGCAATTCTATTGCAAGAATTTTGAGTATTAAGAGTTGTCTGAAATATAGAATTTGCTCTTAACTAATTTAAAATAGCGATTCCATTGCAAGAATTTTGAGTAACATGAAATGCTCGAAATATAGAAAAAGCTTAAATATTTGCTAAAATATTGAACCATTAACAAGAATTTTGAGTATTAAGAGTTGCTCGAAATATAGAATTTGCTCTTAACTAATTTAAAATAGCGATTCCATTGCAAGAATTTTGAGTAACATGAGTTGCTCGAAATATAAAAAAAGCTTAAATATTTGCTAAAATATTTAACCGTTAACAAGATTTTTGAGTATTATGAGTTGCTCGAAATATAAAATTTGCTCGAAACTAATTTAAAATATCGATTCCATTGCAAGAATTTTGAGTAATTTGAGTTGCTCGAAAAATAGAAAAAGCTAAAATATTTGCAAAACTATTGAACCGTTAACAAGAATTTTGAGTATAATGAGTTGCTCGAAATAAAGAATTTGCTTTAAACTAATTTAAAATAGCGATTCCATTGCAAGAATTTGAAGTAATATGAGTTGCTCGAAATATAGAAAAAGCTCAAATATTTGTTAAAATATTGAACCGTTAACAAGAATTTTGAGTATTATGAGTTGCTCGAAATATAGAATTTGCTCTAAACTAATTTAAAATAGCGATTCCATTGCAAGAATTTTAAGTAATATGAGTTGCTCGAAATATTGAAAAAGCTAAAATATTTGCAAAAATATTGAACCGGTTACAAGAATTTTGAGTATTATGAGTTGCTCAAAATAAAGAACTTGCTCTAAACTAATTTAAAATAGCGATTCCATTGCAAGAATTTTAAGTAATATGAGTTGCTCGAAATATTGAAAAAGCTCAAATATTTGTTAAAATATTGAACCGTTAACAAGAATTTTGAGTATTATGAGTTGCTCGAAATATAGAATTTGCTCTAAACTAATTTAAAATAGCGATTCCATTGCAAGAATTTTAAGTAATATGAGTTGCTCGAAAAATAGAAAAAGCTAAAATATTTGCAAAAATATTGAACCGGTAACAAGAATTTTGAGTATTATGAGTTGCTCAAAATAAAGAACTTGCACTAAACTAATTTAAAATAGCGATTCCATTGCAAGAATTTTAAGTAATATGAGTTGCTCGAAATAATGAAAAAGCTCAAATATTTGTTAAAATATTGAACCGTTAACAAGATTTTTGAGTATTATGAGTTGCTCGAAATATAAAATTTGCTCGAAACTAATTTAAAATATCGATTCCAGTGCAATAATTTTGAGTAATATGAGTTGCTCGAAATATAGAAAAAGCTCAAATATTTGCTAAAATATTGAACCATAAACAAGAATTTTGAGTATTATGAGTTGCTCGAAATATAGAATTTGCTCTAAACTAATTAAAAAAAAGCGATTCCATTGCATGAATTTTGAGTAATATGAGTTGCTCGAAAAATAGAAAAAGCTAAAATATTTGCAAAAATATTAAACCGTTAACAAGAGTTTTGAGTATTATGAGTTGCTCGAAATAAAGAATTTGCTCTAAACTAATTTAAAATAGCGATTCCATTGCAAGAATTTTAAGTAATATGAGTTGCTCGAAATATAGAAAAAGATCAAATATTTGCTAAAATATTGAACAGTTAACAAGAATTTTGAGTATTATGAGTTGCTCGAAATATAGAATTTGCTTTAAACTAATTAAAAAAAAGCGATTCCATTGCATGAATTTTGAGTAATATGAGTTGCTCGAAAAATAGAAAAAGCTAAAATATTTGCAAAAATATTGAACCGTTAACAAGAGTTTTGAGTATTATGAGTTGCTCGAAATAAAGAAAAAAATCAAATATTTGCTAAAATATTGAACAGTTAACAAGAATTTTGAGTAAAATGAGTTGCTCGAAATAGAGAATTTGCTCTTAACTAATTTAAAATAGCGATTCCATTGCATGAATTTTGAGTAATATGAGTTGCTCAAAATATAGAAAAAGCTTAAATATTTGCTAAAATATTGAACCGTTAACAAGAATTTTGAGTATTATGAGTTGCTCGAAATATAGAATTTGCTCTAAACTAATTTAAAAAAGCGATTCTATTGCAAGAATTTTGAGTATTAAGAGTTGTCCGAAATATAGAATTTGCTCTTAACTAATTTAAAATAGCGATTCCATTGCAAGAATTTTGAGTAAGATGAGTAGCTCGAAATATAGAAAAAGCTTAAATATTTGCTAAAATATTTAACCGTTTACAGGATTTTTAAGTATTATGAAATGCTCGAAATATAGAAAAAGCTCAAATATTTGCTAAAATATTGCACCATTACCAAGAATTTTGAGTATTATGAGTTGCTCGAAATATAGAATTTGCTCTAAACTAATTTAAAAAAGCAATTCTATTGCAAGAATTTTGAGTAATAAGAGTTGCTCGAAATAAAGAAAAAGCTCAAATATTTGCTAAAATATTGAACCGTTTATAAGAATTTTGAGTATAACAAGTTGATCGAAATAAAGAATTTGCTCGAAACTAATTTAAAATAGCGATTCCATTGCAAGAATTTTGAGTAATATGAGTTGCTCGAAATATAGAAAAAGCTTAAATATTTGCTAAAATATTGAACCGTTAACGAAAATTTTGAGTATTATGAGTTGCTCGAAATATAGAAAAAGCTCAAATATTTGTTAAAATGTTGAACCGTTAACAAGAATTTTGAGTATTATGAGTTGCTCGAAATATAGAAAAAGTTCAAATATTTGTAAAAATATTGAACCGTTAACAAGAATTTTGAGTATTATGAGTTGCTCGAAATATTGAAAAAGCTCAAATATTTGTTAAAATATTGAACCGTTAACAAGAATTTTGAGTATTATGAGTTGCTCGAAATATAGAAAAAGTTCAAATATTTGTTAAAATGTTGAACCGTTAACAAGAATTTTGAGTATTATGAGTAACTCGAAATATAGAAAAAGCTCAAATATTTGTTAAAATGTTGAACCGTTAACAAGAATTTTGAGTATTATGAGTTGCTCGAAATATAGAATTTGCTCTAAACTAATTTAAAAAAGCAATTCTATTGCAAGAATTTTGAGTAATAAGAGTTGCTCGAAATAAAGAAAAAGCTCAAATATTTGCTAAAATATTGAACCGTTTATAAGAATTTTGAGTAATATGAGTTGCTCGAAAAATAGAAAAAGCTAAAATATTTGCAAAAATATTGAACCGTTAACAAGAATTTTGAGTATTATGAGTTGCTCGAAATAAAGAATTTGCTCTAAACTAATTTAATATAGCGATTCCATTGCAAGAATTTTAAGTAATATGAGTTGCTCGAAATATAGAAAAAGATCAAATATTTGCTAAAATATTGAACAGTTAACAACAATTTTGAGTATAATGAGTTGCTCGAAACATAGAATTTGCTCTTAACTAATTTAAAATAGCGATTCCATTGCATGAATTTTGAGTAATATGAGTTGCTCAAAATATAGAAAAAGCTTAAATATTTGCTAAAATATTGAACCGTTAACAAGAATTTTGAGTATTATGAGTTGCTCGAAATATAGAAAAAGCTCAAATATTTGCTAAAATATTGAACCATTAACAAGAATTTTGAGTATTAAGAGTTTCTCGAAATATAGAATTTGCTCTTAACTAATTTAAAATAGCGATTCCATTGCAAGAATTTTGAGTAACATGAGTTGCTCGAAATATAGAAAAAGCTTAAATATTTGCTTAAATATTTAACCGTTAACAAGATTTTTGAGTATTATGAGTTGCTCGAAATATAAAATTTGCTCGAAACTAATTTAAAATATCGATTCCATTGCAAGAATTTTGAGTAATATGAGTTGCTCGAAAAATAGAAAAAGCTAAAATATTTGCAAAACTATTGAACCGTTAACAAGAATTTTGAGTATTATGAGTTGCTCGATATAAAGAATTTGCTCTAAACTAATTTAAAATAGCGATTCCATTGCAAGAATTTTAAGTAATATGAGTTGCTCGAAATATAGAAAAAGCTCAAATATTTGTTAAAATATTGAACCGTTAACAAGAATTTTGAGTATTATGAGTTGCTCGAAATATAGAATTTGCTCTAAACTAATTTAAAAAAGCGATTCTATTGCAAGAATTTTGAGTAATAAGAGTTGCTCGAAATATAGAAAAAGCTCAAATATTTGCTAAAATATTGAACCGTTTATAAGAATTTTGAGTATAACGAGTTGCTCGAAATAAAAAATTTGCTCGAAACTAATTTAAAATAGCGATTCCATTGCAAGAATTTTGAGTAATATGAGTTGCTCGAAATATAGAAAAGGCTTAAATATTTGCCCAAATATTGAACCGTTAACGAAAATTTTGAGTATTATGAGTTGCTCGAAATATAGAAAAAGCTCAAATATTTGTTATAATGTTGAACCGTTAACAAGAATTTTGAGTATTATGAGTTGCTCGAAATATAGAAAAAGCTCAAATATTTGCTAAAATATTGAACCATTAACAAGAATTTTGAGTATTATGAGTTGCTCGAAATATAGAAAAAACTCAAATATTTGTTAAAATGTTGAACCGTTAACAAGAATTTTGAGTATTATGAGTTGCTCGAAATATAGAATTTGCTCTAAAGTAATTTAAAAAAGCGATTCCATTGCAAGAATTTTGAGTAATATGAGTTGCTCGAAAAATAGAAAAAGCTAAAATATTTGCAAAAATATTGAACCGTTAACAAGAGTTTTGAGTATTATGAGTTGCTCGAAATAAAGAATTTGCTCTAAACTAATTTAATATAGCGATTCCATTGCAAGAATTTTAAGTAATATGAGTTGCTCGAAATATAGAAAAAGATCAAATATTTGCTAAAATATTGAACAGTTAACAAGAATTTTGAGTAAAATGAGTTGCTCGAAATAGAGAATTTGCTCTTAACTAATTTAAAATAGTGATTCCATTGCATGAATTTTGAGTAATATGAGTTGCTCGAAAAATAGAAAAAGCTAAAATATTTGCAAAAATATTGAACCGTTAACAAGAATTTTGAGTATTATGAGTTGCTCGAAATATAGAATTTGCTCTAAACTAATTTAAAAAAGCGATTCTATTGCAAGAATTTTGAGTATTAAGAGTTGTCCGAAATTAAGAATTTGCTCTTAACTAATTTAAAATAGCGATTCCATTGCAAGAATTTTGAGTAACATGAGTAGCTCGAAATATAGAAAAAGCTTAAATATTTGCTAAAATATTTAACCGTTTACAGGATTTTTGAGTATTATGAGTTGCTCAAAATATAAAAAAAGCTCAAATATTTGTTAAAATGTTGAACCGTTAACAAGAATTTTGAGTATTATGAGTTGCTCGAAATAAAGAATTTGCTCTAAACTATTTTAAAAAAGCGTTTCTATTGCAAGAATTTTGAGTAATAAGAGTTGCTCGAAATATAGAAAAAGCTCAAATATTTGCTATAATATTGAACCGTTTAATAAGAATTTTGAGTATTTTGAGTTGCCCGAAATATAGAATTTGCTCTAAAGTAATTTAAAAAAGCGATTCCATTGCAAGAATTTTGAGTAATATGAGTTGCTCGAAAAATAGAAAAAGCTAAAATATTTGCATAAATGTTGGACCGTTAACAAGAATTTTGAGTATTATGAGTTGCTCGAAATAAAGAATTTGCTCTAAACTAATTTAAAATAGCAATCGCTATGGAATCCCATTGCAAACATTTTAAGTAATATGAGTTGCTCGAAATATAGAAAAAGCTCAAATATTTGTTAAAATATTGAACCGTTAACAAGAATTTTGAGTATTATGAGTTGCTCGAAATATAGAATTTGCTCTAAACTAATTTAAAATAGCGATTCCATTGCAAGAATTTTAAGTAATATGAGTTGCTCGAAATATTGAAAAAGCTAAAATATTTGCAAAAATATTGAACCGGTTACAAGAATTTTGAGTATTATGAGTTGCTCAAAATAAAGAACTTGCTCTAAACTAATTTAAAATAGCGATTCCATTGCAAGAATTTTAAGTAATATGAGTTGCTCGAAATATTGAAAAAGCTCAAATATTTGTTAAAATATTGAACCGTTAACAAGAATTTTGAGTATTATGAGTTGCTCGAAATATAGAATTTGCTCTAAACTAATTTAAAATAGCGATTCCATTGCAAGAATTTTAAGTAATATGAGTTGCTCGAAAAATAGAAAAAGCTAAAATATTTGCAAAAATATTGAACCGGTAACAAGAATTTTGAGTATTATGAGTTGCTCAAAATAAAGAACTTGCTCTAAACTAATTTAAAATAGCGATTCCATTGCAAGAATTTTAAGTAATATGAGTTGCTCGAAATAATGAAAAAGCTCAAATATTTGTTAAAATATTGAACCGTTAACAAGATTTTTGAGTATTATGAGTTGCTCGAAATATAAAATTTGCTCGAAACTAATTTAAAATATCGATTCCAGTGCAATAATTTTGAGTAATATGAGTTGCTCGAAATATAGAAAAAGCTCAAATATTTGCTAAAATATTGAACCATTAACAAGAATTTTGAGTATTATGAGTTGCTCGAAATATAGAATTTGCTCTAAACTAATTAAAAAAAAGCGATTCCATTGCATGAATTTTGAGTAATATGAGTTGCTCGAAAAATAGAAAAAGCTAAAATATTTGCAAAAATATTAAACCGTTAACAAGAGTTTTGAGTATTATGAGTTGCTCGAAATAAAGAATTTGCTCTAAACTAATTTAAAATAGCGATTCCATTGCAAGAATTTTAAGTAATATGAGTTGCTCGAAATATAGAAAAAGATCAAATATTTGCTAAAATATTGAACAGTTAACAAGAATTTTGAGTATTATGAGTTGCTCGAAATATAGAATTTGCTTTAAACTAATTAAAAAAAAGCGATTCCATTGCATGAATTTTGAGTAATATGAGTTGCTCGAAAAATAGAAAAAGCTAAAATATTTGCAAAAATATTGAACCGTTAACAAGAGTTTTGAGTATTATGAGTTGCTCGAAATAAAGAAAAAAATCAAATATTTGCTAAAATATTGAACAGTTAACAAGAATTTTGAGTAAAATGAGTTGCTCGAAATAGAGAATTTGCTCTTAACTAATTTAAAATAGCGATTCCATTGCATGAATTTTGAGTAATATGAGTTGCTCAAAATATAGAAAAAGCTTAAATATTTGCTAAAATATTGAACCGTTAACAAGAATTTTGAGTATTATGAGTTGCTCGAAATATAGAATTTGCTCTAAACTAATTTAAAAAAGCGATTCTATTGCAAGAATTTTGAGTATTAAGAGTTGTCCGAAATATAGAATTTGCTCTTAACTAATTTAAAATAGCGATTCCATTGCAAGAATTTTGAGTAAGATGAGTAGCTCGAAATATAGAAAAAGCTTAAATATTTGCTAAAATATTTAACCGTTTACAGGATTTTTAAGTATTATGAAATGCTCGAAATATAGAAAAAGCTCAAATATTTGCTAAAATATTGCACCATTACCAAGAATTTTGAGTATTATGAGTTGCTCGAAATATAGAATTTGCTCTAAACTAATTTAAAAAAGCAATTCTATTGCAAGAATTTTGAGTAATAAGAGTTGCTCGAAATAAAGAAAAAGCTCAAATATTTGCTAAAATATTGAACCGTTTATAAGAATTTTGAGTATAACAAGTTGATCGAAATAAAGAATTTGCTCGAAACTAATTTAAAATAGCGATTCCATTGCAAGAATTTTGAGTAATATGAGTTGCTCGAAATATAGAAAAAGCTTAAATATTTGCTAAAATATTGAACCGTTAACGAAAATTTTGAGTATTATGAGTTGCTCGAAATATAGAAAAAGCTCAAATATTTGTTAAAATGTTGAACCGTTAACAAGAATTTTGAGTATTATGAGTTGCTCGAAATATAGAAAAAGTTCAAATATTTGTAAAAATGTTGAACCGTTAACAAGAATTTTGAGTATTATGAGTTGCTCGAAATATTGAAAAAGCTCAAATATTTGTTAAAATATTGAACCGTTAACAAGAATTTTGAGTATTATGAGTTGCTCGAAATATAGAAAAAGTTCAAATATTTGTTAAAATGTTGAACCGTTAACAAGAATTTTGAGTATTATGAGTAACTCGAAATATAGAAAAAGCTCAAATATTTGTTAAAATGTTGAACCGTTAACAAGAATTTTGAGTATTATGAGTTGCTCGAAATATAGAATTTGCTCTAAACTAATTTAAAAAAGCAATTCTATTGCAAGAATTTTGAGTAATAAGAGTTGCTCGAAATAAAGAAAAAGCTCAAATATTTGCTAAAATATTGAACCGTTTATAAGAATTTTGAGTAATATGAGTTGCTCGAAAAATAGAAAAAGCTAAAATATTTGCAAAAATATTGAACCGTTAACAAGAATTTTGAGTATTATGAGTTGCTCGAAATAAAGAATTTGCTCTAAACTAATTTAATATAGCGATTCCATTGCAAGAATTTTAAGTAATATGAGTTGCTCGAAATATAGAAAAAGATCAAATATTTGCTAAAATATTGAACAGTTAACAACAATTTTGAGTATAATGAGTTGCTCGAAACATAGAATTTGCTCTTAACTAATTTAAAATAGCGATTCCATTGCATGAATTTTGAGTAATATGAGTTGCTCAAAATATAGAAAAAGCTTAAATATTTGCTAAAATATTGAACCGTTAACAAGAATTTTGAGTATTATGAGTTGCTCGAAATATAGAAAAAGCTCAAATATTTGCTAAAATATTGAACCATTAACAAGAATTTTGAGTATTAAGAGTTTCTCGAAATATAGAATTTGCTCTTAACTAATTTAAAATAGCGATTCCATTGCAAGAATTTTGAGTAACATGAGTTGCTCGAAATATAGAAAAAGCTTAAATATTTGCTTAAATATTTAACCGTTAACAAGATTTTTGAGTATTATGAGTTGCTCGAAATATAAAATTTGCTCGAAACTAATTTAAAATATCGATTCCATTGCAAGAATTTTGAGTAATATGAGTTGCTCGAAAAATAGAAAAAGCTAAAATATTTGCAAAACTATTGAACCGTTAACAAGAATTTTGAGTATTATGAGTTGCTCGATATAAAGAATTTGCTCTAAACTAATTTAAAATAGCGATTCCATTGCAAGAATTTTAAGTAATATGAGTTGCTCGAAATATAGAAAAAGCTCAAATATTTGTTAAAATATTGAACCGTTAACAAGAATTTTGAGTATTATGAGTTGCTCGAAATATAGAATTTGCTCTAAACTAATTTAAAAAAGCGATTCTATTGCAAGAATTTTGAGTAATAAGAGTTGCTCGAAATATAGAAAAAGCTCAAATATTTGCTAAAATATTGAACCGTTTATAAGAATTTTGAGTATAACGAGTTGCTCGAAATAAAAAATTTGCTCGAAACTAATTTAAAATAGCGATTCCATTGCAAGAATTTTGAGTAATATGAGTTGCTCGAAATATAGAAAAGGCTTAAATATTTGCCCAAATATTGAACCGTTAACGAAAATTTTGAGTATTATGAGTTGCTCGAAATATAGAAAAAGCTCAAATATTTGTTATAATGTTGAACCGTTAACAAGAATTTTGAGTATTATGAGTTGCTCGAAATATAGAAAAAGTTCAAATATTTGTTAAAATGTTGAACCGTTAACAAGAATTTTGAGTATTATGAGTTGCTCGAAATATAGAAAAAACTCAAATATTTGTTAAAATGTTGAACCGTTAACAAGAATTTTGAGTATTATGAGTTGCTCGAAATATAGAATTTGCTCTAAAGTAATTTAAAAAAGCGATTCCATTGCAAGAATTTTGAGTAATATGAGTTGCTCGAAAAATAGAAAAAGCTAAAATATTTGCAAAAATATTGAACCGTTAACAAGAGTTTTGAGTATTATGAGTTGCTCGAAATAAAGAATTTGCTCTAAACTAATTTAATATAGCGATTCCATTGCAAGAATTTTAAGTAATATGAGTTGCTCGAAATATAGAAAAAGATCAAATATTTGCTAAAATATTGAACAGTTAACAAGAATTTTGAGTAAAATGAGTTGCTCGAAATAGAGAATTTGCTCTTAACTAATTTAAAATAGTGATTCCATTGCATGAATTTTGAGTAATATGAGTTGCTCAAAATATAGAAAAAGCTTAAATATTTGCTAAAATATTGAACCGTTAACAAGAATTTTGAGTATTATGAGTTGCTCGAAATATAGAATTTGCTCTAAACTAATTTAAAAAAGCGATTCTATTGCAAGAATTTTGAGTATTAAGAGTTGTCCGAAATTAAGAATTTGCTCTTAACTAATTTAAAATAGCGATTCCATTGCAAGAATTTTGAGTAACATGAGTAGCTCGAAATATAGAAAAAGCTTAAATATTTGCTAAAATATTTAACCGTTTACAGGATTTTTGAGTATTATGAGTTGCTCAAAATATAAAAAAAGCTCAAATATTTGTTAAAATGTTGAACCGTTAACAAGAATTTTGAGTATTATGAGTTGCTCGAAATATAGAAAAAGTTCAAATATTTGTTAAAATGTTGAACCGTTAACAAGAATTTTGAGTATTATGAGTTGCTCGAAATATAGAAAAGCTCAAATATTTGTTAAAATGTTGAACCGTTAACAAGAATTTTGAGTATTATGAGTTGCTCGAAATATAGAATTTGCTCTAAACTAATTTTAAAAAGCAATTCTATTGCAAGAATTTTGAGTAATAAGAGTTGCTCGAAATAAGGAAGAAGCTCAAATATTTGCTAAAATATTGAACCGTTTATAAGAATTTTGAGTAATATGAGTTGCTCGAAAAATAGAAAAAGCTAAAATATTTGCAAAAATATTGAACCGTTTACAAGAATTTTGAGTATTATGAGTTGCTCGAAATAAAGAATTTGCTCTAAACTAATTTAATATAGCGATTCCATTGCAAGAATTTTAAGTAATATGAGTTGCTCGAAATATAGAAAAAGATCAAATATTTGCTAAAATATTGAACAGTTAACAAGAATTTTGAGTAAAATGAGTTGCTCGAAATAGAGAATTTGCTCTTAACTAATTTAAAATAGCGATTCCATTGCATGAATTTTGAGTAATATGAGTTGCTCAAAATATAGAAAAAGCTTAAATATTTGCTAAAATATTGAACAGTTAACAAGAATTTTGAGTATTATGAGTTGCTCGAAATATAGAATTTGCTCTTAACTAATTTAAAATAGCGATTCCATTGCAAGAATTTTGAGTAACATGAGTAGCTCGAAATATAGAAAAAGCTTAAATATTTGCTAAAATATTTAACCGTTTACAGGAATTTTGAGTATTATGAGTTGCTCGAAATATAGAAAAAGCTCAAATATTTGCTAAAATATTGCACCATTACCAAGAATTTTGAGTATTATGAGTTGCTCGAAATATAGAATTTGCTCTAAACTAATTTAAAAAAGCAATTCTATTGCAAGAATTTTGAGTAAGAAGAGTTGCTCGAAATAAAGAAAAAGCTCAAATATTTGCTAAAATATTGAACCGTTTATAAGATTTTTGAGTATAACGAGTTGATCGAAATAAAGAATTTGCTCGAAACTAATTTAAAATAGCGATTCCATTGCAAGAATTTTGAGTAATATGAGTTGCTCGAAATATAGAAAAAGCTTAAATATTTGCTAAAATATTGAACCGTTAACGAAAATTTTGAGTATTATGAGTTGCTCGAAATATAGAAAAAGCTCAAATATTTGTTAAAATGTTGAACCGTTAACAAGAATTTTGAGTATTATGAGTTGCTCGAAATATAGAAAAAGTTCAAATATTTGTTAAAATGTTGAACCGTTAACAAGAATTTTGAGTATTATGAGTTGCTCGAAATATAGAAAAAGCTCAAATATTTGTTAAAATGTTGAACCGTTAACAAGAATTTTGAGTATTATGAGTTGCTCGAAATATAGAATTTGCTCTAAACTAATTTTAAAAAGCAATTCTATTGCAAGAATTTTGAGTAATAAGAGTTGCTCGAAATAAAGAAGAAGCTCAAATATTTGCTAAAATATTGAACCGTTTATAAGAATTTTGAGTAATATGAGTTGCTCGAAAAATAGAAAAAGCTAAAATATTTGCAAAAATATTGAACCGTTAACAAGAATTTTGAGTATTATGAGTTGCTCGAAATAAAGAATTTGCTCTAAACTAATTTAATATAGCGATTCCATTGCAAGAATTTTGAGTAATATGAGTTGCTCGAAATATAGAAAAAGCTTAAATATTTGCTAAAATATTGAACCGTTAACGAAAATTTTGAGTATTATGAGTTGCTCGAAATATAGAAAAAGCTCAAATATTTGTTAAAATGTTGAACCGTAAACAAGAATTTTGAGTATTATGAGTTGCTCGAAATATAGAAAAAGTTCAAATATTTGTTAAAATGTTGAACCGTTAACAAGAATTTTGAGTATTATGAGTTGCTCGAAATATAGAAAAAGCTCAAATATTTGTTAAAATGTTGAACCGTTAACAAGAATTTTGAGTATTATGAGTTGCTCGAAATATAGAATTTGCTCTAAACTAATTTAAAAAAGCAATTCTATTGCAAGAATTTTGAGTAATAAGAGTTGCTCGAAATAAAGAAAAAGCTCAAATATTTGCTAAAATATTGAACCGTTTATAAGAATTTTGAGTAATATGAGTTGCTCGAAAAATAGAATTAGCTTAAATATTTGCAAAAATATTGAACCGTTAACAAGAATTTTGAGTATTATGAGTTGCTCGAAACATAGAATTTGCTCTTAACTAATTTAAAATAGCGATTCCATTGCATGAATTTTGAGTAATATGAGTTGCTCAAAATATAGAAAAAGCTTAAATATTTGCTAAAATATTGAACCGTTAACAAGAATTTTGAGTATTATGAGTTGCTCGAAATATAGAAAAAGCTCAAATATTTGCTAAAATATTGAACCATTAACAAGAATTTTGAGTATTAAGAGTTGCTCGAAATATAGAATTTGCTCTTAACTAATTTAAAATAGCGATTCCATTGCAAGAATTTTGAGTAACATGAGTTGCTCGAAATATAGAAAAAGCTTAAATATTTGCTAAAATATTTAACCGTTAACAAGATTTTTGAGTATTATGAGTTGCTCGAAACATAAAATTTGCTCGAAACTAATTTAAAATATCGATTCCATTGCAAGAATTTTGAGTAATATGAGTTGCTCGAAAAATAGAAAAAGCTAAAATATTTGCAAAACTATTGAACCGTTAACAAGAATTTTGAGTATTATGAGTTGCTCGATATAAAGAATTTGCTCTAAACTAATTTAAAATAGCGATTCCATTGCAAGAATTTTAAGTAATATGAGTTGCTCGAAATATAGAAAAAGCTCAAATATTTGTTAAAATATTGAACCGTTAACAAGAATTTTGAGTATTATGAGTTGCTCGAAATATAGAATTTGCTCAAAACTAATTTAAAAAAGCGATTCTATTGCAAGAAGATTGAGTAATAAGAGTAGCTCGAAATATAGAAAAAGCTTAAATATTTGCTAAAATATTTAACCGTTTACAGGATTTTTGAGTATTATGAGTTGCTCGAAATATAGAAAAAGCTCTAATATTTGCTAAAATATTGCACCATTACCAAGAATTTTGAGTATTATGAGTTGCTCGAAATATAGAATTTGCTCTAAACTAATTTAAAAAAGCAATTCCATTGCAAGAATTTTGAGTAATATGAGTTGCTCGAAATATAGAAAAAGCTCAAATATTTGCTAAAATATTGAACCGTTAACAAGAATTTTGAGTATTATGAGTTAATCTAAATATAGAAAAAGCTCAAATATTTGTTAAAATGTTGAACCGTTAACAAGAAATTTGAGTATAATGAGTTGCTCCAAATATAGAATTTGCTCTTAACTAATTTAAAATAGCGATTCCATTGCAAGAATTTTAAGTTATATGAGTTGCTCGAAATATAGAATTTGCTCTAAACTAATTTAAAAAAGCAATTCTATTGCAAGAATATTGAGTAATAAGAGTTGCTCGAAATATAGAAAAAGCTCAAAGTGTGCAAGGACGCAAAGTGCATATGAGCTATCGGAGAAATAACAAGTTGTTTACGTCAAACTTAATGGATTTCTTTTGTGATTCTTGTTAAATACTTACTGTGACTGTGCTTATAATTACGAACTATGGCGAAACCAAATATGGAACAATTATTACTACAACTTGAAGAAACGGCTACTTTGATGAATAAAACTCAAGTAAACTTAAAGAAATGTCCAAAAACTAGATTAACTAAGGGATATCTACAAACTCGAATGCAGTGTATAGATGAATACTGGAACGTGTTTACTTCAACACATCGCGAACTTATAAAGATTACGCCGCGTGAAAAGCGTGCTGAGATTCCATACTTTGCTAACGATGAGTATAATAGTTTCGAAGACGCGTACGTCTGCCTCAAAGCTGATATTCAGGATGCGATTTTACAAATGGAGACATCGACGCCGTCACGCCAATCTCCACATCGGGCGTCATGCAGTAATGAAGGTCACGAGTCCTCAGATGTACTAACCTCGCAAGTCAGGCTTCCTAGGATCCAGCTTCCTACCTTTTCGGGGAGTTACGAAGAGTGGCCTACTTTTCAAGACCTTTTCATTACCTTAATACATGACAACGCATCACTTTCGAACGTACAGAAACTTCACTATTTGAAGTCCAGCATTGCAGGCGAAGCGGAAGCCCTCCTTAGACATGTTCGTGTTACCGATTCGAATTACGTCGACGCGTGGAACATTTTAAAGCAACGTTATGGAAATAAACGTATTATAGTGCACTCTCTGTTAAATAGGTTATTTTTGCAGAAACGGGTAAGTGTTCAGTCTGTCAATCTTATAAAAATGTTACTCGATAATACTACCGAATGCATTAACTCATTAAATAATTTAAATATTCCAACTGGTTCTTGGGATCCTGTAATTATATTTCTAGTAGTACAGAAATTGGACCCGGAGTCACGTAAAGATTGGGAAAATTTTGCATATAAAAATAACTCAGATGATTTACCATCGTGGTCTGATTTGAGGTGTTTTTTGGAATCAAAGTTTCGTACACTAGAGCTAGCGAACCCGACCGCAAGTATGTCATCAGAAAAAACCAGGGAGAAAAATATCAGAGAACGCTCATTTCACGCGGCCACGACTATTTCACGTCCAGTAAAACCGTGTTTATTATGTAAAGAAAACCACACACTGTGTCACTGTAAGCAATTCACAAACATGTCAGTTAGTGAACGAAATAACTATGTTAAAGAACATAACCTGTGTTTTAATTGTTTGTTGATAGGACATTCTATTGTGAAATGTAGATTACCGATGTCTTGTCGTATATGCCACAGACGTCATCATACCCTTCTGCATCAAATGAAGTCGGAGGAAACTACGATGCATTCTAGTGTTGAAGATACAAATGCAGAAGAGGATGAAGCCCAAGTCAATACAATGATGACGTCACACTGCAATGCAAACCAGGTATACGCTTTATTAGCCACAGCATTAGTTAAAATCAAGAGTGACACAGGACACACAATAACATTAAGAGCGCTTGTGGACCAAGGCTCACAGGCTTCTTTTCTAAGCGAACGGGCTACTCAACTACTACAACTAAAAAAGAAGTCAACTAGAGGTAATGTTATTGGAATTGGGTCGACCAAAACAAGAATCAACAATACAGTACAATTTCACATTGTTTCCACATATAACGAGAATTTTTGTATACAAACAGAAGCATATGTTTTACCTAAACAATTAACGACAAACTTACCTTCTAAGTTTATTCAAGTTGGAGACTGGCCCCATCTGAAAAACCTACAACTAGCGGATCCAACATATCACACACCAGCACCGATAGATTTGTTATTGGGAGTGAACGAATGTGCACAAATTTTACAGCAAGAACTTATTAAGGGACCTGCAGACGCTCCGTGTGCACAGAAAACCGCACTGGGTTGGATTTTGTTTGGAAGAATAGGTGAAAGAAAATCTAACGAGCCATCTTTAACAGTAATGCATCATCAAATAGACTTAGACGAAATGTTGAAATCAATGTGGGAACTAGACAACGAAAGCACAAGAAAACTAACTATAGAAGGAAAACTTTGTGAAGAAATCTATGAAAAAACATATAAAAGAAATGAAGAAGGAAGATTTATAGTAAACTTACCATTTAAATCAGAAAAGCAAATGTCACCAGATGGTAATAGTAAAGAAATAGCACTGACAAGATTTCTACAGCTGGAAAGAAAATTACAAAGAATGCCTAAACTAAAGGAAGATTATACGAAGGTTATACAAGAATATGTAACTTTAGGACATGCAGAACAAATACCGGAAGACGAATGTGACAAAAGATCTGTTTATTTATGTCATCATGCGGTTATACGAGAAGAAAGTGAAAGCACTCCAACTCGCGTGGTATTCGATGCCTCTTGTAAGGGTACAAATGGTATCTCACTTAACGACGAGTTACTTGTTGGTCCAGTGTTGCAAGAAGATCTTCGCAGCATCATCATGAGATGGAGAATGCACGCCGTATGCTTCGTGTCAGATCTGAAAAAGATGTACAGAATGGTGTTAATAGCGAAAGAACATGTCGATTTCCAACGTATCTGGTGGAGAAATGAACCTACAGAAATATTAAAAGAGTATCGTTCACTTAGAGTTACGTTCGGTACCGCATCGGCGCCATACCTCGCAGTGAAGACGTTGATACAGCTGGCAGAAGAGGAAGGAGCTGACTTTCCAGTTGCAGCACGTATTCTGAAAGAAAATTGTTATATGGACGATATACTCGCTGGGTTTGATACTGAAACTGAAGCCGTAGCAGCAAGCCAAGAGCTAAAAGATATACTGAAAAGAGGTGGCTTCGAACTGCAAAAATGGTCGTCAAACAGTGCAAATTTTATGGAATCTATAGAGCCTGAAAATAGATCAACTAAAGTACAACTGAACCTAAACATCGAAGGAACTATTAAAGCATTAGGTGTACTATGGAATTTAGCAACTGATGAATTCATGTATAACATTAACTTACCTCCTATTTCAGAAACTATTACTAAACGAAATATCTTGTCAGACATTCAAAAACTTTTTGATCCACTCGGATGGATAGCTCCGTGCATAATCTCAGCAAAAATCCTAATACAGAAACTATGGTTAAAGAAAATCGATTGGGATGATGAAGTAGATGAAACATTAACAGAAGAATGGAAAAACATTAGACAAGATTTTGAAAACGTAAGAGATATACAGTTAAAAAGATGGATAGGAACTTCAACTAAAAATAGCAAGCGAATAGAATTGCATGGATTTTCCGATGCCTCCGAGAAGGCATACGCCTCAGTTGTTTACTGCAGAGTAATCAATTTCGATGGCACAATAACCACCACACTACTTGCAGCGCGAACTAGAGTCGCTCCTGTAAAGTCAGTGTCAGTTCCAAGGCTGGAACTTTGCGGTGCAGTTTTACTGTCTAAACTGTTAAAATACGTAGCACAAGCAATGCGAATACCTGCATCACAAATATACGCCTGGACTGACTCATCCATTGTCTTGTCATGGCTTAGTGGTGAACCATCCAGATGGAAACAGTTCGTCGCTAACCGCGTCGTCGAGATACTGGATAATGTGAACGATAAGCAATGGCATCATGTGACATCTGAAAACAATCCTGCCGATGTTGCATCACGAGGCGCTCTTCTAACACAGTTAAACAACTGCAAATTGTGGTGGGAAGGACCTGAATGGTTAAAACACACTGATATACATTATACAAGACCAAATCCGATACCTGTAGAATTAGAAAAGAGAACTATCCAAGTTAATACAAAAATAGAGGAAGAAAACATAATTAAATTTGAAAATTTTAATGATTTGAAAGAATTGTTAACAGTAATAGTTTACAGCATTAGATTTTTACGTTTTAAAAGCAATCCAGATGAAGTTAATAAAGAAATTACAACGCAAGAGTTAGAAGAAGCATTAAAAAGATGTATTAAAATAGCACAACAGGATTTTGAAGAGGAAATTGAAAGTCTAAAAGCAAATAGAAATGTTAAAAGAAATAGTAAATTAAAAACATTGAATCCTTACCTTGACGAAGAGGGTCTTCTCAGGGTGGGCGGAAGATTGAGAAACTCTGCTTTGCCGGAACACTCCAAACATCCTATAATCCTGAAAAATAAAAATGAATTAACTTACCTTCTTATAGCGGACGCACACAAGAGAACACTGCACGGTGGAACACAGCTAGTCTTGACTTACCTTCGGTCGAAGTACTGGATACTGCAAGTAAAAAATACAGTTAAGGCTTATTTACATAAATGTGTATTGTGTGCTAAAATGAAAGCTAATATTAAAACACAACAGATGGGAGACTTACCTCGAGCTCGTACAACAGCTGCACGTGCATTCCAACACAGTGCAATCGATTTTGCTGGTCCTTTGTTTGTTTTAATGTCTAGAGGACGTGGAGCTAAGCAACGTAAGGCGTATATAGCTGTATTCATATGTATGGCTACCAAAGCCATACATTTAGAGTTGGTGGGTGATCTCACATCCGATTCATTTATTGGTGCATTCCGTCGCTTTGTCGCTCGTAGGGGTGCATGTACTCACATATGGAGTGATCAAGGTCGAAATTTCGTAGGTGCTAATAAGATCTTGGCTGAAGCGTTAAAAACCGCGAATTTAGATCTTCCTAGTGACATTAAGGAAAGGCTTTCATTAGAAGGTACACAGTGGCATTTTATTCCTCCTTATAGTCCCAATTTCGGTGGTTTGTGGGAAGCTGGCGTAAAGTCGCTTAAATACCATCTGCGTAGAATACTTACTGCCAGTCTTACCTTCGAAGAAATGACAACCGTATTGTGTGAGATTGAAGCATGCCTAAATTCACGCCCGTTGATTCCAATAGACACTTCAGACCCAGACGCTGAACCTTTAACACCTGGTCATTTTTTGATAGGGGAAGCTCCTGTTAACATACCTACACCTGATCTTAGAGATATTAATATCAATCGTTTAGATCGTTGGCAAATAACACAAAAGCTTGTTCGAGATTTTTGGAATCGATGGCAAACTGAATACTTATCCAGGCTACAAACTAGACCTAAGTGGCTAAACAAGCAACCAGATTTAGAAATTGGCGATATTGTGTTACTTAAAGACGAACATTTACCACCCGGAAAGTGGTCATTAGGTAGAATAGTAAATAAACATCCGGGACAAGATGGTTGTACTCGAGTATATAGTGTCAAATGTAAAAATGAAATAACGAAACGATCAATTAGCAAATTGTGTAAATTGCCTGTTAATGATGATTAATTTAACTATAGAAATTTGTATTAATGCATGCTCAATTAAAATATTTAATTTTTAAATGATGAAACTTGTAAATTGATTCCTATAAAACAATTCTACTTTGACTGTGTTAAACTTTGTATGATGATTTTACTATTGGAATGCATACTATTGTTAAATTAAAAAGTTCTGTCGTACTTTGGTGGGCGGCATGTTGTGTTTAATTCTGTATTAATATATCTATACGATCCATTGCTTCCTTAAGCCAGTATTCAATAAACGGTCGTACCATAAACATTGCGTTTTCGCTGCACTCTTACCTATCATTCGAATATCAACCTAATATCCCTTAAAATAACGTACAGACCGCTAAATAACTTTTCACAGACTGGTGAGTAACTTTTTACAGACCGATGAGTAATTTTCCACAGACGGGTGAGTAATTTTTTACAGACCCTTGAGTAATTTTTCACAGACCGCTGAGTAACTTTTCACAGACCGGTGAGTTACTTTTCACAGACCGCTGAGTAACTTTTCACAGACTGGTGAGTAACTTTTTACAGACCGCTGAGTAACTTTTCACAGAACGCTGAGTAACTTATCACAGACCGATGAGTAACTTTTCACAGACCGCTGAGTAATTTTACACAGACACTTGAGTAATTTTTCACAGACCGCTGAGTAACTTTTCACAGACCGGTGAGTAACTTTTCACAGACCGCTGAGTAACTTTTCACAGACCGGTGAGTAACTTTTCACAGACCGATGAGTAACTTTTCACAGACCGATGAGTAACTTTTCACAGACTGGTGAGTAACTTTTCACAGACCGCTGAGTAACTTTTCACAGACCGATGAGTAACTTTTCACAGACTGGTGAGTAACTTTTCACAGACCGCTGAGTAACTTTTCACAGACTGGTGAGTAACTTTTCACAAACCGCTGAGTAACTTTTCACAGACTGGTGAGTAACTTTTCACAGACCGCTGAGTAACTTTTCACAGACCGATGAGTAACTTTTCACAGACCGGTGAGTAACTTTTCACAGACCGCTAAGTAACTTTTCACAGACTGGTGAGTAACTTTTTACAGACCGATGAGTAATTTTCCATAGACGGGTGAGTAATATTTCACAGACCGCTGAGTAACTTTTCACAGAACGCTGAGTAACTTATCACAGACCGATGAGTATTTTTTCACAGACCGCTGAGTAACTTTTCACAGACGGATGAGTAATTTTTCACAGACTGGTGAGTAACTTTTCATAGACCGCTGAGTAACTTTTCACAGACTGGTGAGTAACTTTTCACAGACCGCTGAGTTACTTTTCACAGACCAGTGAGTAACTTTTCACAGACCGCTGAGTAACTTTTCACAGACTGGTGAGTAACTTTTTACAGACCGATGAGTAATTTTCCACAGACGGGTGAGTAAGTTTTCACAGACCGCTGAGTAACTTGTCACAGACCGGTGAGTAACTTTTCACAGACCTCTGAGTAACTTTTCACAGACCGCTGAGTAATTTTTCACAGACCCTTGAGTAATTTTCCACAGACGGGTGAGTAATTTTTCACAGACCCTTGAGTAATTTTTCACAGACCGCTGAGTTACTTTTCACAGACCGGTGAGTAATTTTTCACAAACCGCTGAGTAACTTTTCACAGAACGCTGAGTATCTTATCACAGACCGATGAGTAATTTTTCACAGACCGCTGAGTAATTTTTCACAGACCCTTGAGTAATTTTTCACAGACCGCTGAGTAACTTTTCACAGACCGGTGAGTAACTTTTCACAGACCGCTGAGTAACTTTTCACAGACCGGTGAGTAACTTTTCACAGACCGATGAGAAACTTTTCACAGACCGATGAGTAACTTTTCACAGACTGGTGAGTAACTTTTCACAGACCGCTGAGTAACTTTTCACAGACCGATGAGTAACTTTTCACAGACTGGTGAGTAACTTTTCACAGACCGCTGAGTAACTTTTCACAGACCGATGAGTAACTTTTCACAGACTGGTGAGTAACTTTTCACAGACCGCTGAGTAACTTTTCACAGACCGATGAGTAACTTTTCACAGACTGGTGAGTATCTTTTCACAGACCGCTGAGTAACTTTTCACAGACTGGTGAGTAACTTTTCACAGACCGCTGAGTAACTTTTCACAGACTGGTGAGTAACTTTTCACAGACCGCTGAGTAACTTTTCACAGACCGATGAGTAACTTTTCACAGACTGGTGAGTAACTTTTCACAGACCGCTGAGTAACTTTTCACAGACCGGTAAGTAACTTTTCACAGACCGCTGAGTAACTTTTCACAGACTGCTGAATAACTTTTCACAGAACGCTGAGTAACTTATCACAGACCGATGAGTATTTTTTCACAGACCGCTGAGTAACTTTTCACAGACGGATGAGTAACTTTTCACAGACTGGTGAGTAACTTTTCATAGACCGCTGAGTAACTTTTCACAGACTGGTGAGTAACTTTTCACAGACCGCTGAGTTACTTTTCACAGACCGGTGAGTAACTTTTCACAGACCGCTGAGTTACTTTTCACAGACTGGTGAGTAAATTTTTACAGACCGATGAGTAATTTTCCACAGACGGGTGAGTAAGTTTTCACAGACCGCTGAGTAACTTTTCACAGACCGGTGAGTAACTTTTCACAGACCTCTGAGTAACTTTTCACAGACCGCTGAGTAATTTTTCACAGACCCTTGAGTAATTTTCCACAGACGGGTGAGTAATTTTTCACAGACTGTTGAGTAATTTTTCACAGACCGCTGAGTTACTTTTCACAGACCGGTGAGTAATTTTTCACAGACCGCTGAGTAACTTTTCACAGAACGCTGAGTAACTTATCACAGACCGATGAGTAACTTTTCACAGACCGCTGAGTAATTTTTCACAGACCCTTGAGTAATTTTTCACAGACCGCTGAGTAACTTTTCACAGACCGGTGAGTAACTTTTCACAGACCGCTGAGTAACTTTTCACAGACCGGTGAGTAACTTTTCACAGACCGATGAGTAACTTTTCACAGACCGATGAGTAACTTTTCACAGACTGGTGAGTAACTTTTCACAGACCGCTGAGTTACTTTTCACAGACCGGTGAGTAACTTTTCACAGACCGGTGAGTAACTTTTCACAGACCGCTGAGTAACTTTTCACAGACTGGTGAGTAACTTTTTACAGACCGATGAGTAATTTTCCACAGACGGGTGAGTAATTTTTCACAGACCGCTGAGTAACTTTTCACAGAACGCTTAGTAACTTATCACAGACCGATGAGTAACTTTACACAGACTGATGAGTAACTTTTCACAGACCGGTAAGTTACATTTCACAGACCGCTGAGTAACTTTTTACAGACCGGTGAGTAATTTTTCACAGACCGCTGAGTAACTTTTCACAGACCGGTGAGTAACTTTTCACACACCGCTGAGTAACTTTTCACAGACCGGTGAGTAACTTTTCACAGACCGCTGAGTAACTTTTCACAGACTGGTGAGTAACTTTTTACAGACCGATGAGTAATTTTCCACAGACGGGTGAGTAAGTTTTCACAGACCGCTGAGTAACTTTTCACAGACCGGTGAGTAACTTTTCACAGACCGCTGAGTAACTTTTCACAGACCGCTGATTAATTTTTCACAGACCCTTGAGTTATTTTCCACAGACGGGTGAGTAATTTTTCACAGACCCTTGAGTAATTTTTCACAGACCGCTGAGTTACTTTTCACAGGCCGGTGAGTAATTTTTCACAGACCGCTGAGTAACTTTTCACAGAACGCTGAGTAACTTATCACAGACCGATGAGTAACTTTTCACAGACCGCTGAGTAATTTTTCACAGACCCTTGAGTAATTTTTCACAGACCGCTGAGTAACTTTTCACAGACCGGTGAGTAACTTTTCACAGACCGCTGAGTAACTTTTCACAGACCGGTGAGTAACTTTTCACAGACCGCTGAGTAACTTTTCACAGACCGATGAGTAACTTTTCACAGACTGGTGAGTAACTTTTCACAGACCGCTGAGTAACTTTTCACAGACTGGTGAGTAACTTTTCACAGACCGCTGAGTAACTTTTCACAGACTGGTGAGTAACTTTTCACAGACCGCTGAGTAACTTTTCACAGACCGATGAGTAACTTTTCACAGACTGGTGAGTAACTTTTTACAGACCGCTGAGTAACTTTTCACAGAAGGGTGAGTAACTTTTCACAGACCGATGAGTAACTTTTCACAGACTGGTGAGTAACTTTTTACAGACCGATGAGTAATTTTCCACAGACGGGTGAGTAATTTTTCACAGACCGGTGAGTAACTTTTTACAGACCGCTGAGTAACTTTTCACAGACTGGTAAGTAACTTTTTACAGACCGATGAGTAATTTTCCACAGACGGGTGAGTAATTTTTCACAGACCGCTGAGTAACTTTTCACAGAACGCTGAGTAACTTATCACAGACCGATGAGTAACTTTTCACAGACCGCTGAGTAATTTTTCACAGACCCTTGAGTAATTTATCACAGACCGCTGAGTAACTTTTCACAGACCGGTGAGTAACTTTTCACAGACCGCTGAGTAACTTTTCACAGACCGGTGAGTAACTTTTCACAGACCGATGAGTAACTTTTCACAGACTGGTGAGTAACTTTTCACAGACCGCTGAGTAACTTTTCACAGACCAATGAGTAACTTTTCACAGACTGGTGAGTAACTTTTCACAGACCGCTGAGTAACTTTTCACAGACTGGTGAGTAACTTTTCACAGACCGCTGAGTAACTTTTCACAGACTGGTGAGTAACTTTTCACAGACCGCTGTGTAACTTTTCACAGACCAATGAGTAACTTTTCACAGACTGGTGAGTAACTTTTCACAGACCGCTGAGTAACTTTTCACAGACCGATGAGTAACTTTTCACAGACTGGTGAGTAACTTTTTACAGACCGCTGAGTAACTTTTCACAGAAGGGTGAGTAACTTTTCACAGACCGATGAGTAACTTTTCACAGACTGGTGAGTAACTTTTTACAGACCGATGAGTAATTTTCCACAGACGGGTGAGTAATTTTTCACAGACCGGTGAGTAACTTTTCACAGACCGCTGAGTAACTTTCCACAGACTGGTAAGTAACTTTTTACAGACCGATGAGTAATTTTCCACAGACGGGTGAGTAATTTTTCACAGACCGCTGAGTAACTTTTCACAGAACGCTGAGTAACTTATCACAGACCGATGAGTAACTTTTCACAGACCGCTGAGTAATTTTTCACAGACCCTTGAGTAATTTATCACAGACCGCTGAGTAACTTTTCACAGACCGGTGAGTAACTTTTCACAGACCGCTGAGTAACTTTTCACAGACCGGTGAGTAACTTTTCACAGACCGATGAGTAACTTTTCACAGACTGGTGAGTAACTTTTCACAGACCGCTGAGTAACTTTTCACAGACCAATGAGTAACTTTTCACAGACTGGTGAGTAACTTTTCACAGACCGCTGAGTAACTTTTCACAGACCGCTGAGTAACTTTTCACAGACCGCTGAGTAACTTTTCACAGACTGGTGAGTAACTTTTCACAGACCGCTGTGTAACTTTTCACAGACCAATGAGTAACTTTTCACAGACTGGTGAGTAACTTTTCACAGACCGATGAGTAACTTTTCACAGACCGATGAGTAACTTTTCACAGACTGGTGAGTAACTTTTCACAGACCGCTGAGTTACTTTTCACAGACTGGTGAGTAACTTTTCACAGACCGCTGAGTAATTTTTTACAGACCCTTGAGTAATTTTTCACAGATCGCTGAGTAACTTTTCACAGACCGGTGAGTAACTTTTCACAGACCGCTGAGTAACTTTTCAAAGACTGGTGAGTAACTTTTTACAGACCGATGAGTAATTTTCCACAGACGGGTGAGTAATTTTTTACAGACCGATGAGTAACTTTTCACAGACCGCTGAGTAATTTTTCACAGACCCTTGAGTAATTTTTCACAGACCGCTGAGTAACTTTTCACAGACCGGTGAGTAACTTTTCACAGACCGCTGAGTAACTTTTCACAGACCGGTGAGTAACTTTTCACAGACCGATGAGAAACTTTTCACAGACCGATGAGTAACTTTTCACAGACTGGTGAGTAACTTTTCACAGACCGCTGAGTAACTTTTCACAGACCGATGAATTACTTTTCACAGACTGGTGAGTAACTTTTCACAGACCGCTGAGTAACTTTTCACAGACCGATGAGTAACTTTTCACAGACTGGTGAGTAACTTTTCACAGACCGCTGAGTAACTTTTCACAGACCGATGAGTAACTTTTCACAGACTGGTGAGTAACTTTTCACAGACCGCTGAGTAACTTTTCACAGACTGGTGAGTAACTTTTCACAGACCGCTGAGTAACTTTTCACAGACTGGTGAGTAACTTTTCACAGACCGCTGAGTAACTTTTCACAGACCGATGAGTAACTTTTCACAGACTGGTGAGTAACTTTTCACAGACCGCTGAGTAACTTTTCACAGACCGGTGAGTAACTTTTCACAGACCTCTGAGTAACTTTTCACAGACCGCTGAGTATCTTATCACAGACCGATGAGTAACTTTTCACAGACCACTGAGTAATTTTTCACAGACCCTTGAGTAATTTTTCACAGACCGCTGAGTAACTTTTCACACACCGGTGAGTAACTTTTCACAGACCGCTGAGTAACTTTTCACAGACCGGTGAGTAACTTTTCACAGACCGATGAGTAACTTTTTACAGACCGATGAGTAACTTTTCACAGACTGGTGAGTAACTTTTCACAGACTGGTAAGTAATTTTTCACAGACCGCTAAGTAACTTTTCACAGACCGGTGAGTAACTTTTCACAGACCGCTAGGTAACTTTTCACAGACTGGTGAGTAACTTTTTACAGACCGATAAGTAATTTTCCACAGACGGGTGAGTAATTTTTCACAGACCGCTGAGTAACTTTTCACAGAACGCTTAGTAACTTATCACAGACCGATGAGTAACTTTACACAGACTGATGAGTAACTTTTCACAGACCGGTAAGTTACTTTTCACAGACCGCTGAGTAACTTTTTACAGACCGGTGAGTAACTTTTCACAGACCGCTGAGTAACTTTTCACAGACCGGTGAGTAACTTTTCACACACCGCTGAGTAACTTTTCACAGACCGGTGAGTAACTTTTCACAGACCGCTAAGTAGCTTTTCACAGACCAATGAGTAACTTTTCACAGACTAGTGAGTAACTTTTCACAGACCGATGAGTAACTTTCCACAGACTGGTGAGTAACTTTTCACAGACCGCTGAGTTACTTTTCACAGACCGGTGAGTAACTTTTCACAGACCGCTGAGTAACTTTTCACAGACTGGTGAGTAACTTTTTACAGACCGATGAGTAATTTTCCACAGACGGGTGAGTAAGTTTTCACAGACCGCTGAGTAACTTTTCACAGACCGGTGAGTAACTTTTCACAGACCGCTGAGTAACTTTTCACAGACCGCTGATTAATTTTTCACAGACCCTTGAGTAATTTTCCATAGAAGGGTGAGTAATTTTTCACAGACCCTTGAGTAATTTTTCACAGACCGCTGAGTTACTTTTCACAGACTGGTGAGTAACTTTTCACAGACCGCTGAGTAACTTTTCACAGAACGCTGAGTAACTTATCACAGACCGATGAGTAACTTTTCACAGACCGCTGAGTAATTTTTCACAGACCCTTGAGTAATTTTTCACAGACCGGTGAGTAACTTTTCACAGACCGGTGAGTAACTTTTCACAGACCGCTGAGTAACTTTTCACAGACTGGTGAGTAACTTTTCACAGACCGCTGAGTAACTTTTCACAGACCGATGAGTAACTTTTCACAGACTGGTGAGTAACTTTTCACAGACCGCTGAGTAACTTTTCACAGACTGGTGAGTAACTTTTCACAGACCGCTGAGTAACTTTTCACAGACTGGTGAGTAACTTTTCACAGACCGCTGAGTAACTTTTCACAGACCGATGAGTAACTTTTCACAGACTGGTGAGTAACTTTTTACAGACCGCTGAGTAACTTTTCATAGACCGGTGAGTAACTTTTCACAGACCGATGAGTAACTTTTCACAGACTGGTGAGTAACTTTTTACAGACCGATGAGTAATTTTCCACAGACGGGTGAGTAATTTTTCACAGACCGGTGAGTAACTTTTCACAGACCGCTGAGTAACTTTTCACAGACTGGTAAGTAACTTTTAACAGACCATTTTCCACAGACAAGTGAGTAATTTTTCACAGACCGCTGAGTAACTTTTCACAGAACGCTGAGTAACTTATCACAGACCGATGAGTAACTTTTCACAGACCGCTGAGTAATTTTTCACAGACCCTTGAGTAATTTTTCACAGACCGCTGAGTAACTTTTCACAGACCGCTGAGTAACTTTTCACAGACTGGTGAGTAACTTTTCACAGACCGCTGAGTAACTTTTCACAGACTGGTGAGTAACTTTTCACAGACCGCTGAGTAACTTTTCACAGACCGATGAGTAACTTTTCACAGACTGGTGAGTAACTTTTTACAGACCGCTGAGTAACTTTTCACAGAAGGGTGAGTAACTTTTCACAGACCGATGAGTAACTTTTCACAGACTGGTGAGTAACTTTTTACAGACCGATGAGTAATTTTCCACAGACGGGTGAGTAATTTTTCACAGACCGGTGAGTAACTTTTCACAGACCGCTGAGTAACTTTTCACAGACTGCTGAGTAACTTTTTACAGACCGATGAGTAATTTTCCACAGACGGGTGAGTAATTTTTCACAGACCGCTGAGTAACTTTTCACAGAACGCTGAGTAACTTATCACAGACCGATGAGTAACTTTTCACAGACCGCTGAGTAATTTTTCACAGACCCTTGAGTAATTTATCACAGACCGCTGAGTAACTTTTCACAGACCGGTGAGTAACTTTTCACAGACCGCTGAGTAACTTTTCACAGACCGGTGAGTAACTTTTCACAGACCGATGAGTAACTTTTCACAGACTGGTGAGTAACTTTTCACAGACCGCTGAGTAACTTTTCACAGACCAATGAGTAACTTTTCACAGACTGGTGAGTAACTTTTCACAGACCGCTGTGTAACTTTTCACAGACCAATGAGTAACTTTTCACAGACTGGTGAGTAACTTTTCACAGACCGCTGAGTAACTTTTCACAGACCGATGAGTAACTTTTCACAGACTGGTGAGTAACTTTTCACAGACCGCTGAGTAACTTTTCACAGAAGGGTGAGTAACTTTTCACAGACCGATGAGTAACTTTTCACAGACTGGTGAGTAACTTTTTACAGACCGATGAGTAATTTTCCACAGACGGGTGAGTAATTTTTCACAGACCGGTGAGTAACTTTTCACAGACCGCTGAGTAACTTTTCACAGACAGGTGAGTAACTTTTAACAGACCGATGAGTAATTTTCCACAGACACGTGAGTAATTTTTCACAGACCGCTGAGTAACTTTTCACAGAACGCTGAGTAACTTATCACAGACCGATGAGTAACTTTTCACAGACCGCTGAGTAATTTTTCACAGACCCTTGAGTAATTTTTCACAGACCGCTGAGTAACTTTTCACAGACCGGTGAGTAACTTTTCACAGACCGCTGAGTAACTTTTCACAGACCGGTGAGTAACTTTTCACAGACCGATGAGTAACTTTTCACAGACTGGTGAGTAACTTTTCACAGACCGCTGAGTAACTTTTCACAGACCAATGAGTAACTTTTCACAGACTGGTGAGTAACTTTTCACAGACCGCTGAGTAACTTTTCACAGACTGGTGAGTAACTTTTCACAGACCGCTGAGTAACTTTTCACAGACCGGTGAGTAACTTTTCACAGACCGCTGAGTAACTTTTCACAGACCGGTGAGTAACTTTTCACAGACTGGTGAGTAACTTTTCACAGACCGCTGAGTAACTTTTCACAGACTGGTGAGTAACTTTTCACAGACCGCTGTGTAACTTTTCACAGACCAATGAGTAACTTTTCACAGACTGGTGAGTAACTTTTCACAGACCGCTGAGTAACTTTTCACAGACCGATGAGTAACTTTTCACAGACTGGTGAGTAACTTTTTACAGACCGCTGAGTAACTTTCCACAGAAGGGTGAGTAACTTTTCACAGACCGATGAGTAACTTTTCACAGACTGGTGAGTAACTTTTTACAGACCGATGAGTAATTTTCCACAGACGGGTGAGTAATTTTTCACAGACCGGTGAGTAACTTTTCACAGACCGCTGAGTAACTTTTCACAGACTGGTAAGTAACTTTTTACAGACCGATGAGTAATTTTCCACAGACGGGTGAGTAATTTTTCACAGACCGCTGAGTAACTTTTCACAGAACGCTGAGTAACTTATCACAGACCGATGAGTAACTTTTCACAGACCGCTGAGTAATTTTTCACAGACCCTTGAGTAATTTATCACAGACCGCTGAGTAACTTTTCACAGACCGGTGAGTAACTTTTCACAGACCGCTGAGTAACTTTTCACAGACCGGTGAGTAACTTTTCACAGACCGCTGAGTAACTTTTCACAGACCGGTGAGTAACTTTTCACAGACCGCTGAGTAACTTTTCACAGACCAATGAGTAACTTTTCACAGACTGGTGAGTAACTTTTCACAGACCGCTGAGTAACTTTTCACAGACTGGTGAGTAACTTTTCACAGACCGCTGAGTAACTTTTCACAGACTGGTGAGTAACTTTTCACAGACCGCTGTGTAACTTTTCACAGACCAATGAGTAACTTTTCACAGACTGGTGAGTAACTTTTCACAGACCGATGAGTAACTTTTCACAGACCGATGAGTAACTTTTCACAGACCGGTGAGTAACTTTTCACAGACCGCTGAGTAACTTTTCACAGACCGGTGAGTAACTTTTCACAGACCGCTGAGTAATTTTTTACAGACCCTTGAGTAATTTTTCACAGATCGCTGAGTAACTTTTCACAGACCGGTGAGTAACTTTTCACAGACCGCTGAGTAACTTTTCAAAGACTGGTGAGTAACTTTTTACAGACCGATGAGTAACTTTTCACAGACGGGTGAGTAATTTTTTACAGACCGATGAGTAACTTTTCACAGACCGCTGAGTAATTTTTCACAGACCCTTGAGTAATTTTTCACAGACCGCTGAGTAACTTTTCACAGACCGGTGAGTAACTTTTCACAGACCGCTGAGTAACTTTTCACAGACCGGTGAGTAACTTTTCACAGACCGATGAGTAACTTTTCACAGACCGATGAGTAACTTTTCACAGACAGGTGAGTAACTTTTCACAGACCGCTGAGTAACTTTTCACAGACCGATGAATTACTTTTCACAGACTGGTGAGTAACTTTTCACAGACCGCTGAGTAACTTTTCACAGACCGATGAGTAACTTTTCACAGACTGGTGAGTAACTTTTCACAGACCGCTGAGTAACTTTTCACAGACCGATGAGTAACTTTTCACAGACTGGTGAGTAACTTTTCACAGACCGCTGAATAACTTTTCACAGACTGGTGAGTAACTTTTCACAGACCGCTGAGTAACTTTTCACAGACTGGTGAGTAACTTTTCACAGACCGCTGAGTAACTTTTCACAGACCGATGAGTAACTTTTCACAGACTGGTGAGTAACTTTTCACAGACCGCTGAGTAACTTTTCACAGACCGGTGAGTAACTTTTCACAGACCTCTGAGTAACTTTTCACAGACCGCTGAGTATCTTATCACAGACCGATGAGTAACTTTTCACAGACCACTGAGTAATTTTTCACAGACCCTTGAGTAATTTTTCACAGACCGCTGAGTAACTTTTCACACACCGGTGAGTAACTTTTCACAGACCGCTGAGTAACTTTTCACAGACCGGTGAGTAACTTTTCACAGACCGATGAGTAACTTTTTACAGACCGATGAGTAACTTTTCACAGACTGGTGAGTAACTTTTCACAGACTGGTAAGTAATTTTTCACAGACCGCTAAGTAACTTTTCACAGACCGGTGAGTAACTTTTTACAGACCGCTGAGTAACTTTTCACAGACTGGTGAGTAACTTTTTACAGACCGATAAGTAATTTTCCACAGACGGGTGAGTAATTTTTCACAGACCGCTGAGTAACTTTTCACAGAACGCTTAGTAACTTATCACAGACCGATGAGTAACTTTACACAGACTGATGAGTAACTTTTCACAGACCGGTAAGTTACTTTTCACAGACCGCTGAGTAACTTTTTACAGACCGGTGAGTAATTTTTCACAGACCGCTGAGTAACTTTTCACAGACCGGTGAGTAACTTTTCACACACCGCTGAGTAACTTTTCACAGACCGGTGAGTAACTTTTCACAGACCGCTAAGTAGCTTTTCACAGACCAATGAGTAACTTTTCACAGACTAGTGAGTAACTTTTCACAGACCGCTGAGTAACTTTCCACAGACTGGTGAGTAACTTTTCACAGACCGCTGAGTTACTTTTCACAGACCGGTGAGTAACTTTTCACAGACCGCTGAGTAACTTTTCACAGACTGGTGAGTAACTTTTTACAGACCGATGAGTAATTTTCCACAGACGGGTGAGTAAGTTTTCACAGACCGCTGAGTAACTTTTCACAGACCGGTGAGTAACTTTTCACAGACCGCTGAGTAACTTTTCACAGACCGCTGATTAATTTTTCACAGACCCTTGAGTAATTTTCCATAGAAGGGTGAGTAATTTTTCACAGACCCTTGAGTAATTTTTCACAGACCGCTGAGTTACTTTTCACAGACTGGTGAGTAATTTTTCACAGACCGCTGAGTAACTTTTCACAGAACGCTGAGTAACTTATCACAGACCGATGAGTAACTTTTCACAGACCGCTGAGTAATTTTTCACAGACCCTTGAGTAATTTTTCACAGACCGGTGAGTAACTTTTCACAGACCGGTGAGTAACTTTTCACAGACCGCTGAGTAACTTTTCACAGACTGGTGAGTAACTTATCACAGACCGATGAGTAACTTTACACAGACTGATGAGTAACTTTTCACAGACCGGTAAGTTACTTTTCACAGACCGCTGAGTAACTTTTAACAGACCGGTGAGTAATTTTTCACAGACCGCTGAGTAACTTTTAACAGACCGGTGAGTAACTTTTCACACACCGCTGAGTAACTTTTCACAGACCGATGAGTAACTTTTCACAGACTGGTGAGTAACTTTTTACAGACCGCTGAGTAACTTTTCATAGACCGGTGAGTAACTTTTCACAGACCGATGAGTAACTTTTCACAGACTGGTGAGTAACTTTTTACAGACCGATGAGTAATTTTCCACAGACGGGTGAGTAATTTTTCACAGACCGGTGAGTAACTTTTCACAGACCGCTGAGTAACTTTTCACAGACTGGTAAGTAACTTTTTACAGACCGATGAGTAATTTTCCACAGACAAGTGAGTAATTTTTCACAGACCGCTGAGTAACTTTTCACAGAACGCTGAGTAACTTATCACAGACCGATGAGTAACTTTTCACAGACCGCTGAGTAATTTTTCACAGACCCTTGAGTAATTTTTCACAGACCGCTGAGTAACTTTTCACAGACCGCTGAGTTACTTTTCACAGACTGGTGAGTAATTTTTCACA
The DNA here is from genome assembly GCA_928269145.1 of Agriphila tristella. Lineage (NCBI taxonomy): Eukaryota > Metazoa > Arthropoda > Insecta > Lepidoptera > Crambidae > Agriphila > Agriphila tristella. The sequence continues at coordinate 110,969 of OV743435.1, forward strand.
GACCGCTGAGTAACTTTTCACAGAACGCTGAGTAACTTATCACAGACCGATGAGTAACTTTTCACAGACCGCTGAGTAATTTTTCACAGACCCTTGAGTAATTTTTCACAGACCGGTGAGTAACTTTTCACAGACCGGTGAGTAACTTTTCACAGACCGCTGAGTAACTTTTCACAGACTGGTGAGTAACTTTTCACAGACCGCTGAGTAACTTTTCACAGACCGATGAGTAACTTTTCACAGACTGGTGAGTAACTTTTCACAGACCGCTGAGTAACTTTTCACAGACTGGTGAGTAACTTTTCACAGACCGCTGAGTAACTTTTCACAGACTGGTGAGTAACTTTTCACAGACCGCTGAGTAACTTTTCACAGACCGATGAGTAACTTTTCACAGACTGGTGAGTAACTTTTTACAGACCGCTGAGTAACTTTTCATAGACCGGTGAGTAACTTTTCACAGACCGATGAGTAACTTTTCACAGACTGGTGAGTAACTTTTTACAGACCGATGAGTAATTTTCCACAGACGGGTGAGTAATTTTTCACAGACCGGTGAGTAACTTTTCACAGACCGCTGAGTAACTTTTCACAGACTGGTAAGTAACTTTTAACAGACCGATGAGTAATTTTCCACAGACAAGTGAGTAATTTTTCACAGACCGCTGAGTAACTTTTCACAGAAAGCTGAGTAACTTATCACAGACCGATGAGTAACTTTTCACAGACCGCTGAGTAATTTTTCACAGACCCTTGAGTAATTTTTCACAGACCGCTGAGTAACTTTTCACAGACCGGTGAGTAACTTTTCACAGACCGCTGAGTAACTTTTCACAGACCGGTGAGTAACTTTTCACAGACCGATGAGTAACTTTTCACAGACTGGTGAGTAACTTTTCACAGACCGCTGAGTAACTTTTCACAGACCGGTAAGTAACTTTTCACAGACCGCTGAGTAACTTTTCACAGACTGCTGAATAACTTTTCACAGAACGCTGGTAACTTATCACAGACCGATGAGTATTTTTTCACAGACCGCTGAGTAACTTTTCACAGACGGATGAGTAACTTTTCACAGACTGGTGAGTAACTTTTCATAGACCGCTGAGTAACTTTTCACAGACTGGTGAGTAACTTTTCACAGACCGCTGAGTTACTTTTCACAGACCGGTGAGTAACTTTTCACAGACCGCTGAGTTACTTTTCACAGACTGGTGAGTAAATTTTTACAGACCGATGAGTAATTTTCCACAGACGGGTGAGTAAGTTTTCACAGACCGCTGAGTAACTTTTCACAGACCGGTGAGTAACTTTTCACAGACCTCTGAGTAACTTTTCACAGACCGCTGAGTAATTTTTCACAGACCCTTGAGTAATTTTCCACAGACGGGTGAGTAATTTTTCACAGACTCTTGAGTAATTTTTCACAGACCGCTGAGTTACTTTTCACAGACCAGTGAGTAATTTTTCACAGACCGCTGAGTAACTTTTCACAGAACGCTGAGTATCTTATCACAGACCGATGAGTAACTTTTCACAGACCGCTGAGTAATTTTTCACAGACCCTTGAGTAATTTTTCACAGACCGCTGAGTAACTTTTCACAGACCGGTGAGTAACTTTTCACAGACCGCTGAGTAACTTTTCACAGACCAGTGAGTAACTTTTCACAGACCGATGAGTAACTTTTTACAGACCGATGAGTAACTTTTCACAGACTGGTGAGTAACTTTTCACAGACCGCTGAGTAATTTTTCACAGACCCTTGAGTAATTTTTCACAGACCGCTGAGTAACTTTTCACAGACCGGTGAGTAACTTTTCACAGACCGCTGAGTAACTTTTCACAGACTGGTGAGTAACTTTTCACAGACCGCTGAGTAACTTTTCACAGACCGATGAGTAACTTTTCACAGACTGGTGAGTAACTTTTCACAGACCGCTGAGTAACTTTTCACAGACTGGTGAGTAACTTTTCACAGACCGCTGAGTAACTTTTCACAGACTGGTGAGTAACTTTTCACAGACCGCTCAGTAACTTTTCACAGACCGATGAGTAACTTTTCACAGACTGGTGAGTAACTTTTTACAGACCGCTGAGTAACTTTTCATAGACCGGTGAGTAACTTTTCACAGACCGATGAGTAACTTTTCACAGACTGGTGAGTAACTTTTTACAGACCGATGAGTAATTTTTTACAGACGGGTGAGTAATTTTTCACAGACCGGTGAGTAACTTTTCACAGACCCTTGAGTAATTTTTCACAGACCGCTGAGTAACTTTTCACAGACCGGTGAGTAACTTTTCACAGACCGCTGAGTAACTTTTCACAGACCGGTGAGTAACTTTTCACAGACCGATGAGTAACTTTTCACAGACTGGTGAGTAACTTTTCACAGACCGCTGAGTAACTTTTCACAGACCGGTAAGTAACTTTTCACAGACCGCTGAGTAACTTTTCACAGACTGCTGAATAACTTTTCACAGAACGCTGGTAACTTATCACAGACCGATGAGTATTTATTCACAGACCGCTGAGTAACTTTTCACAGACGGATGAGTAACTTTTTACAGACTGGTGAGTAACTTTTCATAGACCGCTGAGTAACTTTTCACAGACTGGTGAGTAACTTTTCACAGACCGCTGAGTTACTTTTCACAGACCGGTGAGTAACTTTTCACAGACCGCTGAGTTACTTTTCACAGACTGGTGAGTAAATTTTTACAGACCGATGAGTAATTTTCCACAGACGGGTGAGTAAGTTTTCACAGACCGCTGAGTAACTTTTCACAGACCGGTGAGTAACTTTTCACAGACCTCTGAGTAACTTTTCACAGACCGCTGAGTAATTTTTCACAGACCCTTGAGTAATTTTCCACAGACGGGTGAGTAATTTTTCACAGACTCTTGAGTAATTTTTCACAGACCGCTGAGTTACTTTTCACAGACCAGTGAGTAATTTTTCACAGACCGCTGAGTAACTTTTCACAGAACGCTGAGTATCTTATCACAGACCGATGAGTAACTTTTCACAGACCGCTGAGTAATTTTTCACAGACCCTTGAGTAATTTTTCACAGACCGCTGAGTAACTTTTCACAGACCGGTGAGTAACTTTTCACAGACCGCTGAGTAACTTTTCACAGACCAGTGAGTAACTTTTCACAGACCGATGAGTAACTTTTTACAGACCGATGAGTAACTTTTCACAGACTGGTGAGTAACTTTTCACAGACCGCTTAGTAACTTTTCACAGACCGGTGAGTAACTTTTCACAGACCGCTGAGTAACTTTTCACAGACTGGTGAGTAACTTTTTACAGACCGATAAGTAATTTTCCATAGACGGGTGAGTAATTTTTCACAGACCGCTGAGTAACTTTTTACAGAACGCTTAGTAACTTATCACAGACCGATGAGTAACTTTACACAGACTGATGAGTAACTTTTCACAGACCGGTAAGTTACTTTTCACAGACCGCTGAGTAACTTTTAACAGACCGGTGAGTAATTTTTCACAGACCGCTGAGTAACTTTTAACAGACCGGTGAGTAACTTTTCACACACCGCTGAGTAACTTTTCACAGACCGATGAGTAACTTTTCACAGACTGGTGAGTAACTTTTTACAGACCGCTGAGTAACTTTTCATAGACCGGTGAGTAACTTTTCACAGACCGATGAGTAACTTTTCACAGACTGGTGAGTAACTTTTTACAGACCGATGAGTAATTTTCCACAGACGGGTGAGTAATTTTTCACAGACCGGTGAGTAACTTTTCACAGACCGCTGAGTAACTTTTCACAGACTGGTAAGTAACTTTTTACAGACCGATGAGTAATTTTCCACAGACAAGTGAGTAATTTTTCACAGACCGCTGAGTAACTTTTCACAGAACGCTGAGTAACTTATCACAGACCGATGAGTAACTTTTCACAGACCGCTGAGTAATTTTTCACAGACCCTTGAGTAATTTTTCACAGACCGCTGAGTAACTTTTCACAGACCGGTGAGTAACTTTTCACAGACCGCTGAGTAACTTTTCACAGACCGGTGAGTAACTTTTCACAGACCGATGAGTAACTTTTCACAGACTGGTGAGTAACTTTTCACAGACCGCTGAGTAACTTTTCACAGACCGGTAAGTAACTTTTCACAGACCGCTGAGTAACTTTTCACAGACTGCTGAATAACTTTTCACAGAACGCTGGTAATTTATCACAGACCGATGAGTATTTTTTCACAGACTGTTGCTGGCAACATTAAACTAGATTTAAAAAGAAAAAAGTGGTACTTCCACATCCGATCTCTGCCCCGGCAGCAATACCTGTAACGCGATTTTCGCCTTTTAATAATTGAGTGTGCAAATAAACTCGTACATGTTTAACTGGTGTTTTATCATACGAAGAACCTACAGTCCACCGAAACGAAGAGCTTAACATTGGTCCTCAGCGCCGTCAACATTTATCGCTGCAAAAACGAGGTACGCATTTCACACTCAAAGCAAGGGCGCGTCAGCACAGTTTGCGTCAGTGAGCCACGATAGGCAGCATTGGCAGCAAATAAGAAAACTGCAAATAGCGCAAACTGCAAATAACGAAGACTTCAATTAATCATTTATTTGTGAGATTTCGATTCCCAAAAAATCTCATACGAAATATATCAAGCAAAAAACAAGCGTCGCATTCCTGATAGTTAGAGCGAGACAGCGAATTTTTCTTCTGCGAGAGACAAGGACAGCGCATTTCCGTGTCAAGACCTGCCGCGCGCGCCAAGCACCGCTGGCAGCCATAATCGCGCGGAACAATCAAACAACGGCTCCTCATTGGTCGACGCAAGCGGTACAGCGCTTCCGGAAGTTAGGTATACTGCATCCTGCGTACGAGCAACCAATCAGCGCTCCGTGTGGTGACGCTTCGATCAAGCAAAATTGGGACCCGGAAGCAAGTCGTTCAACAAGGGCCACAAGTAAAATTCCGCCATTTTGACACCATTTTACCTTGTTTGTCACTCACGTCACGTCACGTTAAAATCATTTTATATTCTGGTGCATTTCAAACGCACAATTTATTTGTTTGATTAATATATTGTAATAACAATACTGGTTAAAAGTTCTGTGTATAATAAAACACAACGTGTATTGTTTGTAATCGAAGAATTTGCGTTTTACAATCACCCAATTTGTAAAAGTGTTTTGCAGCAGTGTACGAAATAAACTGTGCAAAAATGACAGATGCACAGCTAAAGAAACTTAATATCGACAGAGGATATTGCAAAGGTACTATCACCAGACTATTTACTTTACTCTCGGTAGAAAGTGATGTAAAATCGAGTTCTTTAGAAGGTCTGATCACGAAACGTGATAGGTTATTCTCAGTCTATAAAAATTACGAGGATTGTCACAAAGAAATTTTGGCACTTAATGCTTCAGATACGGAGGATGTTGCCGAAGTCGAAAACAAATATTTTCACTGCTTAACAGTGCTAAATGAAAACATTAAAATGCGTAATGAGCCTGTTCCTCGGGAAAACCTGGAGTCTGGTAGCTGTAACAGTAACATATCTAGTCATAAAACAAAATTACCCAATATTAACATTCCAGTTTTCACAGGAAAATACTCTGAATATGTAAACTTTATTGAAATTTATAAATCTGTAATTCATACCGACAAAGGTTTAGATAACATTCAAAAATTGTATTATTTACGGTCGTACCTAAGAGACGAACCTTATGATTTAATAAAAAATCTTCCATTAACTAGCCAAAGCTATGAGGAAGCAATAGTATTGTTAAATAAAAGATATTATAACAAATTTAAAATTGTGACAGAACATATAAATTCATTATTGGACTTAGAAAAACTACCGAAGTTTCCCAAGGCTAATGATTTGCGAATATTCATTTCAGCAGTAAGCCAAACATTGGCTGCACTCAAAAATTTAGATGCCGCCGTGACTACATGGGACCCTATTCTGTTGGGCGTCCTCACACGTAAGCTGGATGGGTACAGTGCTCGTGCATACCACCTGGAACGAGATCAAGACCGAGACCCCACAGTTAACGATTTCCTCGACTACCTTAGCAGGCGAGCTGTCGCTATGGAAAATACAGGGCCCGAGCAACCAGAGTCATACAAGCGTCAACCAACAACGGCTCCAAATAGAAGAGTAGCGCTGGCAGCCACAAAGACAACACCCGAGTGCCTATACTGTAAGTTGAACGATCATAAATTATTTTCATGTCCCAAATTCAAATTATTGCCAGCGAAAGATAGGGTTAACTTCGCAAAAGATAACAGTTTGTGCAACATATGTTTAAATAAACATGTTGGAAAGTGTAAATTCCATTTTAGATGTGAACAGTGCAAGAATAATCACAATTCATTGTTACATCTCGATGAAAATAAATTAAGCCCCGTAGTCCTTCTATCAGGTGACTGCGCAAATAATGTTTTAATCCCTACAGCACGAGTCAAACTCTTTGCAAAAGATGGAAGAGAGGTGCATGTCAAATGTATCCTAGATTCTGGCTCGCAAGTGTCACTTATTACTTCAAAAGCTGTCGACGTCTTGGGTTTTACACCTAAGCGCAATGATATCAGTCTCATTGGTGTGACTGAAAGCAAAAATAAAATCAGCTACTGCATTCCGTTGAATGTGCATTCTCTAGTATCTTCCTTTAATACTTTAATAGATTGCCATGTAGTAGAAAAAATAACCTGCAACTTACCACAGACACAAATTAACATCAAAGATATAGATATTCCCCCTGGTGTCGAGTTGGCCGACAAAACTTTCAACCAACCATCGGAGATTAATATGCTAATTGGTGCTGATGTCTTTTTTCAGGTGCTCCTGCCGCTTGAGGAAGCACAGGGCGCATGCAGTAACCTAGATAAGCAATCACCATCAGCATCACCCTGCATCATCAACACCAGGTTCGGCCACATTGTAGCTGGAGCTTGGGAATCTAGCCTCTTAAAAAATCAGGTTGTATCACTACTTTGTACAAAATGTGACTCGGATATTAATAAGAGTATTACAAAATTTTGGGAAGTGGAGAGTGTACCGGAATTGCTAATAGAAAAGGATTCAGAGCAGGAATTAGCTGAAAATATTTTTAAAAATTCTGTTAAGTTACAAAATAACAAGTTTCAGGTTGACTTGCCATTGAAGTTAGAAACCTGCAATATAAATGAAACTTTAGGAAATTCTTTTGACTTAGCTTTGCACAGATTTCTCAGTCTAGAAAAAAGACTGCAAAAAAATATTCATTTGTTAAAAGATTATCAAAAATTTATGAATGAGTATCTAGAACTTGGTCATGGACACTATGTAGATATTAGCTTATATGATTTCACTAAAGACCCAATCTATTTCATGCCGCATCATTCAGTAATTAATGAGCAAAGCAAAACTACACCCACAAGGGTAGTATTTGATGCTTCAATGAAAACAAATAAAAAGGTTTCATTGAACGATATTCTATTAAATGGGCCCACAGTGCAAAAAGAATTATTTGATATTATTTCACTGTTCAGGTTTGGAGAGTACACATTAAGTTCAGATATTAAGAAAATGTTCCGCAATATATTAGTAAATCCGGAGCACACTTCACTTCAAAATATTCTGTGGCGCGAAACCCCAGATCAACCTATTGGTTGTATTCGTTTGGATACAATCACATATGGTATGAAATGTTCAAGTTACTTAGCCACACGCTGCTTATTCGAACTTGCACAAAAGCATGAGCATGAATTACCACTGGCGTCTTTTATTTTAAAAAACTGTTGCTATGTTGATGATGTTTTATATTCATGCTCAGACTTGCACAACATGCTTGAAGCTAAACGTCAATTGCGTGAATTATTAAGTTATGGCAGCTTTGATTTACATAAATGGGCCTCAAATACGCCTCAGATTTTGTCAGATATACCGAAAAGTGAACAACAATTTAGTGAACTTGATCTTCAAAAGGATAATTACAATATGAAAGCTTTAGGTCTCATGCTAGATATAAAAAAAGATTGTTTTGTTATTAAGACCCCAGATAATTTTAATATCAAAAGTAAAAGTACGAAAAGAGAAGTTCTTAGTTTAATATCCAAGTTCTACGACCCTATGGGATTTATAAGCCCTATCATAATAGGGGCTAAATGTATTATGCAAAAAATCTGGTTAAGTAATATAAGTTGGGACGAACCCTTGCCTAAACAATTAGCCGATGAATGGCTACAATTTGCTAAAAGCTTAGTTGCAATGCATCCTATAGAGTTAAGGCGACACATACCAACCAAGCAGGCAACAACTTTGCAACTTATAGGTTTCGCTGACGCTTCTAGTACTGCTGGATACGGGTGCTGTATATACCTACGCGTGGTCGACAACTCAGGTAAGGCTGAATTACACTTACTCTGCTCTAAGTCGCGAATTAATCCACGTGCAAATCCACTTTCTACACCAAGACTAGAACTTAACGCGACGTTGCTTTTATCAATCTTAATGGAAAGAATATATGAAACTTTACACAACAATATTCAAATAAGTAATGTGTATTTATTTACTGATTCAAAAATAACATTAGCTTGGATTAAAACTGAATTAACTAAACTACAAGCATATGTAGCGAACAGAGTTAGTGTAATTCAGCAAAAAACAGATAAATGGTGCTGGTTGTACGTGCCATCTGCAAGTAATCCAGCCGACTTGATTAGCCGAGGTGTTACGCCTAAAGAATTACCAAAATGTTCTCTGTGGTGGCAGGGACCATTATTCCTGCAAGGTGAGTACAATTTTCACAACGAAGGCATAGATTTACCTATCAACTTACCCGAATTAAAAAATGCAGGTAAAGTAGTTCTAATGTCCAATACTCAGGAAACTATATTTAAAATTATAGATAGGTATTCTGACCTAGATAAAATTATTCGTTTAATAGCTTACATAAACAGATTCTGTCACAATTTAAAATCCAATTTAAAAAATAAAGAAAAAACATTAACTGCAGATGAGTTAAAACAAGCTTTGAATTTAATTATTAAGTATGAGCAATCAGTTTATTTTCATGACGAGTTAGAGTCATGGCGAAAAAACAAGTGCATTCAAGGTTCTTTGAAAGCTTTGCATCCATTTGTTGACAATGAAGGCCTCATAAGAGTAGGCGGCCGACTAGATAATTCGGATATACCTTTGTCACAGAAACATCCAATAATTTTACCAAAATTGTCTAGAATATCTGAACTCATAATACGATCTGAACATATTCGTTTATTACATGCTGGGCCTAAGTCGCTTTTAGCTAATATAAACCAAAAGTATTGGTTAGTCAATGGAATACGACAGGTCAAAAAAGTAATACATAAATGCATGGTATGTTTCAGACTAAAGGCTCGTGCAGCGGAGCAGCTGATGGGTTCCTTGCCTCTGCATCGGGTTACAGCGTGTAGAGCATATCAAAAAGTTGCCATCGACTTTGCTGGGCCAGTACAAATAAAAAACTCGAGAATTAGAAAGTCTGTAGTAAGTAAAGGATATGTATGTATATTCGTTTGTTTTGTAACAAAAGCGATCCATCTGGAGTTAACGTCTAATCTTACAACAGAAGCGTTTTTGGCTTCTTTTAAGCGATTCATAAGCAGACGAGGCTTGCCCAGCGACGTCTTTTGCGACAACGGCGGTTGTTTTCGAGGGGCAAGGAACCAGTTAGCTGAGTTGTATAAGCTTAATAATTCTAGTGACCACCAGACGCTTGTGCAAGCTTGTGCTTCTAAAGAAGGTATAAATTTTCACTTCACACCGAGCTATGCGCCGGTTTTTGCAGGGCTTGCAGAAGCAGCTGTTAAGAGTATGAAATTTCACTTAAAAAGAATAGTATTTGATGCTGTTTTAACTTATGAACAGTTAAATACAGTTTTATGTCAAATAGAGGGCGTGCTTAATTCACGACCCATTTTACCTCTTTCTCAAGATGTCAATGACTACTGTTACCTTACTCCAGGTCATTTCTTGGTAGGAACAGCTCTAACGATGTATCCTGAAAGAGATCTTTCTGAAATTAAAACTAATAGGTTAGATTTCTGGCAACAATGTACCCAGTTGAAACAAAGATTTTGGAATGCTTGGTATAAGTATTATTTAAATACATTACAAAATAGAAATAAGTGGTCTAAGTCTAAGCCTAATGTTACGGTAGGTACGCTAGTTCTTATGAGAGACTGTAATAAGCCTCCCTTTGTGTGGCCCATGGCACGTATAGTTAACGTGTACCCAGGAAATGACGGCAAGGTTAGGGCTGTACAGTTAAAAACTGCTGATGGTAAATTGTATAATAGGTCATTGCAGACTATAAGTGTATTGCCGATTGAATAATTAATTTTCGTGTTTAAATGGTGTTGGGATTTTCCTAATTTTGAGTTTACCTTGTAATGCATAAATAAGCAAAACAACAAGACTTTCTTGTTCAATACATACAAGTATACTTTGTAATAGTTATTATAGTCATGTAAGATAGAACTAGTAGAAGTAGCTATATAGTTATAATACCTTGTGTTATTATTGCTAAGATTTAGGGTTGATACCTAATTCATTTTTGATAAGATAGGGTTGATACCTACTTCATTTTTTGCTAAGATAGGGTTAATACCTAGGTACTTAATTTTTGCCAAGATTTAGGGTTGATACCTAATTAATTATTGTTATGTTTTTTATAAGAACTAAATACAGAGTAACTTTAGCTTAATTTAATTTCAGGGAATTGTGTTAACGATAGTATTTCTTAAATTAAAGGTTTTTTGCAAATTAAATATGTTATAAGAAGTTCTTCCCTGGGCCGCAGTATGTTGCTGGCAACATTAAACTAGATTTAAAAAGAAAAAAGTGGTACTTCCACATCCGATCTCTGCCCCGGCAGCAATACCTGTAACGCGATTTTCGCCTTTTAATAATTGGACGTTGTTAATTGAAAAGGATCCAACCCACAAGTTTATCGAAAATGAGTTAAGTATACCAAAATACTCCTTAAGGTCAATACTATTGAACCACGACAAAGATCCAAGTAAAATTCAAGTGTCATATGTTTTTTTATTCAGATGTTACCAACCCACTTATATGACAGGTCATTATTTTTGTCATGCTTAACGCTCCAAACTACTTGGATCGTTGTAAAGAAAGTCATATTCAGCAAAAAAAAACAAGAAAAAAATCACGAAAACGATCCAAACAACATGGATCATTGTTTATTTGAAATACATATTAAATTGGAAACAATCCATGTCACTTGGATCAGTATCGCTAAATTCAACTGATTTATTTAATAAATGAATATAATTTCGGAAAAACGATTCAAGTGCTATGAAATGTTTTTGTTTCATTATTTAATTTGATTTTTTTAAACTAAACTGCTTAAATCGTTCCAGTCATTAATATCCGGGTTAATTAGGTACTTTTAAAAGTTTATTATTTGACCAGAAACTTAATTTTAAAAATTAATTTGATATGTCTGCCTAAACTTTAGTTTCTTTGCCTGCCCTAAGGATATTATTATATTTAAAAAGTTTTCGATCTATCGTGCATTCTCTAGGCTTGTTGAAAAAATATCGATATATTTTATTCGATTTATCGATATTTTTAGCCGATATATTTTGATCCGATATTTTTATTATATGAAAGTGGAGGGGTGGGGTGACTGACAGACTAACGCCCAGCCCAAATCACTGGACTTAGAAACTTGTTTTTTTTTACATGTACATAGATATTTTATACATATATAGTGTAAGCATCCACTAAGAAAGGATTTTAAGAAATTCCACCCCTAAAGGGGTTAAATGGGAGTACAAAGTTTGAATGGGAAAAAAATGTAAATTAATATTTCAACTTGAAACTTCAAAGAAGTAAATCTAAAAACAAACAAGCAAACACGTACTTCGTGAATTTCCGAAAATCAACCCTAAGAGAGCAAATGGGTAAAAAAGCTTAAAATCGATGTGATTGTCGATACTGAAGTTTTATGGAATGTTGATTGCGAAAATGGCATTTATTTTTATGGTGACATGATTCAACCCCTAAAAGGGTGAAATGAGGATTAAAACTTTGTAAAAAGAAAAATATTAAATAGACATGTTGACTTTATATTGTTTTGAGATGTTTTCTATGTGTTCAATGACACTTTTATGAAGATATACAACGTGTAACAGAATTAATGTCTTAACCAGAATATGGTAGGTAGGTAGGGTCCGGTTAAGCTATTACTTTTGTTACAAATTGAAGGTAATTAGTGAGAATTTTATAAAGATAGATAATAAAGATGAGAATTGATTTCAGAAACATAAAAAAACCATTGATAAGTAATAAACACACTGTTTCATTTAATTTTTTTTTAGTTTGGATCCTTATTGTTTAATACTTTTCTAGCCTTACGCTATAGAAATAATGATTTAGCGATAACGATCCAACGTCATATTTTTGTCCAAATATCACAACATATCTATCAAAACTTGATAAAATATCAAATATATTAAATATTAGAAATTTATTATTTAATTAAAATAAATCATAAAAAGATAAAGTACATAATCTCAGAAGAAATACAGTCTGAACTTAAAAAAATCATATCTCAAAACTAACTTTGTGTGGGTTGGAACCTTTTCAATTAACAACGTCCAATTGAGTGTGCAAATAAACTCGTACATGTTTAACTGGTGTTTTATCATACGAAGAACCTACAGTCCACCGAAACGAAGAGCTTAACACAGACCGCTGAGTAACTTTTCACAGACGGATGAGTAACTTTTCACAGACTGGTGAGTAACTTTTCATAGACCGCTGAGTAACTTTTCACAGACTGGTGAGTAACTTTTCACAGACCGCTGAGTTACTTTTCACAGACCGGTGAGTAACTTTTCACAGACCGCTGAGTTACTTTTCACAGACTGGTGAGTAAATTTTTACAGACCGATGAGTAATTTTCCACAGACGGGTGAGTAAGTTTTCACAGACCGCTGAGTAACTTTTCACAGACCGGTGAGTAACTTTTCACAGACCTCTGAGTAACTTTTCACAGACCGCTGAGTAATTTTTCACAGACCCTTGAGTAATTTTCCACAGACGGGTGAGTAATTTTTCACAGACTCTTGAGTAATTTTTCACAGACCGCTGAGTTACTTTTCACAGACCAGTGAGTAATTTTTCACAGACCGCTGAGTAACTTTTCACAGAACGCTGAGTATCTTATCACAGACCGATGAGTAACTTTTCACAGACCGCTGAGTAATTTTTCACAGACCCTTGAGTAATTTTTCACAGACCGCTGAGTAACTTTTCACAGACCGGTGAGTAACTTTTCACAGACCGCTGAGTAACTTTTCACAGACCAGTGAGTAACTTTTCACAGACCGATGAGTAACTTTTTACAGACCGATGAGTAACTTTTCACAGACTGGTGAGTAACTTTTCACAGACCGCTGAGTAATTTTTCACAGACCCTTGAGTAATTTTTCACAGAACGCTGAGTAACTTTTCACAGACCGGTGAGTAACTTTTCACAGACCGCTGAGTAACTTTTCACAGACTGGTGAGTAACTTTTCACAGACCGCTGAGTAACTTTTCACAGACCGATGAGTAACTTTTCACAGACTGGTGAGTAACTTTTCACAGACCGCTGAGTAACTTTTCACAGACTGGTGAGTAACTTTTCACAGACCGCTGAGTAACTTTTCACAGACTGGTGAGTAACTTTTCACAGACCGCTGAGTAACTTTTCACAGACCGATGAGTAACTTTTCACAGACTGGTGAGTAACTTTTTACAGACCGCTGAGTAACTTTTCATAGACCGGTAAGTAACTTTTCACAGACCGATGAGTAACTTTTCACAGACTGGTGAGTAACTTTTTACAGACCGATGAGTAATTTTCCACAGACGGGTGAGTAATTTTTCACAGACCGGTGAGTAACTTTTCACAGACCCTTGAGTAATTTTTCACAGACCGCTGAGTAACTTTTCACAGACCGGTGAGTAACTTTTCACAGACCGCTGAGTAACTTTTCACAGACCGGTGAGTAACTTTTCACAGACCGATGAGTAACTTTTCACAGACTGGTGAGTAACTTTTCACAGACCGCTGAGTAACTTTTCACAGACCGGTAAGTAACTTTTCTCAGACCGCTGAGTAACTTTTCACAGACTGCTGAATAACTTTTCACAGAACGCTGGTAACTTATCACAGACCGATGAGTATTTTTTCACAGACCGCTGAGTAACTTTTCACAGACGGATGAGTAACTTTTCACAGACTGGTGAGTAACTTTTCATAGACCGCTGAGTAACTTTTCACAGACTGGTGAGTAACTTTTCACAGACTGCTGAGTTACTTTTCACAGACCGGTGAGTAACTTTTCACATACCGTTGAGTAACTTTTCACAGACCGATGAGTAACTTTTCACAGACTGGTGAGTAACTTTTCACAGACCGCTGAGTAACTTTTCACAGACTGGTGAGTAACTTTTCACAGACCGCTGAGTAACTTTTCACAGACTGGTGAGTAACTTTTCACAGACCGCTGAGTTACTTTTCACAGACCGGTGAGTAACTTTTAACAGACCGCTGAGTAACTTTTCACAGACCGGTGAGTAACTTTTCACAGACCGATGAGTAACTTTTCACAGACCGATGAGTAACTTTTCACAGACTGGTGAGTAACTTTTCACAGACCGCTGAGTAACTTTTCACAGACCGATGAGTAACTTTTCACAGACTGGTGAGTAACTTTTCACAGACCGCTGAGTATTTTTTCACAGACTGGTGAGTAACTTTTCACAGACCGCTGAGTAACTTTTCACAGACTGGTGAGTAACTTTTCACAGACCGCTGAGTAACATTTCACAGAACGCTGAGTAACTTATCACAGACCGATGAGTAACTTTTCACAGACCGCTGAGTAATTTTTCACAGACCCTTGAGTAATTTTTCACAGACCGCTGAGTAACTTTTCACAGACCGGTGAGTAACTTTTCACAGACCGCTGAGTAACTTTTCACAGACTGGTGAGTAACTTTTAACAGACCGATGAGTAATTTTTCACAGACCCTTAAGTAATTTTTCACAGACCGCTGAGTAACTTTTCACTGACTGGTGAGTATTTTTTCACAGACCGCTGAGTAACTTTTCACAGACGGATGAGTAACTTTTCACAGACTGGTGAGTAACTTTTCACAGACCGCTGAGTAACTTTTCACAGACTGGTGAGTAACTTTTCACAGACCGCTGAGTTACTTTTCACAGACCGGTGAGTAACTTTTAACAGACCGCTGAGTAACTTTTTACAGACTGGTGAGTAACTTTTTACAGACCGATAAGTAATTTTCCACAGACGGGTGAGTAATTTTTCACAGTCCGCTGAGTAACTTTTCACAGAACGCTGAGTAACTTATCACAGACCGATGAGTAACTTTTCACAGACCGCTGAGTAATTTTTCACAGACCCTTGAGTAATTTTTCACATACCGCTGAGTATCTTTTTACAGACCGGTGAGTAACTTTTCACAGACCGTGTTGTGTTTAATTCTGTATTAATATATCTATACGATCCATTGCTTCCTTAAGCCAGTATTCAATAAACGGTCGTACCATAAACATTGCGTTTTCGCTGCACTCTTACCTGTCATTCGAATATCAACCTAATATCCCTTAAAATAACGTACATAGTGTTTGGCCCTAACGACCGGATAAAAAATATTGTGGAATTTGCGGACAAAAGGCGACCTTGGCTGCGTCGAGCGCATCGAACAATAGGCCTACAGAAAAAAGGGTCTATTCATAATCGATAATAGAAAAGTGATCTTTATTTACAAGTGTGCAAGGACGCAAAGTGCATATGAGCTATCGGAGAAATAACAAGTTGTTTACGTCAAACTTAATGGATTTCTTTTGTGATTCTTGTTAAATACTTACTGTGACTGTGCTTATAATTACGAACTATGGCGAAACCAAATATGGAACAATTATTACTACAACTTGAAGAAACGGCTACTTTGATGAATAAAACTCAAGTAAACTTAAAGAAATGTCCAAAAACTAGATTAACTAAGGGATATCTACAAACTCGAATGCAGTGTATAGATGAATACTGGAACGTGTTTACTTCAACACATCGCGAACTTATAAAGATTACGCCGCGTGAAAAGCGTGCTGAGATTCCATACTTTGCTAACGATGAGTATAATAGTTTCGAAGACGCGTACGTCTGCCTCAAAGCTGATATTCAGGATGCGATTTTACAAATGGAGACATCGACGCCGTCACGCCAATCTCCACATCGGGCGTCATGCAGTAATGAAGGTCACGAGTCCTCAGATGTACTAACCTCGCAAGTCAGGCTTCCTAGGATCCAGCTTCCTACCTTTTCGGGGAGTTACGAAGAGTGGCCTACTTTTCAAGACCTTTTCATTACCTTAATACATGACAACGCATCACTTTCGAACGTACAGAAACTTCACTATTTGAAGTCCAGCATTGCAGGCGAAGCGGAAGCCCTCCTTAGACATGTTCGTGTTACCGATTCGAATTACGTCGACGCGTGGAACATTTTAAAGCAACGTTATGGAAATAAACGTATTATAGTGCACTCTCTGTTAAATAGGTTATTTTTGCAGAAACGGGTAAGTGTTCAGTCTGTCAATCTTATAAAAATGTTACTCGATAATACTACCGAATGCATTAACTCATTAAATAATTTAAATATTCCAACTGGTTCTTGGGATCCTGTAATTATATTTCTAGTAGTACAGAAATTGGACCCGGAGTCACGTAAAGATTGGGAAAATTTTGCATATAAAAATAACTCAGATGATTTACCATCGTGGTCTGATTTGAGGTGTTTTTTGGAATCAAAGTTTCGTACACTAGAGCTAGCGAACCCGACCGCAAGTATGTCATCAGAAAAAACCAGGGAGAAAAATATCAGAGAACGCTCATTTCACGCGGCCACGACTATTTCACGTCCAGTAAAACCGTGTTTATTATGTAAAGAAAACCACACACTGTGTCACTGTAAGCAATTCACAAACATGTCAGTTAGTGAACGAAATAACTATGTTAAAGAACATAACCTGTGTTTTAATTGTTTGTTGATAGGACATTCTATTGTGAAATGTAGATTACCGATGTCTTGTCGTATATGCCACAGACGTCATCATACCCTTCTGCATCAAATGAAGTCGGAGGAAACTACGATGCATTCTAGTGTTGAAGATACAAATGCAGAAGAGGATGAAGCCCAAGTCAATACAATGATGACGTCACACTGCAATGCAAACCAGGTATACGCTTTATTAGCCACAGCATTAGTTAAAATCAAGAGTGACACAGGACACACAATAACATTAAGAGCGCTTGTGGACCAAGGCTCACAGGCTTCTTTTCTAAGCGAACGGGCTACTCAACTACTACAACTAAAAAAGAAGTCAACTAGAGGTAATGTTATTGGAATTGGGTCGACCAAAACAAGAATCAACAATACAGTACAATTTCACATTGTTTCCACATATAACGAGAATTTTTGTATACAAACAGAAGCATATGTTTTACCTAAACAATTAACGACAAACTTACCTTCTAAGTTTATTCAAGTTGGAGACTGGCCCCATCTGAAAAACCTACAACTAGCGGATCCAACATATCACACACCAGCACCGATAGATTTGTTATTGGGAGTGAACGAATGTGCACAAATTTTACAGCAAGAACTTATTAAGGGACCTGCAGACGCTCCGTGTGCACAGAAAACCGCACTGGGTTGGATTTTGTTTGGAAGAATAGGTGAAAGAAAATCTAACGAGCCATCTTTAACAGTAATGCATCATCAAATAGACTTAGACGAAATGTTGAAATCAATGTGGGAACTAGACAACGAAAGCACAAGAAAACTAACTATAGAAGGAAAACTTTGTGAAGAAATCTATGAAAAAACATATAAAAGAAATGAAGAAGGAAGATTTATAGTAAACTTACCATTTAAATCAGAAAAGCAAATGTCACCAGATGGTAATAGTAAAGAAATAGCACTGACAAGATTTCTACAGCTGGAAAGAAAATTACAAAGAATGCCTAAACTAAAGGAAGATTATACGAAGGTTATACAAGAATATGTAACTTTAGGACATGCAGAACAAATACCGGAAGACGAATGTGACAAAAGATCTGTTTATTTATGTCATCATGCGGTTATACGAGAAGAAAGTGAAAGCACTCCAACTCGCGTGGTATTCGATGCCTCTTGTAAGGGTACAAATGGTATCTCACTTAACGACGAGTTACTTGTTGGTCCAGTGTTGCAAGAAGATCTTCGCAGCATCATCATGAGATGGAGAATGCACGCCGTATGCTTCGTGTCAGATCTGAAAAAGATGTACAGAATGGTGTTAATAGCGAAAGAACATGTCGATTTCCAACGTATCTGGTGGAGAAATGAACCTACAGAAATATTAAAAGAGTATCGTTCACTTAGAGTTACGTTCGGTACCGCATCGGCGCCATACCTCGCAGTGAAGACGTTGATACAGCTGGCAGAAGAGGAAGGAGCTGACTTTCCAGTTGCAGCACGTATTCTGAAAGAAAATTGTTATATGGACGATATACTCGCTGGGTTTGATACTGAAACTGAAGCCGTAGCAGCAAGCCAAGAGCTAAAAGATATACTGAAAAGAGGTGGCTTCGAACTGCAAAAATGGTCGTCAAACAGTGCAAATTTTATGGAATCTATAGAGCCTGAAAATAGATCAACTAAAGTACAACTGAACCTAAACATCGAAGGAACTATTAAAGCATTAGGTGTACTATGGAATTTAGCAACTGATGAATTCATGTATAACATTAACTTACCTCCTATTTCAGAAACTATTACTAAACGAAATATCTTGTCAGACATTCAAAAACTTTTTGATCCACTCGGATGGATAGCTCCGTGCATAATCTCAGCAAAAATCCTAATACAGAAACTATGGTTAAAGAAAATCGATTGGGATGATGAAGTAGATGAAACATTAACAGAAGAATGGAAAAACATTAGACAAGATTTTGAAAACGTAAGAGATATACAGTTAAAAAGATGGATAGGAACTTCAACTAAAAATAGCAAGCGAATAGAATTGCATGGATTTTCCGATGCCTCCGAGAAGGCATACGCCTCAGTTGTTTACTGCAGAGTAATCAATTTCGATGGCACAATAACCACCACACTACTTGCAGCGCGAACTAGAGTCGCTCCTGTAAAGTCAGTGTCAGTTCCAAGGCTGGAACTTTGCGGTGCAGTTTTACTGTCTAAACTGTTAAAATACGTAGCACAAGCAATGCGAATACCTGCATCACAAATATACGCCTGGACTGACTCATCCATTGTCTTGTCATGGCTTAGTGGTGAACCATCCAGATGGAAACAGTTCGTCGCTAACCGCGTCGTCGAGATACTGGATAATGTGAACGATAAGCAATGGCATCATGTGACATCTGAAAACAATCCTGCCGATGTTGCATCACGAGGCGCTCTTCTAACACAGTTAAACAACTGCAAATTGTGGTGGGAAGGACCTGAATGGTTAAAACACACTGATATACATTATACAAGACCAAATCCGATACCTGTAGAATTAGAAAAGAGAACTATCCAAGTTAATACAAAAATAGAGGAAGAAAACATAATTAAATTTGAAAATTTTAATGATTTGAAAGAATTGTTAACAGTAATAGTTTACAGCATTAGATTTTTACGTTTTAAAAGCAATCCAGATGAAGTTAATAAAGAAATTACAACGCAAGAGTTAGAAGAAGCATTAAAAAGATGTATTAAAATAGCACAACAGGATTTTGAAGAGGAAATTGAAAGTCTAAAAGCAAATAGAAATGTTAAAAGAAATAGTAAATTAAAAACATTGAATCCTTACCTTGACGAAGAGGGTCTTCTCAGGGTGGGCGGAAGATTGAGAAACTCTGCTTTGCCGGAACACTCCAAACATCCTATAATCCTGAAAAATAAAAATGAATTAACTTACCTTCTTATAGCGGACGCACACAAGAGAACACTGCACGGTGGAACACAGCTAGTCTTGACTTACCTTCGGTCGAAGTACTGGATACTGCAAGTAAAAAATACAGTTAAGGCTTATTTACATAAATGTGTATTGTGTGCTAAAATGAAAGCTAATATTAAAACACAACAGATGGGAGACTTACCTCGAGCTCGTACAACAGCTGCACGTGCATTCCAACACAGTGCAATCGATTTTGCTGGTCCTTTGTTTGTTTTAATGTCTAGAGGACGTGGAGCTAAGCAACGTAAGGCGTATATAGCTGTATTCATATGTATGGCTACCAAAGCCATACATTTAGAGTTGGTGGGTGATCTCACATCCGATTCATTTATTGGTGCATTCCGTCGCTTTGTCGCTCGTAGGGGTGCATGTACTCACATATGGAGTGATCAAGGTCGAAATTTCGTAGGTGCTAATAAGATCTTGGCTGAAGCGTTAAAAACCGCGAATTTAGATCTTCCTAGTGACATTAAGGAAAGGCTTTCATTAGAAGGTACACAGTGGCATTTTATTCCTCCTTATAGTCCCAATTTCGGTGGTTTGTGGGAAGCTGGCGTAAAGTCGCTTAAATACCATCTGCGTAGAATACTTACTGCCAGTCTTACCTTCGAAGAAATGACAACCGTATTGTGTGAGATTGAAGCATGCCTAAATTCACGCCCGTTGATTCCAATAGACACTTCAGACCCAGACGCTGAACCTTTAACACCTGGTCATTTTTTGATAGGGGAAGCTCCTGTTAACATACCTACACCTGATCTTAGAGATATTAATATCAATCGTTTAGATCGTTGGCAAATAACACAAAAGCTTGTTCGAGATTTTTGGAATCGATGGCAAACTGAATACTTATCCAGGCTACAAACTAGACCTAAGTGGCTAAACAGGCAACCAGATTTAGAAATTGGCGATATTGTGTTACTTAAAGACGAACATTTACCACCCGGAAAGTGGTCATTAGGTAGAATAGTAAATAAACATCCGGGACAAGATGGTTGTACTCGAGTATATAGTGTCAAATGTAAAAATGAAATAACGAAACGATCAATTAGCAAATTGTGTAAATTGCCTGTTAATGATGATTAATTTAACTATAGAAATTTGTATTAATGCATGCTCAATTAAAATATTTAATTTTTAAATGATGAAACTTGTAAATTGATTCCTATAAAACAATTCTACTTTGACTGTGTTAAACTTTGTATGATGATTTTACTATTGGAATGCATACTATTGTTAAATTAAAAAGTTCTGTCGTACTTTGGTGGGCGGCATGTTGTGTTTAATTCTGTATTAATATATCTATACGATCCATTGCTTCCTTAAGCCAGTATTCAATAAACGGTCGTACCATAAACATTGCGTTTTCGCTGCACTCTTACCTATCATTCGAATATCAACCTAATATCCCTTAAAATAACGTACAGACCGCTAAATAACTTTTCACAGACTGGTGAGTAACTTTTTACAGACCGATGAGTAATTTTCCACAGACGGGTGAGTAATTTTTTACAGACCCTTGAGTAATTTTTCACAGACCGCTGAGTAACTTTTCACAGACCGGTGAGTAACTTTTCACAGACCGCTGAGTAACTTTTCACAGACCGATGAGTAACTTTTTACAGACCGCTGAGTAACTTTTCACAGAACGCTGAGTAACTTATCACAGACCGATGAGTAACTTTTCACAGACCGCTGAGTAATTTTACACAGACACTTGAGTAATTTTTCACAGACCGCTGAGTAACTTTTCACAGACCGGTGAGTAACTTTTCACAGACCGCTGAGTAACTTTTCACAGACCGGTGAGTAACTTTTCACAGACCGATGAGTAACTTTTCACAGACCGATGAGTAACTTTTCACAGACTGGTGAGTAACTTTTCACAGACCGCTGAGTAACTTTTCACAGACCGATTAGTAACTTTTCACAGACTGGTGAGTAACTTTTCACAGACCGCTGAGTAACTTTTCACAGACTGGTGAGTAACTTTTCACAAACCGCTGAGTAACTTTTCACAGACTGGTGAGTAACTTTTCACAGACCGCTGAGTAACTTTTCACAGACCGATGAGTAACTTTTCACAGACCGGTGAGTAACTTTTCACAGACCGCTGAGTAACTTTTCACAGACTGGTGAGTAACTTTTTACAGACCGATGAGTAATTTTCCATAGACGGGTGAGTAATATTTCACAGACCGCTGAGTAACTTTTCACAGAACGCTGAGTAACTTATCACAGACCGATGAGTATTTTTTCACAGACCGCTGAGTAACTTTTCACAGACGGATGAGTAATTTTTCACAGACTGGTGAGTAACTTTTCATAGACCGCTGAGTAACTTTTCACAGACTGGTGAGTAACTTTTCACAGACCGCTGAGTTACTTTTCACAGACCAGTGAGTAACTTTTCACAGACCGCTGAGTAACTTTTCACAGACTGGTGAGTAACTTTTTACAGACCGATGAGTAATTTTCCACAGACGGGTGAGTAAGTTTTCACAGACCGCTGAGTAACTTGTCACAGACCGGTGAGTAACTTTTCACAGACCTCTGAGTAACTTTTCACAGACCGCTGAGTAATTTTTCACAGACCCTTGAGTAATTTTCCACAGACGGGTGAGTAATTTTTCACAGACCCTTGAGTAATTTTTCACAGACCGCTGAGTTACTTTTCACAGACCGGTGAGTAATTTTTCACAAACCGCTGAGTAACTTTTCACAGAACGCTGAGTATCTTATCACAGACCGATGAGTAATTTTTCACAGACCGCTGAGTAATTTTTCACAGACCCTTGAGTAATTTTTCACAGACCGCTGAGTAACTTTTCACAGACCGGTGAGTAACTTTTCACAGACCGCTGAGTAACTTTTCACAGACCGGTGAGTAACTTTTCACAGACCGATGAGAAACTTTTCACAGACCGATGAGTAACTTTTCACAGACTGGTGAGTAACTTTTCACAGACCGCTGAGTAACTTTTCACAGACCGATGAGTAACTTTTCACAGACTGGTGAGTAACTTTTCACAGACCGCTGAGTAACTTTTCACAGACCGATGAGTAACTTTTCACAGACTGGTGAGTAACTTTTCACAGACCGGTGAGTAACTTTTCACAGACCGCTGAGTAACTTTTCACAGACTGGTGAGTATCTTTTCACAGACCGCTGAGTAACTTTTCACAGACTGGTGAGTAACTTTTCACAGACCGCTGAGTAACTTTTCACAGACTGGTGAGTAACTTTTCACAGACCGCTGAGTAACTTTTCACAGACCGTTGAGTAACTTTTCACAGACTGGTGAGTAACTTTTCACAGACCGATGAGTAACTTTTCACAGACCGGTGAGTAACTTTTCACAGACCGCTGAGTAACTTTTCACAGACTGCTGAATAACTTTTCACAGAACGCTGAGTAACTTATCACAGACCGATGAGTATTTTTTCACAGACCGCTGAGTAACTTTTCACAGACGGATGAGTAACTTTTCACAGACTGGTGAGTAACTTTTCACAGACCGCTGAGTAACTTTTCACAGACTGGTGAGTAACTTTTCACAGACCGCTGAGTTACTTTTCACAGACCGGTGAGTAACTTTTCACAGACCGCTGAGTTACTTTTCACAGACTGGTGAGTAAATTTTTACAGACCGATGAGTAATTTTCCACAGACGGGTGAGTAAGTTTTCACAGACCGCTGAGTAACTTTTCACAGACCGGTGAGTAACTTTTCACAGACCTCTGAGTAACTTTTCACAGACCGCTGAGTAATTTTTCACAGACCCTTGAGTAATTTTCCACAGACGGGTGAGTAATTTTTCACAGACTCTTGAGTAATTTTTCACAGACCGCTGAGTTACTTTTCACAGACCGGTGAGTAATTTTTCACAGACCGCTGAGTAACTTTTCACAGAACGCTGAGTATCTTATCACAGACCGATGAGTAACTTTTCACAGACCGCTGAGTAATTTTTCACAGACCCTTGAGTAATTTTTCACAGACCGCTGAGTAACTTTTCACAGACCGGTGAGTAACTTTTCACAGACCGCTGAGTAACTTTTCACAGACCGGTGAGTAACTTTTCACAGACAAATGAGTAACTTTTTACAGACCGATGAGTAACTTTTCACAGACTGGTGAGTAACTTTTCACAGACCGCTGAGTTACTTTTCACAGACCGGTGAGTAACTTTTCACAGACCGGTGAGTAACTTTTCACAGACCGCTGAGTAACTTTTCACAGACTGGTGAGTAACTTTTTACAGACCGATGAATAATTTTCCACAGACGGGTGAGTAATTTTTCACAGACCGCTGAGTAACTTTTCACAGAACGCTTAGTAACTTATCACAGACCGATGAGTAACTTTACACAGACTGATGAGTAACTTTTCACAGACCGGTAAGTTACATTTCACAGACCGCTGAGTAACTTTTTACAGACCGGTGAGTAATTTTTCACAGACCGCTGAGTAACTTTTCACAGACCGGTGAGTAACTTTTCACACACCGCTGAGTAACTTTTCACAGACCGGTGAGTAACTTTTCACAGACCGCTGAGTAACTTTTCACAGACTGGTGAGTAACTTTTTACAGACCGATGAGTAATTTTCCACAGACGGGTGAGTAAGTTTTCACAGACCGCTGAGTAACTTTTCACAGACCGGTGAGTAACTTTTCACAGACCGCTGAGTAACTTTTCACAGACCGCTGATTAATTTTTCACAGACCCTTGAGTTATTTTCCACAGACGGGTGAGTAATTTTTCACAGACCCTTGAGTAATTTTTCACAGACCGCTGAGTTACTTTTCACAGGCCGGTGAGTAATTTTTCACAGACCGCTGAGTAACTTTTCACAGAACGCTGAGTAACTTATCACAGACCGATGAGTAACTTTTCACAGACCGCTGAGTAATTTTTCACAGACCCTTGAGTAATTTTTCACAGACCGCTGAGTAACTTTTCACAGACCGGTGAGTAACTTTTCACAGACCGCTGAGTAACTTTTCACAGACCGGTGAGTAACTTTTCACAGACCGCTGAGTAACTTTTCACAGACCGATGAGTAACTTTTCACAGACTGGTGAGTAACTTTTCACAGACCGCTGAGTAACTTTTCACAGACTGGTGAGTAACTTTTCACAGACCGCTGAGTAACTTTTCACAGACTGGTGAGTAACTTTTCACAGACCGCTGAGTAACTTTTCACAGACCGATGAGTAACTTTTCACAGACTGGTGAGTAACTTTTTACAGACCGCTGAGTAACTTTTCACAGAAGGGTGAGTAACTTTTCACAGACCGATGAGTAACTTTTCACAGACTGGTGAGTAACTTTTTACAGACCGATGAGTAATTTTCCACAGACGGGTGAGTAATTTTTCACAGACCGGTGAGTAACTTTTCACAGACCGCTGAGTAACTTTTCACAGACTGGTAAGTAACTTTTTACAGACCGATGAGTAATTTTCCACAGACGGGTGAGTAATTTTTCACAGACCGCTGAGTAACTTTTCACAGAACGCTGAGTAACTTATCACAGACCGATGAGTAACTTTTCACAGACCGCTGAGTAATTTTTCACAGACCCTTGAGTAATTTATCACAGACCGCTGAGTAACTTTTCACAGACCGGTGAGTAACTTTTCACAGACCGCTGAGTAACTTTTCACAGACCGGTGAGTAACTTTTCACAGACCGATGAGTAACTTTTCACAGACTGGTGAGTAACTTTTCACAGACCGCTGAGTAACTTTTCACAGACCAAAGAGTAACTTTTCACAGACTGGTGAGTAACTTTTCACAGACCGCTGAGTAACTTTTCACAGACTGGTGAGTAACTTTTCACAGACCGCTGAGTAACTTTTCACAGACTGGTGAGTAACTTTTCACAGACCGCTGTGTAACTTTTCACAGACCAATGAGTAACTTTTCACAGACTGGTGAGTAACTTTTCACAGACCGCTGAGTAACTTTTCACAGACCGATGAGTAACTTTTCACAGACCGATGAGTAACTTTTCACAGACTGGTGAGTAACTTTTTACAGACCGCTGAGTAACTTTTCACAGAAGGGTGAGTAACTTTTCACAGACCGATGAGTAACTTTTCACAGACTGGTGAGTAACTTTTTACAGACGGGTGAGTAATTTTTCACAGACCGGTGAGTAACTTTTCACAGACCGCTGAGTAACTTTTCACAGACTGGTAAGTAACTTTTTACAGACCGATGAGTAATTTTCCACAGACGGGTGAGTAATTTTTCACAGACCGCTGAGTAACTTTTCACAGAACGCTGAGTAACTTATCACAGACCGATGAGTAACTTTTCACAGACCGCTGAGTAATTTTTCACAGACCCTTGAGTAATTTATCACAGACCGCTGAGTAACTTTTCACAGACCGGTGAGTAACTTTTCACAGACCGCTGAGTAACTTTTCACAGACCGGTGAGTAACTTTTCACAGACCGATGAGTAACTTTTCACAGACTGGTGAGTAACTTTTCACAGACCGCTGAGTAACTTTTCACAGACCAATGAGTAACTTTTCACAGACTGGTGAGTAACTTTTCACAGACCGCTGAGTAACTTTTCACAGACTGGTGAGTAACTTTTCACAGACCGCTGAGTAACTTTTCACAGACTGGTGAGTAACTTTTCACAGACCGCTGTGTAACTTTTCACAGACCAATGAGTAACTTTTCACAGACTGGTGAGTATTTTTTCACAGACCGATGAGTAACTTTTCACAGACCGATGAGTAACTTTTCACAGACTGGTGAGTAACTTTTCACAGACCGCTGAGTTACTTTTCACAGACTGGTGAGTAACTTTTCACAGACCGCTGAGTAATTTTTTACAGACCCTTGAGTAATTTTTCACAGATCGCTGAGTAACTTTTCACAGACCGGTGAGTAACTTTTCACAGACCGCTGAGTAACTTTTCAAAGACTGGTGAGTAACTTTTTACAGACCGATGAGTAATTTTCCACAGACGGGTGAGTAATTTTTTACAGACCGATGAGTAACTTTTCACAGACCGGTGAGTAATTTTTCACAGACCCTTGAGTAATTTTTCACAGACCGCTGAGTAACTTTTCACAGACCGGTGAGTAACTTTTCACAGACCGCTGAGTAACTTTTCACAGACCGGTGAGTAACTTTTCACAGACCGATGAGAAACTTTTCACAGACCGATGAGTAACTTTTCACAGACTGGTGAGTAACTTTTCACAGACCGCTGAGTAACTTTTCACAGACCGATGAATTACTTTTCACAGACTGGTGAGTAACTTTTCACAGACCGCTGAGTAACTTTTCACAGACCGATGAGTAACTTTTCACAGACTGGTGAGTAACTTTTCACAGACCGCTGAGTAACTTTTCACAGACCGATGAGTAACTTTTCACAGACTGGTGAGTAACTTTTCACAGACCGCTGAGTAACTTTTCACAGACTGGTGAGTAACTTTTCACAGACCGCTAAGTAACTTTTCACAGACTGGTGAGTAACTTTTCACAGAACGCTGAGTAACTTTTCACAGACCGATGAGTAACTTTTCACAGACTGGTGAGTAACTTTTCACAGACCGCTGAGTAACTTTTCACAGACCGGTGAGTAACTTTTCACAGACCTCTGAGTAACTTTTCACAGACCGCTGAGTATCTTATCACAGACCGATGAGTAACTTTTCACAGACCACTGAGTAATTTTTCACAGACCCTTGAGTAATTTTTCACAGACCGCTGAGTAACTTTTCACACACCGGTGAGTAACTTTTCACAGACCGCTGAGTAACTTTTCACAGACCGGTGAGTAACTTTTCACAGACCGATGAGTAACTTTTTACAGACCGATGAGTAACTTTTCACAGACTGGTGAGTAACTTTTCACAGACTGGTTAGTAATTTTTCACAGACCGCTAAGTAACTTTTCACAGACCGGTGAGTAACTTTTCACAGACCGCTAGGTAACTTTTCACAGACTGGTGAGTAACTTTTTACAGACCGATAAGTAATTTTCCACAGACGGGTGAGTAATTTTTCACAGACCGCTGAGTAACTTTTCACAGAACGCTTAGTAACTTATCACAGACCGATGAGTAACTTTACACAGACTGATGAGTAACTTTTCACAGACCGGTAAGTTACTTTTCACAGACCGCTGAGTAACTTTTTACAGACCGGTGAGTAATTTTTCACAGACCGCTGAGTAACTTTTCACAGACCGGTGAGTAACTTTTCACACACCGCTGAGTAACTTTTCACAGACCGGTGAGTAACTTTTCACAGACCGCTAAGTAGCTTTTCACAGACCAATGAGTAACTTTTCACAGACTAGTGAGTAACTTTTCACAGACCGCTGAGTAACTTTCCACAGACTGGTGAGTAACTTTTCACAGACCGCTGAGTTACTTTTCACAGACCGGTGAGTAACTTTTCACAGACCGCTGAGTAACTTTTCACAGACTGGTGAGTAACTTTTTACAGACCGATGAGTAATTTTCCACAGACGGGTGAGTAAGTTTTCACAGACCGCTGAGTAACTTTTCACAGACCGGTGAGTAACTTTTCACAGACCGCTGAGTAACTTTTCACAGACCGCTGATTAATTTTTCACAGACCCTTGAGTAATTTTCCATAGAAGGGTGAGTAATTTTTCACAGACCCTTGAGTAATTTTTCACAGACCGCTGAGTTACTTTTCACAGACTGGTGAGTAATTTTTCACAGACCGCTGAGTAACTTTTCACAGAACGCTGAGTAACTTATCACAGACCGATGAGTAACTTTTCACAGACCGCTGAGTAATTTTTCACAGACCCTTGAGTAATTTTTCACAGACCGGTGAGTAACTTTTCACAGACCGGTGAGTAACTTTTCACAGACCGCTGAGTAACTTTTCACAGACCGGTGAGTAACTTTTCACAGACCGCTGAGTAACTTTTCACAGACCGATGAGTAACTTTTCACAGACTGGTGAGTAACTTTTCACAGACCGCTGAGTAACTTTTCACAGACTGGTGAGTAACTTTTCACAGACCGCTGAGTAACTTTTCACAGACCGGTGAGTAACTTTTCACAGACCGCTGAGTAACTTTTCACAGACCGATGAGTAACTTTTCACAGACTGGTGAGTAACTTTTTACAGACCGCTGAGTAACTTTTCATAGACCGGTGAGTAACTTTTCACAGACCGATGAGTAACTTTTCACAGACTGGTGAGTAACTTTTTACAGACCGATGAGTAATTTTCCACAGACGGGTGAGTAATTTTTCACAGACCGCTGAGTAACTTTTCACAGACCGCTGAGTAACTTTTCACAGACTGGTAAGTAACTTTTAACAGACCATTTTCCACAGACAAGTGAGTAATTTTTCACAGACCGCTGAGTAACTTTTCACAGAACGCTGAGTAACTTATCACAGACCGATGAGTAACTTTTCACAGACCGCTGAGTAATTTTTCACAGACCCTTGAGTAATTTTTCACAGACCGCTGAGTAACTTTTCACAGACCGCTGAGTAACTTTTCACAGACTGGTGAGTAACTTTTCACAGACCGCTGAGTAACTTTTCACAGACCGGTGAGTAACTTTTCACAGACCGCTGAGTAACTTTTCACAGACCGATGAGTAACTTTTCACAGACTGGTGAGTAACTTTTTACAGACCGCTGAGTAACTTTTCACAGAAGGGTGAGTAACTTTTCACAGACCGATGAGTAACTTTTCACAGACTGGTGAGTAACTTTTTACAGACCGATGAGTAATTTTCCACAGACGGGTGAGTAATTTTTCACAGACCGGTGAGTAACTTTTCACAGACCGCTGAGTAACTTTTCACAGACTGGTGAGTAACTTTTTACAGACCGATGAGTAATTTTCCACAGACGGGTGAGTAATTTTTCACAGACCGCTGAGTAACTTTTCACAGAACGCTGAGTAACTTATCACAGACCGATGAGTAACTTTTCACAGACCGCTGAGTAATTTTTCACAGACCCTTGAGTAATTTATCACAGACCGCTGAGTAACTTTTCACAGACCGGTGAGTAACTTTTCACAGACCGCTGAGTAACTTTTCACAGACCGGTGAGTAACTTTTCACAGACCGATGAGTAACTTTTCACAGACTGGTGAGTAACTTTTCACAGACCGCTGAGTAACTTTTCACAGACCAATGAGTAACTTTTCACAGACTGGTGAGTAACTTTTCACAGACCGCTGTGTAACTTTTCACAGACCAATGAGTAACTTTTCACAGACTGGTGAGTAACTTTTCACAGACCGCTGAGTAACTTTTCACAGACCGATGAGTAACTTTTCACAGACTGGTGAGTAACTTTTTACAGACCGCTGAGTAACTTTTCACAGAAGGGTGAGTAACTTTTCACAGACCGATGAGTAACTTTTCACAGACTGGTGAGTAACTTTTTACAGACCGATGAGTAATTTTCCACAGACGGGTGAGTAATTTTTCACAGACCGGTGAGTAACTTTTCACAGACCGCTGAGTAACTTTTCACAGACTGGTAAGTAACTTTTAACAGACCGATGAGTAATTTTCCACAGACGGGTGAGTAATTTTTCACAGACCGCTGAGTAACTTTTCACAGAACGCTGAGTAACTTATCACAGACCGATGAGTAACTTTTCACAGACCGCTGAGTAATTTTTCACAGACCCTTGAGTAATTTATCACAGACCGCTGAGTAACTTTTCACAGACCGGTGAGTAACTTTTCACAGACCGCTGAGTAACTTTTCACAGACCGGTGAGTAACTTTTCACAGACCGATGAGTAACTTTTCACAGACTGGTGAGTAACTTTTCACAGACCGCTGAGTAACTTTTCACAGACCAATGAGTAACTTTTCACAGACTGGTGAGTAACTTTTCACAGACCGCTGAGTAACTTTTCACAGACTGGTGAGTAACTTTTCACAGACCGCTGAGTAACTTTTCACAGACCGGTGAGTAACTTTTCACAGACCGCTGAGTAACTTTTCACAGACCGGTGAGTAACTTTTCACAGACTGGTGAGTAACTTTTCACAGACCGCTGAGTAACTTTTCACAGACTGGTGAGTAACTTTTCACAGACCGCTGTGTAACTTTTCACAGACCAATGAGTAACTTTTCACAGACTGGTGAGTAACTTTTCACAGACCGCTGAGTAACTTTTCACAGACCGATGAGTAACTTTTCACAGACTGGTGAGTAACTTTTTACAGACCGCTGAGTAACTTTTCACAGAAGGGTGAGTAACTTTTCACAGACCGATGAGTAACTTTTCACAGACTGGTGAGTAACTTTTTACAGACCGATGAGTAATTTTCCACAGACGGGTGAGTAATTTTTCACAGACCGCTGAGTAACTTTTCACAGACCGCTGAGTAACTTTTCACAGACTGGTAAGTAACTTTTTACAGACCGATGAGTAATTTTCCACAGACGGGTGAGTAATTTTTCACAGACCGCTGAGTAACTTTTCACAGAACGCTGAGTAACTTATCACAGACCGATGA
The DNA here is from genome assembly GCA_928269145.1 of Agriphila tristella. NCBI lineage: Eukaryota > Metazoa > Arthropoda > Insecta > Lepidoptera > Crambidae > Agriphila > Agriphila tristella. Next base: position 142,572 of record OV743435.1, read on the forward strand.
GTAACTTTTCACAGACCGCTGAGTAATTTTTCACAGACCCTTGAGTAATTTATCACAGACCGCTGAGTAACTTTTCACAGACCGGTGAGTAACTTTTCACAGACCGCTGAGTAACTTTTCACAGACCGGTGAGTAACTTTTCACAGACCGATGAGTAACTTTTCACAGACTGGTGAGTAACTTTTCACAGACCGCTGAGTAACTTTTCACAGACCAATGAGTAACTTTTCACAGACTGGTGAGTAACTTTTCACAGACCGCTGAGTAACTTTTCACAGACTGGTGAGTAACTTTTCACAGACCGCTGAGTAACTTTTCACAGACTGGTGAGTAACTTTTCACAGACCGCTGTGTAACTTTTCACAGACCAATGAGTAACTTTTCACAGACTGGTGAGTAACTTTTCACAGACCGATGAGTAACTTTTCACAGACCGATGAGTAACTTTTCACAGACTGGTGAGTAACTTTTCACAGACCGCTGAGTTACTTTTCACAGACTGGTGAGTAACTTTTCACAGACCGCTGAGTAATTTTTTACAGACCCTTGAGTAATTTTTCACAGATCGCTGAGTAACTTTTCACAGACCGGTGAGTAACTTTTCACAGACCGCTGAGTAACTTTTCACAGACTGGTGAGTAACTTTTTACAGACCGATGAGTAATTTTCCACAGACGGGTGAGTAATTTTTTACAGACCGATGAGTAACTTTTCACAGACCGCTGAGTAATTTTTCACAGACCCTTGAGTAATTTTTCACAGACCGCTGAGTAACTTTTCACAGACCGGTGAGTAACTTTTCACAGACCGCTGAGTAACTTTTCACAGACCGGTGAGTAACTTTTCACAGACCGATGAGAAACTTTTCACAGACCGATGAGTAACTTTTCACAGACTGGTGAGTAACTTTTCACAGACCGCTGAGTAACTTTTCACAGACCGATGAATTACTTTTCACAGACTGGTGAGTAACTTTTCACAGACCGCTGAGTAACTTTTCACAGACCGGTAAGTTACTTTTCACAGACCGCTGAGTAACTTTTTACAGACCGGTGAGTAATTTTTCACAGACCGCTGAGTAACTTTTCACAGACCGGTGAGTAACTTTTCACACACCGCTGAGTAACTTTTCACAGACCGGTGAGTAACTTTTCACAGACCGCTAAGTAGCTTTTCACAGACCAATGAGTAACTTTTCACAGACTAGTGAGTAACTTTTCACAGACCGCTGAGTAACTTTCCACAGACCGCTGAGTAACTTTTCACAGACCGCTGAGTTACTTTTCACAGACCGGTGAGTAACTTTTCACAGACCGCTGAGTAACTTTTCACAGACTGGTGAGTAACTTTTTACAGACCGATGAGTAATTTTCCACAGACGGGTGAGTAAGTTTTCACAGACCGCTGAGTAACTTTTCACAGACCGGTGAGTAACTTTTCACAGACCGCTGAGTAACTTTTCACAGACCGCTGATTAATTTTTCACAGACCCTTGAGTAATTTTCCATAGAAGGGTGAGTAATTTTTCACAGACCCTTGAGTAATTTTTCACAGACCGCTGAGTTACTTTTCACAGACTGGTGAGTAATTTTTCACAGACCGCTGAGTAACTTTTCACAGAACGCTGAGTAACTTATCACAGACCGATGAGTAACTTTTCACAGACCGCTGAGTAATTTTTCACAGACCCTTGAGTAATTTTTCACAGACCGGTGAGTAACTTTTCACAGACCGGTGAGTAACTTTTCACAGACCGCTGAGTAACTTTTCACAGACCGGTGAGTAACTTTTCACAGACCGCTGAGTAACTTTTCACAGACCGATGAGTAACTTTTCACAGACTGGTGAGTAACTTTTCACAGACCGCTGAGTAACTTTTCACAGACTGGTGAGTAACTTTTCACAGACCGCTGAGTAACTTTTCACAGACTGGTGAGTAACTTTTCACAGACCGCTGAGTAACTTTTCACAGACCGATGAGTAACTTTTCACAGACTGGTGAGTAACTTTTCACAGACCGCTGAGTAACTTTTCACAGACCGGTAAGTAACTTTTCACAAACCGCTGAGTAACTTTTCACAGACTGCTGAATAACTTTTCACAGAACGCTGGTAACTTATCACAGACCGATGAGTATTTTTTCACAGACCGCTGAGTAACTTTTCACAGACGGATGAGTAACTTTTCACAGACTGGTGAGTAACTTTTCATAGACCGCTGAATAAATTTTCACAGACTGGTGAGTAACTTTTCACAGACCGCTGAGTTACTTTTCACAGACCGGTGAGTAACTTTTCACAGACCGCTGAGTTACTTTTCACAGACTGGTGAGTAAATTTTTACAGACCGATGAGTAATTTTCCACAGACGGGTGAGTAAGTTTTCACAGACCGCTGAGTAACTTTTCACAGACCGGTGAGTAACTTTTCACAGACCGCTGAGTAACTTTTCACAGACCGCTGATTAATTTTTCACAGACCCTTGAGTAATTTTCCATAGAAGGGTGAGTAATTTTTTACAGACCGATGAGTAACTTTTCACAGACCGCTGAGTAACTTTTCACAGACCCTTGAGTAATTTTTCACAGACCGCTGAGTAACTTTTCACAGACCGGTGAGTAACTTTTCACAGACCGCTGAGTAACTTTTCACAGACCGGTGAGTAACTTTTCACAGACCGATGAGAAACTTTTCACAGACCGATGAGTAACTTTTCACAGACTGGTGAGTAACTTTTCACAGACCGCTGAGTAACTTTTCACAGACCGATGAATTACTTTTCACAGACTGGTGAGTAACTTTTCACAGACCGCTGAGTAACTTTTCACAGACCGATGAGTAACTTTTCACAGACTGGTGAGTAACTTTTCACAGACCGCTGAGTAACTTTTCACAGACCGATGAGTAACTTTTCACAGACTGGTGAGTAACTTTTCACAGACCGCTGAGTAACTTTTCACAGACTGGTGAGTAACTTTTCACAGACCGCTGAGTAACTTTTCACAGACTGGTGAGTAACTTTTCACAGACCGCTGAGTAACTTTTCACAGACCGATGAGTAACTTTTCACAGACTGGTGAGTAACTTTTCACAGACCGCTGAGTAACTTTTCACAGACCGGTGAGTAACTTTTCACAGACCTCTGAGTAACTTTTCACAGACCGCTGAGTATCTTATCACAGACCGATGAGTAACTTTTCACAGACCACTGAGTAATTTTTCACAGACCCTTGAGTAATTTTTCACAGACCGCTGAGTAACTTTTCACACACCGGTGAGTAACTTTTCACAGACCGCTGAGTAACTTTTCACAGACCGGTGAGTAACTTTTCACAGACCGATGAGTAACTTTTTACAGACCGATGAGTAACTTTTCACAGACTGGTGAGTAACTTTTCACAGACTGGTAAGTAATTTTTCACAGACCGCTAAGTAACTTTTCACAGACCGGTGAGTAACTTTTTACAGACCGCTGAGTAACTTTTCACAGACTGGTGAGTAACTTTTTACAGACCGATAAGTAAATTTCCACAGACGGGTGAGTAATTTTTCACAGACCGCTGAGTAACTTTTCACAGAACGCTTAGTAACTTATCACAGACCGATGAGTAACTTTACACAGACTGATGAGTAACTTTTCACAGACCGGTAAGTTACTTTTCACAGACCGCTGAGTAACTTTTTACAGACCGGTGAGTAATTTTTCACAGACCGCTGAGTAACTTTTCACAGACCGGTGAGTAACTTTTCACAGACCGCTGAGTAACTTTTCACAGACCGGTGAGTAACTTTTCACAGACCGCTAAGTAGCTTTTCACAGACCAATGAGTAACTTTTCACAGACTAGTGAGTAACTTTTCACAGACCGCTGAGTAACTTTCCACAGACTGGTGAGTAACTTTTCACAGACCGCTGAGTTACTTTTCACAGACCGGTGAGTAACTTTTCACAGACCGCTGAGTAACTTTTCACAGACTGGTGAGTAACTTTTTACAGACCGATGAGTAATTTTCCACAGACGGGTGAGTAAGTTTTCACAGACCGCTGAGTAACTTTTCACAGACCGGTGAGTAACTTTTCACAGACCGCTGAGTAACTTTTCACAGACCGCTGATTAATTTTTCACAGACCCTTGAGTAATTTTCCATAGAAGGGTGAGTAATTTTTCACAGACCCTTGAGTAATTTTTCACAGACCGCTGAGTTACTTTTCACAGACTGGTGAGTAATTTTTCACAGACCGCTGAGTAACTTTTCACAGAACGCTGAGTAACTTATCACAGACCGATGAGTAACTTTTCACAGACCGCTGAGTAATTTTTCACAGACCCTTGAGTAATTTTTCACAGACCGGTGAGTAACTTTTCACAGACCGGTGAGTAACTTTTCACAGACCGCTGAGTAACTTTTCACAGACTGGTGAGTAACTTTTCACAGACCGCTGAGTAACTTTTCACAGACCGATGAGTAACTTTTCACAGACTGGTGAGTAACTTTTCACAGACCGCTGAGTAACTTTTCACAGACTGGTGAGTAACTTTTCACAGACCGCTGAGTAACTTTTCACAGACTGGTGAGTAACTTTTCACAGACCGCTGAGTAACTTTTCACAGACCGATGAGTAACTTTTCACAGACTGGTGAGTAACTTTTCACAGACCGCTGAGTAACTTTTCACAGACCGGTAAGTAACTTTTCACAAACCGCTGAGTAACTTTTCACAGACTGCTGAATAACTTTTCACAGAACGCTGGTAACTTATCACAGACCGATGAGTATTTTTTCACAGACCGCTGAGTAACTTTTCACAGACGGATGAGTAACTTTTCACAGACTGGTGAGTAACTTTTCATAGACCGCTGAATAAATTTTCACAGACTGGTGAGTAACTTTTCACAGACCGCTGAGTAACTTTTCACAGACCGGTGAGTAACTTTTCACAGACCGCTGAGTTACTTTTCACAGACTGGTGAGTAAATTTTTACAGACCGATGAGTAATTTTCCACAGACGGGTGAGTAAGTTTTCACAGACCGCTGAGTAACTTTTCACAGACCGGTGAGTAACTTTTCACAGACCGCTGAGTAACTTTTCACAGACCGCTGATTAATTTTTCACAGACCCTTGAGTAATTTTCCATAGAAGGGTGAGTAATTTTTCACAGACCCTTGAGTAATTTTTCACAGACCGCTGAGTTACTTTTCACAGACTGGTGAGTAATTTTTCACAGACCGCTGAGTAACTTTTCACAGAACGCTGAGTAACTTATCACAGACCGATGAGTAACTTTTCACAGACCGCTGAGTAATTTTTCACAGACCCTTGAGTAATTTTTCACAGACCGGTGAGTAACTTTTCACAGACCGGTGAGTAACTTTTCACAGACCGCTGAGTAACTTTTCACAGACTGGTGAGTAACTTTTCACAGACCGCTGAGTAACTTTTCACAGACCGATGAGTAACTTTTCACAGACTGGTGAGTAACTTTTCACAGACCGCTGAGTAACTTTTCACAGACTGGTGAGTAACTTTTCACAGACCGCTGAGTAACTTTTCACAGACTGGTGAGTAACTTTTCACAGACCGCTGAGTAACTTTTCACAGACCGATGAGTAACTTTTCACAGACTGGTGAGTAACTTTTCACAGACCGCTGAGTAACTTTTCACAGACCGGTAAGTAACTTTTCACAAACCGCTGAGTAACTTTTCACAGACTGCTGAATAACTTTTCACAGAACGCTGGTAACTTATCACAGACCGATGAGTATTTTTTCACAGACCGCTGAGTAACTTTTCACAGACGGATGAGTAACTTTTCACAGACTGGTGAGTAACTTTTCATAGACCGCTGAATAAATTTTCACAGACTGGTGAGTAACTTTTCACAGACCGATGAGTAACTTTTCACAGACTGGTGAGTAACTTTTCACAGACCGCTGAGTAACTTTTCACAGACTGGTGAGTAACTTTTCACAGACCGCTGAGTAATTTTTTACAGACCCTTGAGTAATTTTTCACAGATCGCTGAGTAACTTTTCACAGACCGGTGAGTAACTTTTCACAGACCGCTGAGTAACTTTTCAAAGACTGGTGAGTAACTTTTTACAGACCGATGAGTAATTTTCCACAGACGGGTGAGTAATTTTTTACAGACCGATGAGTAATTTTTCACAGACCGCTGAGTAACTTTTCACAGAACGCTGAGTATCTTATCACAGACCGATGAGTAACTTTTCACAGACCGCTGAGTAATTTTTCACAGACCCTTGAGTAATTTTTCACAGACCGCTGAGTAACTTTTCACAGACCGGTGAGTAACTTTTCACAGACCGCTGAGTAACTTTTCACAGACCAGTGAGTAACTTTTCACAGACCGATGAGTAACTTTTCACAGACTGGTGAGTAACTTTTCACAGACCGCTGAGTAACTTTTCACAGACCGGTAAGTAACTTTTCACAGACCGCTGAGTAACTTTTCACAGACTGCTGAATAACTTTTCACAGAACGCTGGTAACTTATCACAGACCGATGAGTATTTTTTCACAGACCGCTGAGTAACTTTTCACAGACGGATGAGTAACTTTTCACAGACTGGTGAGTAACTTTTCATAGACCGCTGAGTAACTTTTCACAGACTGGTGAGTAACTTTTCACAGACCGCTGAGTTACTTTTCACAGACCGGTGAGTAACTTTTCACAGACCGCTGAGTTACTTTTCACAGACTGGTGAGTAAATTTTTACAGACCGATGAGTAATTTTCCACAGACGGGTGAGTAAGTTTTCACAGACCGCTGAGTAACTTTTCACAGACCCTTGAGTAATTTTTCACAGACCGCTGAGTAACTTTTCACAGACCGGTGAGTAACTTTTCACAGACCTCTGAGTAACTTTTCACAGACCGCTGAGTAATTTTTCACAGACCCTTGAGTAATTTTCCACAGACGGGTGAGTAATTTTTCACAGACTCTTGAGTAATTTTTCACAGACCGCTGAGTTACTTTTCACAGACCAGTGAGTAATTTTTCACAGACCGCTGAGTAACTTTTCACAGAACGCTGAGTATCTTATCACAGACCGATGAGTAACTTTTCACAGACCGCTGAGTAATTTTTCACAGACCCTTGAGTAATTTTTCACAGACCGCTGAGTAACTTTTCACAGACCGGTGAGTAACTTTTCACAGACCGCTGAGTAACTTTTCACAGACCAGTGAGTAACTTTTCACAGACCGATGAGTAACTTTTTACAGACCGATGAGTAACTTTTCACAGACTGGTGAGTAACTTTTCACAGACCGCTAAGTAACTTTTCACAGACCGGTGAGTAACTTTTCACAGACCGCTGAGTAACTTTTCACAGACTGGTGAGTAACTTTTTACAGACCGATAAGTAATTTTTCACAGACGGGTGAGTAATTTTTCACAGACCGCTGAGTAACTTTTCACAGAACGCTTAGTAACTTATCACAGACCGATGAGTAACTTTACACAGACTGATGAGTAACTTTTCACAAACCGGTAAGTTACTTTTCACAGACCGCTGAGTAACTTTTAACAGACCGGTGAGTAATTTTTCACAGACCGCTGAGTAACTTTTAACAGACCGGTGAGTAACTTTTCACACACCGCTGAGTAACTTTTCACAGACCGATGAGTAACTTTTCACAGACCGCTGAGTAATTTTTCACAGACCCTTGAGTAATTTTCAACAGACGGGTGAGTAATTTTTCACAGACTCTTGAGTAATTTTTCACAGACCGCTGAGTTACTTTTCACAGACCAGTGAGTAATTTTTCACAGACCGCTGAGTAACTTTTCACAGAACGCTGAGTATCTTATCACAGACCGATGAGTAACTTTTCACAGACCGCTGAGTAATTTTTCACAGACCCTTGAGTAATTTTTCACAGACCGCTGAGTAACTTTTCACAGACCGGTGAGTAACTTTTCACAGACCGCTGAGTAACTTTTCACAGACCAGTGAGTAACTTTTCACAGACTGGTGAGTAACTTTTTACAGACCGCTGAGTAACTTTTCATAGACCGGTGAGTAACTTTTCACAGACCGATGAGTAACTTTTCAATGACTGGTGAGTAACTTTTTACAGACCGATGAGTAATTTTCCACAGACGGGTGAGTAATTTTTCACAGACCGGTGAGTAACTTTTCACAGACCGCTGAGTAACTTTTCACAGACTGGTAAGTAACTTTTTACAGACCGATGAGTAATTTTCCACAGACAAGTGAGTAATTTTTCACAGACCGCTGAGTAACTTTTCACAGAACGCTGAGTAACTTATCACAGACCGATGAGTAACTTTTCACAGACCGCTGAGTAATTTTTCACAGACCCTTGAGTAATTTTTCACAGACCGCTGAGTAACTTTTCACAGACCGGTGAGTAACTTTTCACAGACCGCTGAGTAACTTTTCACAGACCGGTGAGTAACTTTTCACAGACCGATGAGTAACTTTTCACAGACTGGTGAGTAACTTTTCACAGACCGCTGAGTAACTTTTCACAGACCGGTAAGTAACTTTTCACAGACCGCTGAGTAACTTTTCACAGACTGCTGAATAACTTTTCACAGAACGCTGGTAACTTATCACAGACCGATGAGTATTTTTTCACAGACCGCTGAGTAACTTTTCACAGATGGATGAGTAACTTTTCACAGACTGGTGAGTAACTTTTCATAGACCGCTGAGTAACTTTTCACAGACTGGTGAGTAACTTTTCACAGACCGCTGAGTTACTTTTCACAGACCGGTGAGTAACTTTTCACAGACCGCTGAGTTACTTTTCACAGACTGGTGAGTAAATTTTTACAGACCGATGAGTAATTTTCCACAGACGGGTGAGTAAGTTTTCACAGACCGCTGAGTAACTTTTCACAGACCGGTGAGTAACTTTTCACAGTCCTCTGAGTAACTTTTCACAGACCGCTGAGTAATTTTTCACAGACCCTTGAGTAATTTTCCACAGACGGGTGAGTAATTTTTCACAGACTCTTGAGTAATTTTTCACAGACCGCTGAGTTACTTTTCACAGACCAGTGAGTAATTTTTCACAGACCGCTGAGTAACTTTTCACAGAACGCTGAGTATCTTATCACAGACCGATGAGTAACTTTTCACAGACCGCTGAGTAATTTTTCACAGACCCTTGAGTAATTTTTCACAGACCGCTGAGTAACTTTTCACAGACCGGTGAGTAACTTTTCACAGACCGCTGAGTAACTTTTCACAGACCAGTGAGTAACTTTTCACAGACCGATGAGTAACTTTTTACAGACCGATGAGTAACTTTTCACAGACTGGTGAGTAACTTTTCACAGACTGGTAAGTAATTTTTCACAGACCGCTGAGTAACTTTTCACAGACCGGTGAGTAACTTTTCACAGACCGCTGAGTAACTTTTCACAGACTGGTGAGTAACTTTTCACAGACCGATGAGTAATTTTCCACAGACGGGTGAGTAATTTTTCACAGACCGCTGAGTAACTTTTCACAGAACGCTTAGTAACTTATCACAGACCGATGAGTAACTTTACACAGACTGATGAGTAACTTTTCACAGACCGGTAAGTTACTTTTCACAGACCGCTGAGTAACTTTTAACAGACCGGTGAGTAATTTTTCACAGACCGCTGAGTAACTTTTAACAGACCGGTGAGTAACTTTTCACACACCGCTGAGTAACTTTTCACAGACCGGTGAGTAACTTTTCACAGACCGCTAAGTAGCTTTTCACAGACCAATGAGTAACTTTTCACAGACTAGTGAGTAACTTTTCACAGACCGCTGAGTAACTTTTCACAGACTGATGAGTAACTTTTCACAGACCGCTGAGTTACTTTTCACAGACCGGTGAGTAACTTTTCACAGACCGCTGAGTAACTTTTCACAGACTGGTGAGTAACTTTTTACAGACCGATGAGTAATTTTCCACAGACGGGTGAGTAAGTTTTCACAGACCGCTGAGTAACTTTTCACAGACCGGTGAGTAACTTTTCACAGACCGCTGAGTAACTTTTCACAGACCGCTGATTAATTTTTCACAGACCCTTGAGTAATTTTCCATAGAAGGGTGAGTAATTTTTCACAGACCCTTGAGTAATTTTTCACAGACCGCTGAGTTACTTTTCACAGACCGGTAAGTAATTTTTCACAGACCGCTGAGTAACTTTTCACAGAACGCTGAGTAACTTATCACAGACCGATGAGTAACTTTTCACAGACCGCTGAGTAATTTTTCACAGACCCTTGAGTAATTTTTCACAGACCGCTGAGTAACTTTTCACAGACCGGTGAGTAACTTTTCACAGACCGCTGAGTAACTTTTCACAGACTGGTGAGTAACTTTTCACAGACCGCTGAGTAACTTTTCACAGACCGATGAATAACTTTTCACAGACTGGTGAGTAATTTTTCACAGACCCTTGAGTAATTTTTCACAGACCGCTGAGTAACTTTTCACAGACCGGTGAGTAACTTTTCACAGACCGCTGAGTAACTTTTCACAGACCGGTGAGTAACTTTTCACAGACCGATGAGTAACTTTTTACAGACCGATGAGTAACTTTTCACAGACTGGTGAGTAACTTTTCACAGACTGGTAAGTAATTTTTCACAGACCGCTAAGTAACTTTTCACAGACCGGTGAGTAACTTTTCACAGACCGCTGAGTAACTTTTCACAGACTGGTGAGTAACTTTTTACAGACCGATAAGTAATTTTCCACAGACGGGTGAGTAATTTTTCACAGACCGCTGAGTAACTTTTCACAGAACGCTTAGTAACTTATCACAGACCGATGAGTAACTTTACACAGACTGATGAGTAACTTTTCACAGACCGGTAAGTTACTTTTCACAGACCGCTGAGTAACTTTTTACAGACCGGTGAGTAATTTTTCACAGACCGCTGAGTAACTTTTCACAGACCGGTGAGTAACTTTTCACACACCGCTGAGTAACTTTTCACAGACCGGTGAGTAACTTTTCACAGACCGCTAAGTAGCTTTTCACAGACCAATGAGTAACTTTTCACAGACTAGTGAGTAACTTTTCACAGACCGCTGAGTAACTTTTCACAGACTGGTGAGTAACTTTTCACAGACCGCTGAGTAACTTTTCACAGACCGGTGAGTAACTTTTCACAGACCGCTGAGTAACTTTTCACAGACTGGTGAGTAACTTTTTACAGACCGATGAGTAATTTTCCACAGACGGGTGAGTAAGTTTTCACAGACCGCTGAGTAACTTTTCACAGACCGGTGAGTAACTTTTCACAGACCGCTGAGTAACTTTTCACAGACCGCTGATTAATTTTTCACAGACCCTTGAGTAATTTTCCAAAGAAGGGTGAGTAATTTTTCACAGACCCTTGAGTAATTTTTCACAGACCGCTGAGTTACTTTTCACAGACTGGTGAGTAATTTTTCACAGACCGCTGAGTAACTTTTCACAGAACGCTGAGTAACTTATCACAGACCGATGAGTAACTTTTCACAGACCGCTGAGTAATTTTTCACAGACCCTTGAGTAATTTTTCACAGACCGCTGAGTAACTTTTCACAGACCGGTGAGTAACTTTTCACAGACCGCTGAGTAACTTTTCACAGACTGGTGAGTAACTTTTCACAGACCGCTGAATAACTTTTCACAGACCGCTGAGTAATTTTTCACAGACCCTTGAGTAATTTTCCACAGACGGGTGAGTAATTTTTCACAGACTCTTGAGTAATTTTTCACAGACCGCTGAGTTACTTTTCACAGACCGGTGAGTAATTTTTCACAGACCGCTGAGTAACTTTTCACAGAACGCTGAGTATCTTATCACAGACCGATAAGTAACTTTTCACAGACCGCTGAGTAATTTTTCACAGACCCTTGAGTAATTTTTCACAGACCGCTGAGTAACTTTTCACAGACTGGTGAGTAACTTTTTACAGACCGATGAGTAATTTTCCACAGACGGGTGAGTAATTTTTCACAGACCGGTGAGTAACTTTTCACAGACCGCTGAGTAACTTTTCACAGACTGGTAAGTAACTTTTTACAGACCGATGAGTAATTTTCCACAGACAAGTGAGTAATTTTTCACAGACCGCTGAGTAACTTTTCACAGAACGCTGAGTAACTTATCACAGACCGATGAGTAACTTTTCACAGACCGCTGAGTTATTTTTACAGACCCTTGAGTAATTTTTCACAGACCGCTGAGTAACTTTTCACAGACCGGTGAGTAACTTTTCACAGACCGCTGAGTAACTTTTCACAGACCGGTGAGTAACTTTTCACAGACCGATGAGTAACTTTTCACAGACTGGTGAGTAACTTTTCACAGACCGCTGAGTAACTTTTCACAGACCGGTAAGTAACTTTTCACAGACCGCTGAGTAACTTTTCACAGACTGCTGAATGACTTTTCACAGAACGCTGGTAACTTATCACAGACCGATGAGTATTTTTTCACAGACCGCTGAGTAACTTTTCACAGACGGATGAGTAACTTTTCACAGACTGGTGAGTAACTTTTCATAGACCGCTGAGTAACTTTTCACAGACTGGTGAGTAACTTTTCACAGACCGCTGAGTTACTTTTCACAGACCGGTGAGTAACTTTTCACAGACCGCTGAGTTACTTTTCACAGACCAGTGAGTAAATTTTTACAGACCGATGAGTAATTTTCCACAGACGGGTGAGTAAGTTTTCACAGACCGCTGAGTAACTTTTCACAGACCGCTGAGTAACTTTTCACAGACTGGTGAGTAACTTTTCACAGACCGCTGAGTAACTTTTCACAGACCGATGAGTAACTTTTCACAGACTGGTGAGTAACTTTTCACAGACCGCTGAGTAACTTTTCACAGACTGGTGAGTAACTTTTCACAGACCGCTGAGTAACTTTTCACAGACTGGTGAGTAACTTTTCACAGACCGCTGAGTAACTTTTCACAGACCGATGAGTAACTTTTCACAGACTGGTGAGTAACTTTTAACAGACCGCTGAGTAACTTTTCATAGACCGGTGAGTAACTTTCCACAGACCGATGAGTAACTTTTCACAGACTGGTGAGTAACTTTTTACAGACCGATGAGTAATTTTCCACAGACGGGTGAGTAATTTTTCACAGACCGGTGAGTAACTTTTCACAGACCGCTGAGTAACTTTTCACAGACTGGTAAGTTACTTTTTACAGACCGATGAGTAATTTTCCACAGACAAGTGAGTAATTTTTCACAGACCGCTGAGTAACTTTTCACAGAACGCTGAGTAACTTATCACAGACCGATGAGTAACTTTTCACAGACCGCTGAGTTATTTTTACAGACCCTTGAGTAATTTTTCACAGACCGCTGAGTAACTTTTCACAGACCGGTGAGTAACTTTTCACAGACCGCTGAGTAACTTTTCACAGACCGGTGAGTAACTTTTCACAGACCGATGAGTAACTTTTCACAGACTGGTGAGTAACTTTTCACAGACCGCTGAGTAACTTTTCACAGACCGGTAAGTAACTTTTCACAGACCGCTGAGTAACTTTTCACAGACTGCTGAATGACTTTTCACAGAACGCTGGTAACTTATCACAGACCGATGAGTATTTTTTCACAGACCGCTGAGTAACTTTTCACAGACGGATGAGTAACTTTTCACAGACTGGTGAGTAACTTTTCATAGACCGCTGAGTAACTTTTCACAGACTGGTGAGTAACTTTTCACAGACCGCTGAGTTACTTTTCACAGACCGGTGAGTAACTTTTCACAGACCGCTGAGTTACTTTTCACAGACCAGTGAGTAAATTTTTACAGACCGATGAGTAATTTTCCACAGACGGGTGAGTAAGTTTTCACAGACCGCTGAGTAACTTTTCACAGACCGGTAAGTAACTTTTCACAGACCTCTGAGTAACTTTTCACAGACCGCTGAGTAATTTTTCACAGACCCTTGAGTAATTTTCCACAGACGGGTGAGTAATTTTTCACAGACTCTTGAGTAATTTTTCACAGACCGCTGAGTTACTTTTCACAGACCGGTGAGTAATTTTTCACAGACCGCTGAGTAACTTTTCACAGAACGCTGAGTATCTTATCACAGACCGATAAGTAACTTTTCACAGACCGCTGAGTAATTTTTCACAGACCCTTGAGTAATTTTTCACAGACCGCTGAGTAACTTTTCACAGACCGGTGAGTAACTTTTCACAGACCGCTGAGTAACTTTTCACAGACCGGTGAGTAACTTTTCACAGACCGATGAGTAACTTTTTACAGACCGATGAGTAACTTTTCACAGACTGGTGAGTAACTTTTCATAGACTGGTAAGTAATTTTTCACAGACCGCTAAGTAACTTTTCACAGACCGGTGAGTAACTTTTCACAGACCGCTAAGTAACTTTTCACAGACCGGTGAGTAACTTTTCACAGACCGATGAGTAACTTTTTACAGACCGATGAGTAACTTTTCACAGACTGGTGAGTAACTTTTCACAGACTGGTAAGTAATTTTTCACAGACCGCTAAGTAACTTTTCACAGACCGATGAGTAACTTTTTACAGACCGATGAGTAACTTTTCACAGACTGGTGAGTAACTTTTCACAGACTGGTAAGTAATTTTTCACAGACCGCTAAGTAACTTTTCACAGACCGGTGAGTAACTTTTCACAGACCGCTGAGTAACTTTTCACAGACTGGTGAGTAACTTTTTACAGACCGATAAGTAATTTTCCACAGACCGCTGAGTAACTTTTAACAGACCGGTGAGTAACTTTTCACACACCGCTGAGTAACTTTTCACAGACCGGTGAGTAACTTTTCACAGACCGCTAAGTAGCTTTTCACAGACCAATGAGTAACTTTTCACAGACTAGTGAGTAACTTTTCACAGACCGCTGAGTAACTTTTCACAGACTGATGAGTAACTTTTCACAGACGACTGAGTTACTTTTCACAGACCGGTGAGTAACTTTTCACAGACCGCTGAGTAACTTTTCACAGACTGGTGAGTAACTTTTTACAGACCGATGAGTAATTTTCCACAGACGGGTGAGTAAGTTTTCACAGACCGCTGAGTAACTTTTCACAGACCGGTGAGTAACTTTTCACAGACCGCTGAGTAACTTTTCACAGACCGCTGATTAATTTTTCACAGACCCTTGAGTAATTTTCCATAGAAGGGTGAGTAATTTTTCACAGACCCTTGAGTAATTTTTCACAGACCGCAAGGTTACTTTTCACAGACCGGTAAGTAATTTTTCACAGACCGCTGAGTAACTTTTCACAGAACGCTGAGTAACTTATCACAGACCGATGAGTAACTTTTGACAGACCGCTGAGTAATTTTTCACAGACCCTTGAGTAATTTTTCACAGACCGCTGAGTAACTTTTCACAGACCGGTGAGTAACTTTTCACAGACCGCTGAGTTACTTTTCACAGACTGGTGAGTAACTTTTCACAGACCGCTGAGTAACTTTTCACAGACCGATGAGTAACTTTTCACAGACTGGTGAGTAACTTTTCACAGACCGCTGAGTAACTTTTCACAGACTGGTGAGTAACTTTTCACAGACCGCTGAGTAACTTTTCACAGACTGGTGAGTAACTTTTCACAGACCGCTGAGTAACTTTTCACAGACCGATGAGTAACTTTTCACAGACTGGTGAGTAACTTTTTACAGACCGCTGAGTAACTTTTCGTAGACCGGTGAGTAACTTTTCACAGACCGATGAGTAACTTTTCACAGACTGGTGAGTAACTTTTTACAGACCGATGAGTAATTTTCCACAGAAGGGTGAGTAATTTTTCACAGACAGGTGAGTAACTTTTCACAGACCGCTGAGTAACTTTTCACAGACTGGTAAGTAACTTTTTACAGACCGATGAGTAATTTTCCACAGACAAGTGAGTAATTTTTCACAGACCGCTGAGTAACTTTTCACAGAACGCTGAGTAACTTATCACAGACCGATGAGTAACTTTTCACAGACCGCTGAGTAATTTTTCACAGACCCTTGAGTAATTTTTCACAGACCGCTGAGTAACTTTTCACAGACCGGTGAGTAACTTTTCACAGACCGCTGAGTAACTTTTCACAGACCGGTGAGTAACTTTTCACAGACCGATGAGTAACTTTTCACAGACTGGTGAGTAACTTTTCACAGACCGCTGAGTAACTTTTCACAGACCAATGAGTAACTTTTCACAGACTGGTGAGTAACTTTTCACAGACCGCTGAGTAACTTTTCACAGACTGGTGAGTAACTTTTCACAGACCGCTGAGTAACTTTTCACAGACTGGTGAGTAACTTTTCACAGACCGCTGTGTTACTTTTCACAGACCAATGAGTAACTTTTCACAGACTGGTTAGTAACTTTTCACAGACCGATGAGTAACTTTTCACAGACCGATGAGTAACTTTTCACAGACTGGTGAGTAACTTTTCACAGACCGCTGAGTAACTTTTAACAGACTGGTGAGTAACTTTTCACAGACCGCTGAGTATTTTTTTACAGACCCTTGAGTAATTTTTCACAGATCGCTGAGTAACTTTTCACAGACCGGTGAGTAACTTTTCACAGACCGCTGAGTAACTTTTCAAAGACTGGTGAGTAACTTTTTACAGACCGATGAGTAATTTTCCACAGACGGGTGAGTAATTTTTTACAGACCGCTGAGTTACTTTTCACAGAACGCTAAGTAACTTATCACAGACCGATGAGTAACTTTTCACAGACTGGTGAGCAACTTTTCACAGACCGCTGAGTAATATTTCACAGACGCTTGAGTAATTTTTCACAGACCGCTGAGTATCTTTTCACAGACCGGTGAGTAACTTTTCACAGACCGCTGAGTAACTTTTCACAGACTGGTGAGTAACTTTTTACAGACCGATGAGTAATTTTCCACAGACGGGTGAGTAATTTTTCACAGACCGCTGAGTTACTTTTCACAGAACGCTGAGTAACTTATCACAGACTGGTGAGTAACTTTTTACAGACCGATGAGTAATTTTTCATAGACCCTTGAGTAATTTTTCACAGACCGCTGAGTAACATTTCACAGACTGGTGAGTAATTTTTCACAGACCGCTGAGTAACTTTTCACAGACCGCTGAGTAACTTTTCACAGACCGGTGAGTAACTTTTCACAGACCGATGAGTAACTTTTCACAGACTGGTGAGTAACTTTTCACAGACCGCTGAGTAACTTTTCACAGACCGGTAAGTAACTTTTCACAGACCGCTGAGTAACTTTTCACAGACTGCTGAATAACTTTTCACAGAACGCTGGTAACTTATCACAGACCGATGAGTATTTTTTCACAGACCGCTGAGTAACTTTTCACAGACGGATGAGTAACTTTTCACAGACTGGTGAGTAACTTTTCATAGACCGCTGAGTAACTTTTCACAGACTGGTGAGTAACTTTTCACAGACCGCTGAGTTACTTTTCACAGACCGGTGAGTAACTTTTCACAGACCGCTGAGTTACTTTTCACAGACTGGTGAGTAAATTTTTACAGACCGATGAGTAATTTTCCACAGACGGGTGAGTAAGTTTTCACAGACCGCTGAGTAACTTTTCACAGACCGGTGAGTAACTTTTCACAGACCTCTGAGTAACTTTTCACAGACCGCTGAGTAATTTTTCACAGACCCTTGAGTAATTTTCCACAGACGGGTGAGTAATTTTTCACAGACTCTTGAGTAATTTTTCACAGACCGCTGAGTTACTTTTCACAGACCAGTGAGTAATTTTCCACAGACGGGTGAGTATTTTTCACAGACCGGTGAGTAACTTTTCACAGACCGCTGAGTAACTTTTTACAGACTGGTAAGTTACTTTTTACAGACCGATGAGTAATTTTCCACAGACAAGTGAGTAATTTTTCACAGACCGCTGAGTAACTTTTCACAGAACGCTGAGTAACTTATCACAGACCGATGAGTAACTTTTCACAGACCGCTGAGTAATTTTTCACAGACCCTTGAGTAATTTTTCACAGACCGCTGAGTAACTTTTCACAGACCGGTGAGTAACTTTTCACAGACCGCTGAGTAACTTTTCACAGACCGGTGAGTAACTTTTCACAGACCGATGAGTAACTTTTCACAAACTGGTGAGTAACTTTTCACAGACCGCTGAGTAACTTTTCACAGACCGGTAAGTAACTTTTCACAGACCGCTGAGTAACTTTTCACAGACTGCTGAATAACTTTTCACAGAACGCTGGTAACTTATCACAGACCGATGAGTATTTTTTCACAGACCGCTGAGTAACTTTTCACAGATGGATGAGTAACTTTTCACAGACTGGTGAGTAACTTTTCATAGACCGCTGAGTAACTTTTCACAGACTGGTGAGTAACTTTTCACAGACCGCTGAGTTACTTTTCACAGACCGGTGAGTAACTTTTCACAGACCGCTGAGTTACTTTTCACAGACTGGTGAGTAAATTTTTACAGACCGATGAGTAATTTTCCACAGACGGGTGAGTAAGTTTTCACAGACCGCTGAGTAACTTTTCACAGACCGGTGAGTAACTTTTCACAGACCTCTGAGTAACTTTTCACAGACCGCTGAGTAATTTTTCACAGACCCTTGAGTAATTTTCCACAGACGGGTGAGTAATTTTTCACAGACTCTTGAGTAATTTTTCACAGACCGCTGAGTTACTTTTCACAGACCAGTGAGTAATTTTTCACAGACCGCTGAGTAACTTTTCACAGAACGCTGAGTATCTTATCACAGACCGATGAGTAACTTTTCACAGACCGCTGAGTAATTTTTCACAGACCCTTGAGTAATTTTTCACAGACCGCTGAGTAACTTTTCACAGACCGGTGAGTAACTTTTCACAGACCGCTGAGTAACTTTTCACAGACCAGTGAGTAACTTTTCACAGACTGGTGAGTAACTTTTTACAGACCGCTGAGTAACTTTTCATAGACCGGTGAGTAACTTTTCACAGACCGATGAGTAACTTTTCACAGACTGGTGAGTAACTTTTTACAGACCGATGAGTAATTTTCCACAGACGGGTGAGTAATTTTTCACAGACCGGTGAGTAACTTTTCACAGACCGCTGAGTAACTTTTCACAGACTGGTAAGTAACTTTTTACAGACCGATGAGTAATTTTCCACAGACAAGTGAGTAATTTTTCACAGACCGCTGAGTAACTTTTCACAGAACGCTGAGTAACTTATCACAGACCGATGAGTAACTTTTCACAGACCGCTGAGTAATTTTTCACAGACCCTTGAGTAATTTTTCACAGACCGCTGAGTAACTTTTCACAGACCGGTGAGTAACTTTTCACAGACCGCTGAGTAACTTTTCACAGACCGGTGAGTAACTTTTCACAGACCGATGAGTAACTTTTCACAGACTGGTGAGTAACTTTTCACAGACCGCTGAGTAACTTTTCACAGACCGGTAAGTAACTTTTCACAGACCGCTGAGTAACTTTTCACAGACTGCTGAATAACTTTTCACAGAACGCTGGTAACTTATCACAGACCGATGAGTATTTTTTTACAGACCGCTGAGTAACTTTTCACAGATGGATGAGTAACTTTTCACAGACTGGTGAGTAACTTTTCATAGACCGCTGAGTAACTTTTCACAGACTGGTGAGTAACTTTTCACAGACCGCTGAGTTACTTTTCACAGACCGGTGAGTAACTTTTCACAGACCGCTGAGTTACTTTTCACAGACTGGTGAGTAAATTTTTACAGACCGATGAGTAATTTTCCACAGACGGGTGAGTAAGTTTTCACAGACCGCTGAGTAACTTTTCACAGACCGGTGAGTAACTTTGTACAGACCTCTGAGTAACTTTTCACAGACCGCTGAGTAATTTTTCACAGACCCTTGAGTAATTTTCCACAGACGGGTGAGTAATTTTTCACAGACTCTTGAGTAATTTTTCACAGACCGCTGAGTTACTTTTCACAGACCAGTGAGTAATTTTTCACAGACCGCTGAGTAACTTTTCACAGAACGCTGAGTATCTTATCACAGACCGATGAGTAACTTTTCACAGACCTCTGAGTAATTTTTCACAGACCCTTGAGTAATTTTTCACAGACCGCTGAGTAACTTTTCACAGACCGGTGAGTAACTTTTCACAGACCGCTGAGTAACTTTTCACAGACCAGTGAGTAACTTTTCACAGACCGATGAGTAACTTTTTACAGACCGATGAGTAACTTTTCACAGACTGGTGAGTAACTTTTCACAGACTGGTAAGTAATTTTTCACAGACCGCTGAGTTACTTTTCACAGACCGGTGAGTAACTTTTCACAGACCGCTGAGTAACTTTTCACAGACTGGTGAGTAACTTTTTACAGACCGATAAGTAATTTTCCACAGACGGGTGAGTAATTTTTCACAGACCGCTGAGTAACTTTTCACAGAACGCTTAGTAACTTATCACAGACCGATGAGTAACTTTACACAGACTGATGAGTAACTTTTCACAGACCGGTTAGTAACTTTTCACAGACCGCTGAGTAACTTTTAACAGACCGGTGAGTAATTTTTCACAGACCGCTGAGTAACTTTTAACAGACCGGTGAGTAACTTTTTACAGACCGCTGAGTAACTTTTCACAGACCGGTGAGTAACTTTTCACAGACCGCTAAGTAGCTTTTCACAGACCAATGAGTAACTTTTCACAGACTAGTGAGTAACTTTTCACAGACCGCTGAGTAACTTTTCACAGACCGATGAGTAACTTTTCACAGACCGCTGAGTTACTTTTCACAGACCGGTGAGTAACTTTTCACAGACCGCTGAGTAACTTTTCACAGACTGGTGAGTAACTTTTTACAGACCGATGAGTAATTTTCCACAGACGGGTGAGTAAGTTTTCACAGACCGCTGAGTAACTTTTCACAGACCGGTGAGTAACTTTTCACAGACCGCTGAGTAACTTTTCACAGACCGCTGATTAATTTTTCACAGACCCTTGAGTAATTTTCCATAGAAGGGTGAGTAATTTTTCACAGACCCTTGAGTAATTTTTCACAGACCGCTGAGTTACTTTTCACAGACCGGTAAGTAATTTTTCACAGACCGCTGAGTAACTTTTCACAGACCGCTGAGTAACTTTTCACAGACCGATGAGTAACTTTTCACAGACCGCTGAGTAATTTTTCACAGACCCTTGAGTAATTTTTCACAGACCGCTGAGTAACTTTTCACAGACCGGTGAGTAACTTTTCACAGACCGCTGAGTAACTTTTCACAGACTGGTGAGTAACTTTTCACAGACCGCTGAGTAACTTTTCACAGACCGATGAATAACTTTTCACAGACTGGTGAGTAATTTTTCACAGACCGTTGAGTAATTTTTCACAGACCGCTGAGTAACTTTTCACAGACCGGTGAGTAACTTTTCACAGACCGCTGAGTAACTTTTCACAGACCGGTGAGTAACTTTTCACAGACCGATGAGTAACTTTTTACAGACCGATGAGTAACTTTTCACAGATTGGTGAGTAACTTTTCACAGACTGGTAAGTAATTTTTCACAGACCGCTAAGTAACTTTTCACAGACCGGTGAGTAACTTTTCACAGACCGCTGAGTAACTTTTCACAGACTGGTGAGTAACTTTTTACAGACCGATAAGTAATTTTCCACAGACGGGTGAGTAATTTTTCACAGACCGCTGAGTAACTTTTCACAGAACGCTTAGTAACTTATCACAGACCGATGAGTAACTTTACACAGACTGATGAGTAACTTTTCACAGACCGGTAAGTTACTTTTCACAGACCGCTGAGTAACTTTTTACAGACCGGTGAGTAATTTTTCACAGACCGCTGAGTAACTTTTCACAGACCGGTGAGTAACTTTTCACACACCGCTGAGTAACTTTTCACAGACCGGTGAGTAACTTTTCACAGACCGCTAAGTAGCTTTTCACAGACCAATGAGTAACTTTTCACAGACTAGTGAGTAACTTTTCACAGACCGCTGAGTAACTTTTCACAGACTGGTGAGTAACTTTTCACAGACCGCTGAGTTACTTTTCACAGACCGGTGAGTAATTTTTCACAGACCGCTGAGTAACTTTTCACAGACTGGTGAGTAATTTTTCACAGACCGCTGAGTAACTTTTCACAGAACGCTGAGTAACTTATCACAGACCGATGAGTAACTTTTCACAGACCGCTGAGTAACTTTTCACAGACTGGTAAGTAACTTTTTACAGACCGATAAGTAATTTTCCACAGACGGGTGAGTAATTTTTCACAGACCGCTGAGTAACTTTTCACAGAACGCTTAGTAACTTATCACAGACCGATGAGTAACTTTACACAGACTGATGAGTAACTTTTCACAGACCGGTAAGTTACTTTTCACAGACCGCTGAGTAACTTTTTACAGACCGGTGAGTAATTTTTCACAGACCGCTGAGTAACTTTTCACAGACCGGTGAGTAACTTTTCACACACCGCTGAGTAACTTTTCACAGACCGGTGAGTAACTTTTCACAGACCGCTAAGTAGCTTTTCACAGACCAATGAGTAACTTTTCACAGACTAGTGAGTAACTTTTCACAGACCGCTGAGTAACTTTTCACAGACTGGTGAGTAACTTTTCACAGACCGCTGAGTTACTT
Source organism: Agriphila tristella (assembly GCA_928269145.1). Lineage (NCBI taxonomy): Eukaryota > Metazoa > Arthropoda > Insecta > Lepidoptera > Crambidae > Agriphila > Agriphila tristella. The sequence continues at coordinate 165,226 of OV743435.1, forward strand.
TTCACAGACCGGTGAGTAACTTTTCACAGACCGCTGAGTAACTTTTCACAGACTGGTGAGTAACTTTTTACAGACCGATGAGTAATTTTCCACAGACGGGTGAGTAAGTTTTCACAGACCGCTGAGTAACTTTTCACAGACCGGTGAGTAACTTTTCACAGACCGCTGAGTAACTTTTCACAGACCGCTGATTAATTTTTCACAGACCCTTGAGTAATTTTCCATAGAAGGGTGAGTAATTTTTCACAGACCCTTGAGTAATTTTTCACAGACCGCTGAGTTACTTTTCACAGACTGGTGAGTAATTTTTCACAGACCGCTGAGTAACTTTTCACAGAACGCTGAGTAACTTTTCACAGACCGGTGAGTAACTTTTCACAAACCGCTGAGTAACTTTTCACAGACTGGTGAGTAACTTTTTACAGACCGATAAGTAATTTTCCACAGACGGGTGAGTAATTTTTCACAGACCGCTGAGTAACTTTTCACAGAACGCTTAGTAACTTATCACAGACCGATGAGTAACTTTACACAGACTGATGAGTAACTTTTCACAGACCGGTAAGTTACTTTTCACAGACCGCTGAGTAACTTTTTACAGACCGGTGAGTAATTTTTCACAGACCGCTGAGTAACTTTTCACAGACCGGTGAGTAACTTTTCACACACCGCTGAGTAACTTTTCACAGACCGGTGAGTAACTTTTCACAGACCGCTAAGTAGCTTTTCACAGACCAATGAGTAACTTTTCACAGACTAGTGAGTAACTTTTCACAGACCGCTGAGTAACTTTTCACAGACTGGTGAGTAACTTTTCACAGACCGCTGAGTTACTTTTCACAGACCGGTGAGTAACTTTTCACAGACCGCTGAGTAACTTTTCACAGACTGGTGAGTAACTTTTTACAGACCGATGAGTAATTTTCCACAGACGGGTGAGTAAGTTTTCACAGACCGCTGAGTAACTTTTCACAGACCGGTGAGTAACTTTTCACAGACCGCTGAGTAACTTTTCACAGACCGCTGATTAATTTTTCACAGACCCTTGAGTAATTTTCCATAGAAGGGTGAGTAATTTTTCACAGACCCTTGAGTAATTTTTCACAGACCGCTGAGTTACTTTTCACAGACTGGTGAGTAATTTTTCACAGACCGCTGAGTAACTTTTCACAGAACGCTGAGTAACTTATCACAGACCGATGAGTAACTTTTCACAGACCGCTGAGTAATTTTTCACAGACCCTTGAGTAATTTTTCACAGACCGCTGAGTAACTTTTCACAGACCGGTGAGTAACTTTTCACAGACCGCTGAGTAACTTTTCACAGACTGGTGAGTAACTTTTCACAGACCGCTGAGTAACTTTTCACAGACCGCTGAGTAACTTTTCACAGACTGGTGAGTAACTTTTCACAGACCGCTGAGTAACTTTTCACAGACTGGTGAGTAACTTTTCACAGACCGCTGAGTAACTTTTCACAGACTGGTGAGTAACTTTTCACAGACCGCTGAGTAACTTTTCACAGACCGATGAGTAACTTTTCACAGACCGGTGAGTAACTTTTAACAGACCGCTGAGTAACTTTTCATAGACCGGTGAGTAACTTTTCACAGACCGATGAGTAACTTTTCACAGACTGGTGAGTAACTTTTTACAGACCGATGAGTAATTTTCCACAGAAGGGTGAGTAATTTTTCACAGACCGGTGAGTAACTTTTCACAGACCGCTGAGTAACTTTTCACAGACTGGTAAGTAACTTTTTACAGACCGATGAGTAATTTTCCACAGACAAGTGAGTAATTTTTCACAGACCGCTGAGTAACTTTTCACAGAACGCTGAGTAACTTATCACAGACCGATGAGTAACTTTTCACAGACCGCTGAGTTATTTTTACAGACCCTTGAGTAATTTTTCACAGACCGCTGAGTAACTTTTCACAGACTGGTGAGTAACTTTTCACAGACCGCTGAGTAACTTTTCACAGACCGGTGAGTAACTTTTCACAGACCGATGAGTAACTTTTCACAGACTGGTGAGTAACTTTTCACAGACCGCTGAGTAACTTTTCACAGACCGGTAAGTAACTTTTCACAGACCGCTGAGTAACTTTTCACAGACTGCTGAATGACTTTTCACAGAACGCTGGTAACTTATCACAGACCGATGAGTATTTTTTCACAGACCGCTGAGTAACTTTTCACAGACGGATGAGTAACTTTTCACAGACTGGTGAGTAACTTTTCACAGACCGCTGAGTAACTTTTCACAGACTGGTGAGTAACTTTTCACAGACCGCTGAGTTACTTTTCACAGACCGGTGAGTAACTTTTCACAGACCGCTGAGTTACTTTTCACAGACCAGTGAGTAAATTTTTACAGACCGATGAGTAATTTTCCACAGACGGGTGAGTAAGTTTTCACAGACCGCTGAGTAACTTTTCACAGACCGGTGAGTAACTTTTCACAGACCTCTGAGTAACTTTTCACAGACCGCTGAGTAATTTTTCACAGACCCTTGAGTAATTTTCCACAGACGGGTGAGTAATTTTTCACAGACTCTTGAGTAATTTTTCACAGACCGCTGAGTTACTTTTCACAGACCGGTGAGTAATTTTTCACAGACCGCTGAGTAACTTTTCACAGAACGCTGAGTATCTTATCACAGACCGATGAGTAACTTTTCACAGACCGCTGAGTAATTTTTCACAGACCCGTGAGTAATTTTTCACAGACCGCTGAGTAACTTTTCACAGACCGGTGAGTAACTTTTCACAGACCGCTGAGTAACTTTTCACAGACCGGTGAGTAACTTTTCACAGACCGATGAGTAACTTTTTACAGACCGATGAGTAACTTTTCACAGACTGGTGAGTAACTTTTCACAGACTGGTAAGTAATTTTTCACAGACCGCTAAGTAACTTTTCACAGACCGGTGAGTAACTTTTCACAGACCGCTGAGTAACTTTTCACAGACTGGTGAGTAACTTTTAACAGACCGATAAGTAATTTTCCACAGACGGGTGAGTAATTTTTCACAGACCGCTGAGTAACTTTTCACAGAACGCTTAGTAACTTATCACAGACCGATGAGTAACTTTACACAGACTGATGAGTAACTTTTCACAGACCGGTAAGTTACTTTTCACAGACCGCTGAGTAACTTTTCACAGACCGGTGAGTAATTTTTCACAGACCGCTGAGTAACTTTTAACAGACCGGTGAGTAACTTTTCACACACCGCTGAGTAACTTTTCACAGACCGGTGAGTAACTTTTCACAGACCGCTAAGTAGCTTTTCACAGACCAATGAGTAACTTTTCACAGACTAGTGAGTAACTTTTCACAGACCGCTGAGTAACTTTTCACAGACTGATGAGTAACTTTTCACAGACCACTGAGTAACTTTTCACAGACCGGTGAGTAACTTTTCACTGACCGCTGAGTAACTTTTCACAGACTGGTGAGTAACTTTTTACAGACCGATGAGTAATTTTCCACAGACGGGTGAGTAAGTTTTGACAGACCGCTGAGTAACTTTTCACAGACCGGTGAGTAACTTTTCACAGACCGCTGAGTAACTTTTCACAGACCGCTGATTAATTTTTCACAGACCCTTGAGTAATTTTCCATAGAAGGGTGAGTAATTTTTCACAGACCCTTGAGTAATTTTTCACAGACCGCTGAGTTACTTTTCACAGACCGGTAAGTAATTTTTCACAGACCGCTGAGTAACTTTTCACAGAACGCTGAGTAACTTATCACAGACCGATGAGTAACTTTTGACAGACCGCTGAGTAATTTTTCACAGACCGTTGAGTAAGTTTTCACAGACCGCTGAGTAACTTTTCACAGACCGGTGAGTAACTTTTCACAGACCGCTGAGTAACTTTTCACAGACTGGTGAGTAACTTTTCACAGACCGCTGAGTAACTTTTCACAGACCGATGAGTAACTTTTCACAGACTGGTGAGTAACTTTTCACAGACCGCTGAGTAACTTTTCACAGACTGGTGAGTAACTTTTCACAGACCGCTGAGTAACTTTTCACAGACTGGTGAGTAACTTTTCACAGACCGCTGAGTAACTTTTCACAGACCGATGAGTAACTTTTCACAGACTGGTGAGTAACTTTTTACAGACCGCTGAGTAACTTTTCATAGACCGGTGAGTAACTTTTCACAGACCGATGAGTAACTTTTCACAGACTGGTGAGTAACTTTTTACAGACCGATGAGTAATTTTCCACAGAAGGGTGAGTAATTTTTCACAGACCGGTGAGTAACTTTTCACAGACCGCTGAGTAACTTTTCACAGACTGGTAAGTAACTTTTTACAGACCGATGAGTAATTTTCCACAGACAAGTGAGTAATTTTTCACAGACCGCTGAGTAACTTTTCACAGAACGCTGAGTAACTTATCACAGACCGATGAGTAATTTTTCACAGACCGCTGAGTAATTTTTCACAGACCCTTGAGTAATTTTTCACAGACCGCTGAGTAACTTTTCACAGACCGGTGAGTAACTTTTCACAGACCGCTGAGTAACTTTTCACAGACCGGTGAGTAACTTTTCACAGACCGATGAGTAACTTTTCACAGACTGGTGAGTAACTTTTCACAGACCGCTGAGTAACTTTTCACAGACCAATGAGTAACTTTTCACAGACTGGTGAGTAACTTTTCACAGACCGATGAGTAACTTTTCACAGACCGATGAGTAACTTTTCACAGACTGGTGAGTAACTTTTCACAGACCGCTGAGTAACTTTTCACAGACTAGTGAGTAACTTTTCACAGACCGCTGAGTATTTTTTTACAGACCCTTGAGTAATTTTTCACAGATCGCTGAGTAACTTTTCACAGACCGGTGAGTAACTTTTCACAGACCGCTGAGTAACTTTTCAAAGACTGGTGAGTAACTTTTTACAGACCGATGAGTAATTTTCCACAGACGGGTGAGTAATTTTTTACAGACCGCTGAGTTACTTTTCACAGAACGCTAAGTAACTTATCACAGACCGATGAGTAACTTTTCACAGACTGGTGAGCAACTTTTCACAGACCGCTGAGTAATATTTCACAGACGCTTGAGTAATTTTTCACAGACCGCTGAGTATCTTTTCACAGACCGGTGAGTAACTTTTCACAGACCGCTGAGTAACTTTTCACAGACTGGTGAGTAACTTTTTACAGACCGATGAGTAATTTTCCACAGACCGCTGAGTATTTTTTTACAGACCCTTGAGTAATTTTTCACAGATCGCTGAGTAACTTTTCACAGACCGGTGAGTAACTTTTCACAGACCGCTGAGTAACTTTTCACAGACCGGTGAGTAACTTTTCACAGACCGATGAGTAACTTTTCACAGACTGGTGAGTAACTTTTCACAGACCGCTGAGTAACTTTTCACAGACCAATGAGTAACTTTTCACAGACTGGTGAGTAACTTTTCACAGACCGCTGAGTAACTTTTCACAGACTGTTGAGTAACTTTTCACAGACCGCTGAGTAACTTTTCACAGACTGGTGAGTAACTTTTCACAGACCGCTGTGTTACTTTTCACAGACCAATGAGTAACTTTTCACAGACTGGTTAGTAACTTTTCACAGACCGATGAGTAACTTTTCACAGACCGATGAGTAACTTTTCACAGACTGGTGAGTAACTTTTCACAGACTGGTGAGTAACTTTTCACAGACCGCTGAGTATTTTTTTACAGACCCTTGAGTAATTTTTCACAGATCGCTGAGTAACTTTTCACAGACCGGTGAGTAACTTTTCACAGACCGCTGAGTAACTTTTCAAAGACTGGTGAGTAACTTTTTACAGACCGATGAGTAATTTTCCACAGACGGGTGAGTAATTTTTTACAGACCGCTGAGTTACTTTTCACAGAACGCTAAGTAACTTATCACAGACCGATAAGTAACTTTTCACAGACTGGTGAGCAACTTTTCACAGACCGCTGAGTAATATTTCACAGACGCTTGAGTAATTTTTCACAGACCGCTGAGTATCTTTTCACAGACCGGTGAGTAACTTTTCACAGACCGCTGAGTAACTTTTCACAGACTGGTGAGTAACTTTTTACAGACCGATGAGTAATTTTCCACAGACGGGTGAGTTATTTTTCACAGACCGCTGAGTTACTTTTCACAGAACGCTGAGTAACTTATCACAGACTGGTGAGTAACTTTTTACAGACCGATGAGTAATTTTTCATAGACCCTTGAGTAATTTTTCACAGACCGCTGAGTAACATTTCACAGACTGGTGAGTAATTTTTCACAGACCGCTGAGTAACTTTTCACAGACCGGTGAGTAACTTTTCACAGACCGATGAGTAACTTTTTACAGACTGGTGAGTAACTTTTCACAGACCGCTGAGTAACTTTTCACAGACCGATGAGTAACTTTTCACAGACTGGTGAGTAACTTTTCACAGACCGCTAAGTAACTTTTCACAGACTGGTGAGTAACTTTTCACAGACCGCTGAGTAATTTTTCACAGCCCCTTAGGTAATTTTTCACAGACACTTGAGTAACTTTTCACAGACCGGTGAATAACTTTTCACAGACCGCTGAGTAACTTTTCACAGACTGGTGAGTAACTTTTCACAGACCGCTGAGTTATTTTTCACAGACTGGTGAGTAATTTTTCACAAAACGCTGAGTAACTTTTCACAGACCGCTGAGTAATTTTTCACAGACCCTTGGGAAATTTTTCACAGACCGCTGAGTAACTTTTCACAGACCAGTGAGTAACTTTTCACAGACCGCAGAGTAACTTTTTACAGACTGGTGAGTAACTTTTTACAGACCGCTGAGTAATTTTTCACAGACCCTTGAGTATTTTTTCACAGACTGGTGAGTAATTTTTCACAGACCGCTGAGTTACTTTTCACAGACCGGTGAGTAACTTTTCACAGACTGGTGAGTAACTTTTCACAGACCGCTGAGTAACTTTTCACAGACTGGTGAGTAACTTTTCACAGACCGCTGAGTAACTTTTCACAGACCGATGAGTAACTTTTCACAGACTGGTGAGTAACTTTTCACAGACCGCTGAGTAACTTTTCACAGACCGGTGAGTTACTTTTCACAGACCGCTGAGTAACTTTTCACAGACTGGTATGTAACTTTTTACAGACCGATGAGTACTTTTTCACAGACTGGTGAGTAATTTTTCACAGAACGCTGAGTAACTTTTCACAGACCGGTGAGTAACTTTTCACAAACCGGTGAGTAACTTTTTACAGTTTATTGAGTTACTTTTCACAGATCGATGAGTACTTTTTCACAGAACCTTGAGTAACTTTTCACAGACCGGTGAGTAACTTTTTACAGACCGATGAGTAATTTTTCACAGACCGCTGAGTAACTTTTCACAGACCGGTGAGTAACTTTTCACAGACCGATGAGTAACTTTTCACAGACTGGTGAGTAACTTTTTACAGACCGATGAGTAATTTTTCACAGACTGGTAAGTAATTTATCACAGAACGCTGAGTAACTTTTCACAGACCGCTGAGTAATTTTTCACAGACCCTTGAGTAATTTTTCACAGACCGCTGAGTAACTTTTCACAAACCGGTGAGTAACTTTTCACAGACCGCTGAGTAACTTTTCACAGACCGGTGAGTAACTTTTCACAGACCGCTAAGTAGCTTTTCACAGACCAATGAGTAAATTTTCACAGACTGGTGAGTAACTTTTCACAGACCGCTGAGTAACTTTTCACAGACCGATGAGTAACTTTTCACAGACTGGTGAGTAACTTTTTACAGACCGCTGAGTAACTTTTCATAGACCGGTGAGTAACTTTTCACAGACCGATGAGTAACTTTTCACAGACCGCTGAGTAACTTTTCACAGACCGGTGAGTAACTTTTCACAGACCGATGAGTAACTTTTCACAGACTGGTGAGTAACTTTTCACAGACCGCTGAGTAACTTTTCACAGACCGATGAGTAACTTTTCACAGACTGGTGAGTAACTTTTCACAGACCGCTGAGTAACTTTTCACAGACTGGTGAGTAACTTTTCACAGACCGCTGAGTAACTTTTCACAGACTGGTGAGTAACTTTTCACAGACCGCTGTGTTACTTTTCACAGACCAATGAGTAACTTTTCACAGACTGGTTAGTAACTTTTCACAGACCGATGAGTAACTTTTCACAGACCGATGAGTAACTTTTCACAGACTGGTGAGTAACTTTTCACAGACCGCTGAGTAACTTTTCACAGACTGGTGAGTAACTTTTCACAGACCGCTGAGTAACTTTTCACAGACTGGTGAGTAACTTTTCACAGACCGCTGAGTAACTTTTCACAGACCGATGAGTAACTTTTCACAGACTGGTGAGTAACTTTTAACAGACCGCTGAGTAACTTTTCATAGACCGGTGAGTAACTTTTCACAGACCGATGAGTAACTTTTCACAGACTGGTGAGTAACTTTTTACAGACCGATGAGTAATTTTCCACAGACGGGTGAGTAATTTTTCACAGACCGGTGAGTAACTTTTCACAGACCGCTGAGTAACTTTTCACAGACTGGTAAGTAACTTTTTACAGACCGATGAGTAATTTTCCACAGACAAGTGAGTAATTTTTCACAGACCGCTGAGTAACTTTTCACAGAACGCTGAGTAACTTATCACAGACCGATGAGTAACTTTTCACAGACCGCTGAGTTATTTTTACAGACCCTTGAGTAATTTTTCACAGACCGCTGAGTAACTTTTCACAGACCGGTGAGTAACTTTTCACAGACCGCTGAGTAACTTTTCACAGACCGGTGAGTAACTTTTCACAGACCGATGAGTAACTTTTCACAGACTGGTGAGTAACTTTTCACAGACCGCTGAGTAACTTTTCACAGACCGGTAAGTAACTTTTCACAGACCGCTGAGTAACTTTTCACAGACTGCTGAATGACTTTTCACAGAACGCTGGTAACTTATCACAGACCGATGAGTATTTTTTCACAGACCGCTGAGTAATTTTTCACAGACCGCTGAGTAACTTTTCACAGACCGGTGAGTAACTTTTCACAGACCGCTGAGTAACTTTTCACAGACCGGTGAGTAACTTTTCACAGACCGATGAGTAACTTTTCACAGACTGGTGAGTAACTTTTCACAGACCGCTGAGTAACTTTTCACAGACCGGTAAGTAACTTTTCACAGACCGCTAAGTAACTTTTCACAGACTGCTGAATAACTTTTCACAGAACGCTGGTAACTTATCACAGACCGATGAGTATTTTTTTACAGACCGCTGAGTAACTTTTCACAGATGGATGAGTAACTTTTCACAGACTGGTGAGTAACTTTTCATAGACCGCTGAGTAACTTTTCACAGACTGGTGAGTAACTTTTCACAGACCGCTGAGTTACTTTTCACAGACCGGTGAGTAACTTTTCACAGACCGCTGAGTTACTTTTCACAGACTGGTGAGTAAATTTTTACAGACCGATGAGTAATTTTCCACAGACGGGTGAGTAAGTTTTCACAGACCGCTGAGTAACTTTTCACAGACCGGTGAGTAACTTTGTACAGACCTCTGAGTAACTTTTCACAGACCGCTGAGTAATTTTTCACAGACCCTTGAGTAATTTTCCACAGACGGGTGAGTAATTTTTCACAGACTCTTGAGTAATTTTTCACAGACCGCTGAGTTACTTTTCACAGACCAGTGAGTAATTTTTCACAGACCGCTGAGTAACTTTTCACAGAACGCTGAGTATCTTATCACAGACCGATGAGTAACTTTTCACAGACCGCTGAGTAATTTTTCACAGACCCTTGAGTAATTTTTCACAGACCGCTGAGTAACTTTTCACAGACCGGTGAGTAACTTTTCACAGACCGCTGAGTAACTTTTCACAGACCAGTGAGTAACTTTTCACAGACCGATGAGTAACTTTTTACAGACCGATGAGTAACTTTTCACAGACTGGTGAGTAACTTTTCACAGACTGGTAAGTAATTTTTCACAGACCGCTAAGTAACTTTTCACAGACCGGTGAGTAACTTTTCACAGACCGCTGAGTAACTTTTCACAGACTGGTGAGTAACTTTTTACAGACCGATAAGTAATTTTCCACAGACGGGTGAGTAATTTTTCACAGACCGCTGAGTAACTTTTCACAGAACGCTTAGTAACTTATCACAGACCGATGAGTAACTTTACACAGACTGATGAGTAACTTTTCACAGACCGGTGAGTAACTTTTCACAGACCGATGAGTAACTTTTCACAGACTGGTGAGTAACTTTTCACAGACCGCTGAGTAACTTTTCACAGACCGGTAAGTAACTTTTCACAGACCGCTAAGTAACTTTTCACAGACTGCTGAATAACTTTTCACAGAACGCTGGTAACTTATCACAGACCGATGAGTATTTTTTTACAGACCGCTGAGTAACTTTTCACAGATGGATGAGTAACTTTTCACAGACTGGTGAGTAACTTTTCATAGACCGCTGAGTAACTTTTCACAGACTGGTGAGTAACTTTTCACAGACCGCTGAGTTACTTTTCACAGACCGGTGAGTAACTTTTCACAGACCGCTGAGTTACTTTTCACAGACTGGTGAGTAAATTTTTACAGACCGATGAGTAATTTTCCACAGACGGGTGAGTAAGTTTTCACAGACCGCTGAGTAACTTTTCACAGACCGGTGAGTAACTTTGTACAGACCTCTGAGTAACTTTTCACAGACCGCTGAGTAATTTTTCACAGACCCTTGAGTAATTTTCCACAGACGGGTGAGTAATTTTTCACAGACTCTTGAGTAATTTTTCACAGACCGCTGAGTTACTTTTCACAGACCAGTGAGTAATTTTTCACAGACCGCTGAGTAACTTTTCACAGAACGCTGAGTATCTTATCACAGACCGATGAGTAACTTTTCACAGACCGCTGAGTAAATTTTCACAGACCCTTGAGTAATTTTTCACAGACCGCTGAGTAACTTTTCACAGACCGGTGAGTAACTTTTCACAGACCGCTGAGTAACTTTTCACAGACCAGTGAGTAACTTTTCACAGACCGATGAGTAACTTTTTACAGACCGATGAGTAACTTTTCACAGACTGGTGAGTAACTTTTCACAGACTGGTAAGTAATTTTTCACAGACCGCTAAGTAACTTTTCACAGACCGGTGAGTAACTTTTCACAGACCGCTGAGTAACTTTTCACAGACTGGTGAGTAACTTTTTACAGACCGATAAGTAATTTTCCACAGACGGGTGAGTAATTTTTCACAGACCGCTGAGTAACTTTTCACAGAACGCTTAGTAACTTATCACAGACCGATGAGTAACTTTACACAGACTGATGAGTAACTTTTCACAGACCGGTAAGTTACTTTTCACAGACCGCTGAGTAACTTTTAACAGACCGGTGAGTAATTTTTCACAGACCGCTGAGTAACTTTTAACAGACCGGTGAGTAACTTTTCACACACCGCTGAGTAACTTTTCACAGACCGGTGAGTAACTTTTCACAGACCGCTAAGTAGCTTTTCACAGACCAATGAGTAACTTTTCACAGACTAGTGAGTAACTTTTCACAGACCGCTGAGTAACTTTTCACAGACTGATGTGTAACTTTTCACAGACCGCTGAGTTACTTTTCACAGACCGGTGAGTAACTTTTCACAGACCGCTGAGTAACTTTTCACAGACTGGTGAGTAACTTTTTACAGACCGATGAGTAATTTTCCACAGACGGGTGAGTAAGTTTTCACAGACCGCTGAGTAACTTTTCACAGACCGGTGAGTAATTTTTCACAGACCGCTGAGTAACTTTTCACAGAACGCTGAGTAACTTATCACAGACCGATGAGTAACTTTTCACAGACCGCTGAGTAATTTTTCACAGACCCTTGAGTAATTTTTCACAGACCGCTGAGTAACTTTTCACAGACCGGTGAGTAACTTTTCACAGACCGCTGAGTAACTTTTCACAGACTGGTGAGTAACTTTTCACAGACCGCTGAGTAACTTTTCACAGACCGATGAATAACTTTTCACAGACTGGTGAGTAATTTTTCACAGACCCTTGAGTAATTTTTCACAGACCGCTGAGTAACTTTTCACAGACCGGTGAGTAACTTTTCACAGACCGCTGAGTAACTTTTCACAGACCGGTGAGTAACTTTTCACAGACCGATGAGTAACTTTTTACAGACCGATGAGTAACTTTTCACAGATTGGTGAGTAACTTTTCACAGACTGGTAAGTAATTTTTCACAGACCGCTAAGTAACTTTTCACAGACCGGTGAGTAACTTTTCACAGACCGCTGAGTAACTTTTCACAGACTGGTGAGTAACTTTTTACAGACCGATAAGTAATTTTCCACAGACGGGTGAGTAATTTTTCACAGACCGCTGAGTAACTTTTCACAGAACGCTTAGTAACTTATCACAGACCGATGAGTAACTTTACACAGACTGATGAGTAACTTTTCACAGACCGGTAAGTTACTTTTCACAGACCGCTGAGTAACTTTTTACAGACCGGTGAGTAATTTTTCACAGACCGCTGAGTAACTTTTCACAGACCGGTGAGTAACTTTTCACAGACCGATGAGTAACTTTACACAGACTGATGAGTAACTTTTCACAGACCGGTAAGTAATTTTTCACAGACCGCTGAGTAACTTTTCACAGAACGCTGAGTAACTTATCACAGACCGATGAGTAACTTTTCACAGACCGCTGAGTAATTTTTCACAGACCCTTGAGTAATTTTTCACAGACCGCTGAGTAACTTTTCACAGACCGGTGAGTAACTTTTCACAGACCGCTGAGTAACTTTTCACAGACTGGTGAGTAACTTTTCACAGACCGCTGAGTAACTTTTCACAGACCGATGAATAACTTTTCACAGACTGGTGAGTAATTTTTCACAGACCCTTGAGTAATTTTTCACAGACCGCTGAGTAACTTTTCACAGACCGGTGAGTAACTTTTCACAGACCGCTGAGTAACTTTTCACAGACCGGTGAGTAACTTTTCACAGACCGATGAGTAACTTTTTACAGACCGATGAGTAACTTTTCACAGATTGGTGAGTAACTTTTCACAGACTGGTAAGTAATTTTTCACAGACCGCTAAGTAACTTTTCACAGACCGGTGAGTAACTTTTCACAGACCGCTGAGTAACTTTTCACAGACTGGTGAGTAACTTTTTACAGACCGATAAGTAATTTTCCACAGACGGGTGAGTAATTTTTCACAGACCGCTGAGTAACTTTTCACAGAACGCTTAGTAACTTATCACAGACCGATGAGTAACTTTACACAGACTGATGAGTAACTTTTCACAGACCGGTAAGTTACTTTTCACAGACCGCTGAGTAACTTTTTACAGACCGGTGAGTAATTTTTCACAGACCGCTGAGTAACTTTTCACAGACCGGTGAGTAACTTTTCACACACCGCTGAGTAACTTTTCACAGACCGGTGAGTAACTTTTCACAGACCGCTAAGTAGCTTTTCACAGACCAATGAGTAACTTTTCACAGACTAGTGAGTAACTTTTCACAGACCGCTGAGTAACTTTTCACAGACTGGTGAGTAACTTTTCACAGACCGCTGAGTTACTTTTCACAGACCGGTGAGTAACTTTTCACAGACCGCTGAGTAACTTTTCACAGACTGGTGAGTAACTTTTTACAGACCGATGAGTAATTTTCCACAGACGGGTGAGTAAGTTTTCACAGACCGCTGAGTAACTTTTCACAGACCGGTGAGTAACTTTTCACAGACCGCTGAGTAACTTTTCACAGACCGCTGATTAATTTTTCACAGACCCTTGAGTAATTTTCCATAGAAGGGTGAGTAATTTTTCACAGACCCTTGAGTAATTTTTCACAGACCGCTGAGTAACTTTTCACAGACTGGTGAGTAATTTTTCACAGACCGCTGAGTAACTTTTCACAGAACGCTGAGTAACTTATCACAGACCGATGAGTAACTTTTCACAGACCGCTGAGTAATTTTTCACAGACCCTTGAGTAATTTTTCACAGACCGCTGAGTAACTTTTCACAGACCGGTGAGTAACTTTTCACAGACCGATGAGTAACTTTTCACAGACTGGTGAGTAACTTTTCACAGACCGCTGAGTAACTTTTCACAGACCGGTGAGTAACTTTTCACAGACTGGTGAGTAACTTTTCACAGACCGCTGAGTAACTTTTCACAGACTGGTGAGTAACTTTTCACAGACCGCTGAGTAACTTTTCACAGACCGGTGAGTAACTTTTCACAGACCGCTGAGTAACTTTTCACAGACCGATGAGTAACTTTTCACAGACTGGTGAGTAACTTTTAACAGACCGCTGAGTAACTTTTCATAGACCGGTGAGTAACTTTTCACAGACCGATGAGTAACTTTTCACAGACTGGTGAGTAACTTTTTACAGACCGATGAGTAATTTTCCACAGACGGGTGAGTAATTTTTCACAGACCGGTGAGTAACTTTTCACAGACCGCTGAGTAACTTTTCACAGACTGGTAAGTAACTTTTTACAGACCGATGAGTAATTTTCCACAGACAAGTGAGTAATTTTTCACAGACCGCTGAGTAACTTTTCACAGAACGCTGAGTAACTTATCACAGACCGATGAGTAACTTTTCACAGACCGCTGAGTTATTTTTACAGACCCTTGAGTAATTTTTCACAGACCGCTGAGTAACTTTTCACAGACCGGTGAGTAACTTTTCACAGACCGCTGAGTAACTTTTCACAGACCGGTGAGTAACTTTTCACAGACCGATGAGTAACTTTTCACAGACTGGTGAGTAACTTTTCACAGACCGCTGAGTAACTTTTCACAGACCGGTAAGTAACTTTTCACAGACCGCTGAGTAACTTTTCACAGACTGCTGAATGACTTTTCACAGAACGCTGGTAACTTATCACAGACTGGTGAGTAACTTTTCACAGACCGCTGAGTAACTTTTCACAGACGGATGAGTAACTTTTCACAGACTGGTGAGTAACTTTTCATAGACCGCTGAGTAACTTTTCACAGACTGGTGAGTAACTTTTCACAGACCGCTGAGTTACTTTTCACAGACCGGTGAGTAACTTTTCACAGACCGCTGAGTTACTTTTCACAGACCAGTGAGTAAATTTTTACAGACCGATGAGTAATTTTCCACAGACGGGTGAGTAAGTTTTCACAGACCGCTGAGTAACTTTTCACAGACCGGTGAGTAACTTTTCACAGACCTCTGAGTAACTTTTCACAGACCGCTGAGTAATTTTTCACAGACCCTTGAGTAATTTTCCACAGACGGGTGAGTAATTTTTCACAGACTCTTGAGTAATTTTTCACAGACCGCTGAGTTACTTTTCACAGACCGGTGAGTAATTTTTCACAGACCGCTGAGTAACTTTTCACAGAACGCTGAGTATCTTATCACAGACCGATGAGTAACTTTTCACAGACCGCTGAGTAATTTTTCACAGACCCTTGAGTAATTTTTCACAGACCGCTGAGTAACTTTTCACAGACCGGTGAGTAACTTTTCACAGACCGCTGAGTAACTTTTCACAGACCGGTGAGTAACTTTTCACAGACCGATGAGTAACTTTTTACAGACCGATGAGTAACTTTTCACAGACTGGTGAGTAACTTTTCACAGACTGGTAAGTAATTTTTCACAGACCGCTAAGTAACTTTTCACAGACCGGTGAGTAACTTTTCACAGACCGCTGAGTAACTTTTCACAGACTGGTGAGTAACTTTTAACAGACCGATAAGTAATTTTCCACAGACGGGTGAGTAATTTTTCACAGACCGCTGAGTAACTTTTCACAGAACGCTTAGTAACTTTTCACAGACCGATGAGTAACTTTACACAGACTGATGAGTAACTTTTCACAGACCGGTAAGTTACTTTTCACAGACCGCTGAGTAACTTTTCACAGACCGGTGAGTAATTTTTCACAGACCGCTGAGTAACTTTTAACAGACCGGTGAGTAACTTTTCACACACCGCTGAGTAACTTTTCACAGACCGGTGAGTAACTTTTCACAGACCGCTAAGTAGCTTTTCACAGACCAATGAGTAACTTTTCACAGACTAGTGAGTAACTTTTCACAGACCGCTGAGTAACTTTTCACAGACTGATGAGTAACTTTTCACAGACCACTGAGTTACTTTTCACAGACCGGTGAGTAACTTTTCACTGACCGCTGAGTAACTTTTCACAGACTGGTGAGTAACTTTTTACAGACCGATGAGTAATTTTCCACAGACGGGTGAGTAAGTTTTGACAGACCGCTGAGTAACTTTTCACAGACCGGTGAGTAACTTTTCACAGACCGCTGAGTAACTTTTCACAGACCGCTGATTAATTTTTCACAGACCCTTGAGTAATTTTCCATAGAAGGGTGAGTAATTTTTCACAGACCCTTGAGTAATTTTTCACAGACCGCTGAGTTACTTTTCACAGACCGGTAAGTAATTTTTCACAGACCGCTGAGTAACTTTTCACAGAACGCTGAGTAACTTATCACAGACCGATGAGTAACTTTTGACAGACCGCTGAGTAATTTTTCACAGACCCTTGAGTAATTTTTCACAGACCGCTGAGTAACTTTTCACAGACCGGTGAGTAACTTTTCACAGACCGCTGAGTAACTTTTCACAGACTGGTGAGTAACTTTTCACAGACCGCTGAGTAACTTTTCACAGACCGCTGAGTAACTTTTCACAGACCGGTGAGTAACTTTTCACAGACCGATGAGTAACTTTTCACAGACTGGTGAGTAACTTTTCACAGACCGCTGAGTAACTTTTCACAGACTGGTGAGTAACTTTTCACAGACCGCTGAGTAACTTTTCACAGACCGATGAGTAACTTTTCACAGACTGGTGAGTAACTTTTAACAGACCGCTGAGTAACTTTTCACAGACCGGTGAGTAACTTTTCACAGACCGATGAGTAACTTTTCACAGACTGGTGAGTAACTTTTTACAGACCGATGAGTAATTTTCCACAGAAGGGTGAGTAATTTTTCACAGACCGGTGAGTAACTTTTCACAGACCGCTGAGTAACTTTTCACAGACTGGTAAGTAACTTTTTACAGACCGATGAGTAATTTTCCACAGACAAGTGAGTAATTTTTCACAGACCGCTGAGTAACTTTTCACAGAACGCTGAGTAACTTATCACAGACCGCTGAGTAACTTTTCACAGACCGCTGAGTAACTTTTCACAGACCGTTGAGTAATTTTTCACAGACCGCTGAGTAACTTTTCACAGACCGGTGAGTAACTTTTCACAGACCGCTGAGTAACTTTTCACAGAACGGTGAGTAACTTTTCACAGACCGATGAGTAACTTTTCACAGACTGGTGAGTAACTTTTCACAGACCGCTGAGTAACTTTTCACAGACCAATGAGTAACTTTTCACAGACTGGTGAGTAACTTTTCACAGACCGCTGAGTAACTTTTCACAGACTGGTGAGTAACTTTTCACAGACCGCTGAGTAACTTTTCACAGACTGGTGAGTAACTTTTCACAGACCGCTGTGTTACTTTTCACAGACCAATGAGTAACTTTTCACAGACTGGTTAGTAACTTTTCACAGACCGATGAGTAACTTTTCACAGACCGATGAGTAACTTTTCACAGACTGGTGAGTAACTTTTCACAGACCGCTGAGTAACTTTTCACAGACTAGTGAGTAACTTTTCACAGACCGCTGAGTATTTTTTTACAGACCCTTGAGTAATTTTTCACAGATCGCTGAGTAACTTTTCACAGACCGGTGAGTAACTTTTCACAGACCGCTGAGTAACTTTTCAAAGACTGGTGAGTAACTTTTTACAGACCGATGAGTAATTTTCCACAGACGGGTGAGTAATTTTTTACAGACCGCTGAGTTACTTTTCACAGAACGCTAAGTAACTTATCACAGACCGATGAGTAACTTTTCACAGACTGGTGAGCAACTTTTCACAGACCGCTGAGTAATATTTCACAGACGCTTGAGTAATTTTTCACAGACCGCTGAGTATCTTTTCACAGACCGGTGAGTAACTTTTCACAGACCGCTGAGTAACTTTTCACAGACTGGTGAGTAACTTTTTACAGACCGATGAGTAATTTTCCACAGACCGCTGAGTATTTTTTTACAGACCCTTGAGTAATTTTTCACAGATCGCTGAGTAACTTTTCACAGACCGGTGAGTAACTTTTCACAGACCGCTGAGTAACTTTTCACAGACCGGTGAGTAACTTTTCACAGACCGATGAGTAACTTTTCACAGACTGGTGAGTAACTTTTCACAGACCGCTGAGTAACTTTTCACAGACCAATGAGTAACTTTTCACAGACTGGTGAGTAACTTTTCACAGACCGCTGAGTAACTTTTCACAGACTGTTGAGTAACTTTTCACAGACCGCTGAGTAACTTTTCACAGACTGGTGAGTAACTTTTCACAGACCGCTGTGTTACTTTTCACAGACCAATGAGTAACTTTTCACAGACTGGTTAGTAACTTTTCACAGACCGATGAGTAACTTTTCACAGACCGATGAGTAACTTTTCACAGACTGGTGAGTAACTTTTCACAGACTGGTGAGTAACTTTTCACAGACCGCTGAGTATTTTTTTACAGACCCTTGAGTAATTTTTCACAGATCGCTGAGTAACTTTTCACAGACCGGTGAGTAACTTTTCACAGACCGCTGAGTAACTTTTCAAAGACTGGTGAGTAACTTTTTACAGACCGATGAGTAATTTTCCACAGACGGGTGAGTAATTTTTTACAGACCGCTGAGTTACTTTTCACAGAACGCTAAGTAACTTATCACAGACCGATGAGTAACTTTTCACAGACTGGTGAGCAACTTTTCACAGACCGCTGAGTAATATTTCACAGACGCTTGAGTAATTTTTCACAGACCGCTGAGTATCTTTTCACAGACCGGTGAGTAACTTTTCACAGACCGCTGAGTAACTTTTCACAGACTGGTGAGTAACTTTTCACAGACCGATGAGTAATTTTCCACAGACGGGTGAGTTATTTTTCACAGACCGCTGAGTTACTTTTCACAGAACGCTGAGTAACTTATCACAGACTGGTGAGTAACTTTTTACAGACCGATGAGTAATTTTTCATAGACCCTTGAGTAATTTTTCACAGACCGCTGAGTAACATTTCACAGACTGGTGAGTAATTTTTCACAGACCGCTGAGTAACTTTTCACAGACCGGTGAGTAACTTTTCACAGACCGATGAGTAACTTTTTACAGACTGGTGAGTAACTTTTCACAGACCGCTGAGTAACTTTTCACAGACCGATGAGTAACTTTTCACAGACTGGTGAGTAACTTTTCACAGACCGCTAAGTAACTTTTCACAGACTGGTGAGTAACTTTTCACAGACCGCTGAGTAATTTTTCACAGCCCCTTAGGTAATTTTTCACAGACACTTGAGTAACTTTTCACAGACCGGTGAATAACTTTTCACAGACCGCTGAGTAACTTTTCACAGACTGGTGAGTAACTTTTCACAGACCGCTGAGTTACTTTACACAGACGGGTGAGTAATTTTCCACAGACGGGTGAGTAATTTTTCACAGACCGCTGAGTAACTTTTCACAGAACGCTGAGTAACTTATCACAGAACAATGAGTAACTTTTCACAGACTGGTGAGTAACTTTTTACAGACCGATGAGTTATTTTTCACAGACCCTTGAGTAATTTTTCACAGACCGCTGAGTAACTTTTCACAGACTGGTGAGTAATTTTTCACAGACCGCTGAGTAACTTTTCACAGACCGGTGAGTAACTTTTTACAGACCGATGAGTAACTTTTCACAGACTGGTGAGTAACTTTTTACAGACCAATGAGTTATTTTTCACAGACTGGTGAGTAATTTTTCACAAAACGCTGAGTAACTTTTCACAGACCGCTGAGTAATTTTTCACAGACCCTTGGGAAATTTTTCACAGACCGCTGAGTAACTTTTCACAGACCAGTGAGTAACTTTTCACAGACCGCAGAGTAACTTTTTACAGACTGGTGAGTAACTTTTTACAGACCGCTGAGTAATTTTTCACAGACCCTTGAGTATTTTTTCACAGACTGGTGAGTAATTTTTCACAGACCGCTGAGTTACTTTTCACAGACCGGTGAGTAACTTTTCACAGACTGGTGAGTAACTTTTCACAGACCGCTGAGTAACTTTTCACAGACTGGTGAGTAACTTTTCACAGACCGCTGAGTAACTTTTCACAGACCGATGAGTAACTTTTCACAGACTGGTGAGTAACTTTTCACAGACCGCTGAGTAACTTTTCACAGACCGGTGAGTTACTTTTTACAGACCGCTGAGTAACTTTTCACAGACTGGTATGTAACTTTTTACAGACCGATGAGTACTTTTTCACAGACTGGTGAGTAATTTTTCACAGAACGCTGAGTAACTTTTTACAGACCGGTGAGTAACTTTTCACAAACCGGTGAGTAACTTTTTACAGTTTATTGAGTTACTTTTCACAGATCGATGAGTACTTTTTCACAGAACCTTGAGTAACTTTTCACAGACCGGTGAGTAACTTTTTACAGACCGATGAGTAATTTTTCACAGACCGCTGAGTAAATTTTCACAGACCGGTGAGTAACTTTTCACAGACCGATGAGTAACTTTTCACAGACTGGTGAGTAACTTTTTACAGACCGATGAGTAATTTTTCACAGACTGGTAAGTAATTTATCACAGAACGCTGAGTAACTTTTCACAGACCGCTGAGTAATTTTTCACAGACCCTTGAGTAATTTTTCACAGACCGCTGAGTAACTTTTCACAAACCGGTGAGTAACTTTTCACAGACCGCTGAGTAACTTTTCACAGACCGGTGAGTAACTTTTCACAGACCGCTAAGTAGCTTTTCACAGACCAATGAGTAAATTTTCACAGACTGGTGAGTAACTTTTCACAGACCGCTGAGTAACTTTTCACAGACCGATGAGTAACTTTTCACAGACTGGTGAGTAACTTTTTACAGACCGCTGAGTAACTTTTCATAGACCGGTGAGTAACTTTTCACAGACCGATGAGTAACTTTTCACAGACCGCTGAGTAACTTTTCACAGACCGGTGAGTAACTTTTCACAGACCGATGAGTAACTTTTCACAGACTGGTGAGTAACTTTTCACAGACCGCTGAGTAACTTTTCACAGACCGATGAGTAACTTTTCACAGACTGGTGAGTAACTTTTCACAGACCGCTGAGTAACTTTTCACAGACTGGTGAGTAACTTTTCACAGACCGCTGAGTAACTTTTCACAGACTGGTGAGTAACTTTTCACAGACCGCTGTGTTACTTTTCACAGACCAATGAGTAACTTTTCACAGACTGGTTAGTAACTTTTCACAGACCGATGAGTAACTTTTCACAGACCGATGAGTAACTTTTCACAGACTGGTGAGTAACTTTTCACAGACCGCTGAGTAACTTTTCACAGACTGGTGAGTAACTTTTCACAGACCGCTGAGTAACTTTTCACAGACTGGTGAGTAACTTTTCACAGACCGCTGAGTAACTTTTCACAGACCGATGAGTAACTTTTCACAGACTGGTGAGTAACTTTTAACAGACCGCTGAGTAACTTTTCACAGACCGGTGAGTAACTTTTCACAGACCGATGAGTAACTTTTCACAGACTGGTGAGTAACTTTTTACAGACCGATGAGTAATTTTCCACAGACGGGTGAGTAATTTTTCACAGACCGGTGAGTAACTTTTCACAGACCGCTGAGTAACTTTTCACAGACTGGTAAGTAACTTTTTACAGACCGATGAGTAATTTTCCACAGACAAGTGAGTAATTTTTCACAGACCGCTGAGTAACTTTTCACAGAACGCTGAGTAACTTATCACAGACCGATGAGTAACTTTTCACAGACCGCTGAGTTATTTTTACAGACCCTTGAGTAATTTTTCACAGACCGCTGAGTAACTTTTCACAGACCGGTGAGTAACTTTTCACAGACCGCTGAGTAACTTTTCACAGACCGGTGAGTAACTTTTCACAGACCGATGAGTAACTTTTCACAGACTGGTGAGTAACTTTTCACAGACCGCTGAGTAACTTTTCACAGACCGGTAAGTAACTTTTCACAGACCGCTGAGTAACTTTTCACAGACTGCTGAATGACTTTTCACAGAACGCTGGTAACTTATCACAGACCGATGAGTATTTTTTCACAGACCGCTGAGTAACTTTTCACAGACGGATGAGTAACTTTTCACAGACTGGTGAGTAACTTTTCATAGACCGCTGAGTAACTTTTCACAGACTGGTGAGTAACTTTTCACAGACCGCTGAGTTACTTTTCACAGACCGGTGAGTAACTTTTCACAGACCGCTGAGTTACTTTTCACAGACCAGTGAGTAAATTTTTACAGACCGATGAGTAATTTTCCACAGACGGGTGAGTAAGTTTTCACAGACCGCTGAGTAACTTTTCACAGACCGGTCAGTAACTTTTCACAGACCTCTGAGTAACTTTTCACAGACCGCTGAGTAATTTTTCACAGACCCTTGAGTAATTTTCCACAGACGGGTGAGTAATTTTTCACAGACTCTTGAGTAATTTTTCACAGACCGCTAAGTTACTTTTCACAGACCGGTGAGTAATTTTTCACAGACCGCTAAATAACTTTTCACAGAACGCTGAGTATCTTATCACAGACCGATGAGTAACTTTTCACAGACCGCTGAGTAATTTTTCACAGACCCTTGAGTAATTTTTCACAGACCGCTGAGTAACTTTTCACAGACCGGTGAGTAACTTTTCACAGACCGCTGAGTAACTTTTCACAGACCGGTGAGTAACTTTTCACAGACCGATGAGTAACTTTTTACAGACCGATGAGTAACTTTTCACAGACTGGTGAGTAACTTTTCACAGACTGGTAAGTAATTTTTCACAGACCGCTAAGTAACTTTTTACAGACCGGTGAGTAACTTTTCACAGACCGCTGAGTAACTTTTCACAGACTGGTGAGTAACTTTTTACAGACCGATAAGTAATTTTCCACAGACGGGTGAGTAATTTTTCACAGACCGCTGAGTAACTTTTCACAGAACGCTTAGTAACTTATCACAGACCGATGAGTAACTTTACACAGACTGATGAGTAACTTTTCACAGACCGGTAAGTTACTTTTCACAGACCGCTGAGTAACTTTTTACAGACCGGTGAGTAATTTTTCACAGACCGCTGAGTAACTTTTAACAGACCGGTGAGTAACTTTTCACACACCGCTGAGTAACTTTTCACAGACCGGTGAGTAACTTTTCACAGACCGCTAAGTAGCTTTTCACAGACCAATGAGTAACTTTTCACAGACTAGTGAGTAACTTTTCACAGACCGCTGAGTAACTTTTCACAGACTGATGAGTAACTTTTCACAGACCACTGAGTTACTTTTCACAGACCGGTGAGTAACTTTTCACAGACCGCTGAGTAACTTTTCACAGACTGGTGAGTAACTTTTTACAGACCGATGAGTAACTTTTCACAGACGGGTGAGTAAGTTTTGACAGACCGCTGAGTAACTTTTCACAGACCGGTGAGTAACTTTTCACAGACCGCTGAGTAACTTTTCACAGACCGCTGATTAATTTTTCACAGACCCTTGAGTAATTTTCCATAGAAGGGTGAGTAATTTTTCACAGACCCTTGAGTAATTTTTCACAGACCGCTGAGTTACTTTTCACAGACCGGTAAGTAATTTTTCACAGACCGCTGAGTAACTTTTCACAGAACGCTGAGTAACTTATCACAGACCGATGAGTAACTTTTGACAGACCGCTGAGTAATTTTTCACAGACCCTTGAGTAATTTTTCACAGACCGCTGAGTAACTTTTCACAGACCGGTGAGTAACTTTTCACAGACCGCTGAGTAACTTTTCACAGACCGGTGAGTAACTTTTCACAGACCGCTGAGTAACTTTTCACAGACCGATGAGTAACTTTTCACAGACTGGTGAGTAACTTTTCACAGACCGCTGAGTAACTTTTCACAGACTGGTGAGTAACTTTTCACAGACCGCTGAGTAACTTTTCACAGACTGGTGAGTAACTTTTCACAGACCGCTGAGTAACTTTTCACAGACCGATGAGTAACTTTTCACAGACTGGTGAGTAACTTTTTACAGACCGCTGAGTAACTTTTCATAGACCGGTGAGTAACTTTTCACAGACCGATGAGTAACTTTTCACAGACTGGTGAGTAACTTTTTACAGACCGATGAGTAAATTTCCACAGAAGGGTGAGTAATTTTTCACAGACCGGTGAGTAACTTTTCACAGACCGCTGAGTAACTTTTCACAGACTGGTAAGTAACTTTTTACAGACCGATGAGTAATTTTCCACAGACAAGTGAGTAATTTTTCACAGACCGCTGAGTAACTTTTCACAGAACGCTGAGTAACTTATCACAGACCGATGAGTAACTTTTCACAGACCGCTGAGTAATTTTTCACAGACCCTTGAGTAATTTTTCACAGACCGCTGAGTAACTTTTCACAGACCGGTGAGTAACTTTTCACAGACCGCTGAGTAACTTTTCACAGACCGGTGAGTAACTTTTCACAGACCGATGAGTAACTTTTCACAGACTGGTGAGTAACTTTTCACAGACCGCTGAGTAACTTTTCACAGACCAATGAGTAACTTTTCACAGACTGGTGAGTAACTTTTCACAGACCGCTGAGTAACTTTTCACAGACTGGTGAGTAACTTTTCACAGACCGCTGAGTAACTTTTCACAGACTGGTGAGTAACTTTTCACAGACCGCTGAGTAACTTTTCACAGACTGGTGAGTAACTTTTCACAGACCGCTGAGTATTTTTTTACAGACCCTTGAGTAATTTTTCACAGATCGCTGAGTAACTTTTCACAGACCGGTGAGTAACTTTTCACAGACCGCTGAGTAACTTTTCAAAGACTGGTGAGTAACTTTTTACAGACCGATGAGTAATTTTCCACAGACGGGTGAGTAATTTTTTACAGACCGCTGAGTTACTTTTCACAAAACGCTAAGTAACTTACAGACCGATGAGTAACTTTTCACAGACTGGTGAGCAACTTTTCACAGACCGCTGAGTAATATTTCACAGACGCTTGAGTAATTTTTCACAGACCGCTGAGTATCTTTTCACAGACCGATGAGTAACTTTTCACAGACTGGTGAGTAACTTTTTACAGACCGATGAGTAATTTTTCACAGACTGGTAAGTAATTTATCACAGAACGCTGAGTAACTTTTCACAGACCGCTGAGTAATTTTTCACAGACCCTTGAGTAATTTTTCACAGACCGCTGAGTAACTTTTCACAAACCGGTGAGTAACTTTTCACAGACCGCTGAGTAACTTTTCACAGACCGGTGAGTAACTTTTCACAGACCGCTAAGTAGCTTTTCACAGACCAATGAGTAAATTTTCACAGACCGGTGAGTAACTTTTCACAGACCGCTGAGTAACTTTTCACAGACCGATGAGTAACTTTTCACAGACTGGTGAGTAACTTTTTACAGACCGCTGAGTAACTTTTCACAGACCGGTGAGTAACTTTTCACAGACCGCTGAGTAACTTTTCACAGACCGCTGAGTAACTTTTCACAGACTGGTGAGTAACTTTTCACAGACCGATGAGTAACTTTTCACAGACTGGTGAGTAACTTTTCACAGACCGCTGAGTAACTTTTCACAGACCAATGAGTAACTTTTCACAGACTGGTGAGTAACTTTTCACAGACCGCTGAGTAACTTTTCACAGACTGGTGAGTAACTTTTCACAGACCGCTGAGTAACTTTTCACAGACTGGTGAGTAACTTTTCACAGACCGCTGTGTTACTTTTCACAGACCAATGAGTAACTTTTCACAGACTGGTTAGTAACTTTTCACAGACCGATGAGTAACTTTTCACAGACCGATGAGTAACTTTTCACAGACTGGTGAGTAACTTTTCACAGACCGCTGAGTAACTTTTCACAGACTGGTGAGTAACTTTTCACAGACCGCTGAGTAACTTTTCACAGACTGGTGAGTAACTTTTCACAGACCGCTGAGTAACTTTTCACAGACCGATGAGTAACTTTTCACAGACTGGTGAGTAACTTTTAACAGACCGCTGAGTAACTTTTCATAGACCGGTGAGTAACTTTTCACAGACCGATGAGTAACTTTTCACAGACTGGTGAGTAACTTTTTACAGACCGATGAGTAATTTTCCACAGACGGGTGAGTAATTTTTCACAGACCGGTGAGTAACTTTTCACAGACCGCTGAGTAACTTTTCACAGACTGGTAAGTAACTTTTTACAGACCGATGAGTAATTTTCCACAGACAAGTGAGTAATTTTTCACAGACCGCTGAGTAACTTTTCACAGAACGCTGAGTAACTTATCACAGACCGATGAGTAACTTTTCACAGACCGCTGAGTTATTTTTACAGACCCTTGAGTAATTTTTCACAGACCGCTGAGTAACTTTTCACAGACCGGTGAGTAACTTTTCACAGACCGCTGAGTAACTTTTCACAGACCGGTGAGTAACTTTTCACAGACCGATGAGTAACTTTTCACAGACTGGTGAGTAACTTTTCACAGACCGCTGAGTAACTTTTCACAGACCGGTAAGTAACTTTTCACAGACCGCTGAGTAACTTTTCACAGACTGCTGAATGACTTTTCACAGAACGCTGGTAACTTATCACAGACCGATGAGTATTTTTTCACAGACCGCTGAGTAACTTTTCACAGACGGATGAGTAACTTTTAACAGACTGGTGAGTAACTTTTCATAGACCGCTGAGTAACTTTTCACAGACTGGTGAGTAACTTTTCACAGACCGCTGAGTTACTTTTCACAGACCGGTGAGTAACTTTTCACAGACCGCTGAGTTACTTTTCACAGACCAGTGAGTAAATTTTTACAGACCGATGAGTAATTTTCCACAGACGGGTGAGTAAGTTTTCACAGACCGCTGAGTAACTTTTCACAGACCGGTCAGTAACTTTTCACAGACCTCTGAGTAACTTTTCACAGACCGCTGAGTAATTTTTCACAGACCCTTGAGTAATTTTCCACAGACGGGTGAGTAATTTTTCACAGACTCTTGAGTAATTTTTCACAGACCGCTAAGTTACTTTTCACAGACCGGTGAGTAATTTTTCACAGACCGCTGAGTAACTTTTCACAGAACGCTGAGTATCTTATCACAGACCGATGAGTAACTTTTCACAGACCGCTGAGTAATTTTTCACAGACCCTTGAGTAATTTTTCACAGACCGCTGAGTAACTTTTCACAGACCGGTGAGTAACTTTTCACAGACCGCTGAGTAACTTTTCACAGACCGGTGAGTAACTTTTCACAGACCGATGAGTAACTTTTTACAGACCGATGAGTAACTTTTCACAGACTGGTGAGTAACTTTTCACAGACTGGTAAGTAATTTTTCACAGACCGCTAAGTAACTTTTCACAGACCGGTGAGTAACTTTTCACAGACCGCTGAGTAACTTTTCACAGACTGGTGAGTAACTTTTTACAGACCGATAAGTAATTTTCCACAGACGGGTGAGTAATTTTTCACAGACCGCTGAGTAACTTTTCACAGAACGCTTAGTAACTTATCACAGACCGATGAGTAACTTTACACAGACTGATGAGTAACTTTTCACAGACCGGTAAGTTACTTTTCACAGACCGCTGAGTAACTTTTTACAGACCGGTGAGTAATTTTTCACAGACCGCTGAGTAACTTTTAACAGACCGGTGAGTAACTTTTCACACACCGCTGAGTAACTTTTCACAGACCGGTGAGTAACTTTTCACAGACCGCTAAGTAGCTTTTCACAGACCAATGAGTAACTTTTCACAGACTAGTGAGTAACTTTTCACAGACCGCTGAGTAACTTTTCACAGACTGATGAGTAACTTTTCACAGACCACTGAGTTACTTTTCACAGACCGGTGAGTAACTTTTCACTGACCGCTGAGTAACTTTTCACAGACTGGTGAGTAATTTTTTACAGACCGATGAGTAATTTTCCACAGACGGGTGAGTAAGTTTTGACAGACCGCTGAGTAACTTTTCACAGACCGGTGAGTAACTTTTCACAGACCGCTGAGTAACTTTTCACAGACCGCTGATTAATTTTTCACAGACCCTTGAGTAATTTTCCATAGAAGGGTGAGTAATTTTTCACAGACCCTTGAGTAATTTTTCACAGACCGCTGAGTTACTTTTCACAGACCGGTAAGTAATTTTTCACAGACCGCTGAGTAACTTTTCACAGAACGCTGAGTAACTTATCACAGACCGATGAGTAACTTTTGACAGACCGCTGAGTAATTTTTCACAGACCCTTGAGTAATTTTTCACAGACCGCTGAGTAACTTTTCACAGACCGGTGAGTAACTTTTCACAGACCGCTGAGTAACTTTTCACAGACCGGTGAGTAACTTTTCACAGACCGCTGAGTAACTTTTCACAGACCGATGAGTAACTTTTCACAGACTGGTGAGTAACTTTTCACAGACCGCTGAGTAACTTTTCACAGACTGGTGAGTAACTTTTCACAGACCGCTGAGTAACTTTTCACAGACTGGTGAGTAACTTTTCACAGACCGCTGAGTAACTTTTCACAGACCGATGAGTAACTTTTCACAGACTGGTGAGTAACTTTTAACAGACCGCTGAGTAACTTTTCATAGACCGGTGAGTAACTTTTCACAGACCGATGAGTAACTTTTCACAGACTGGTGAGTAACTTTTTACAGACCGATGAGTAATTTTCCACAGAAGGGTGAGTAATTTTTCACAGACCGGTGAGTAACTTTTCACAGACCGCTGAGTAACTTTTCACAGACTGGTAAGTAACTTTTTACAGACCGATGAGTAATTTTCCACAGACAAGTGAGTAATTTTTCACAGACCGCTGAGTAACTTTTCACAGAACGCTGAGTAACTTATCACAGACCGATGAGTAACTTTTCACAGACCGCTGAGTAATTTTTCACAGACCCTTGAGTAATTTTTCACAGACCGCTGAGTAACTTTTCACAGACCGGTGAGTAACTTTTCACAGACCGCTGAGTAACTTTTCACAGACCGGTGAGTAACTTTTCACAGACCGATGAGTAACTTTTTACAGACTGGTGAGTAACTTTTCACAGACCGCTGAGTAACTTTTCACAGACCGATGAGTAACTTTTCACAGACTGGTGAGTAACTTTTCACAGACTGGTGAGTAACTTTTCACAGACCGCTGAGTAACTTTTCACAGACTGGTGAGTAACTTTTCACAGACCGCTGAGTAACTTTTCACAGACTGGTGAGTAACTTTTCACAGACCGCTGTGTTACTTTTCACAGACCAATGAGTAACTTTTCACAGACTGGTGAGTAACTTTTCACAGACCGATGAGTAATTTTTCACAGACCGCTGAGTAACTTTTCACAGAACGCTGAGTAACTTATCACAGACCGATGAGTAACTTTTCACAGACCGCTGAGTAATTTTTCACAGACCCTTGAGTAATTTTTCACAGACCGCTGAGTAACTTTTCACAGACCGGTGAGTAACTTTTCACAGACCGCTGAGTAACTTTTCACAGACCGGTGAGTAACTTTTCACAGACCGATGAGTAACTTTTCACAGACTGGTGAGTAACTTTTTACAGACCGGTGAGTAACTTTTCACAGACCGCTGAGTAACTTTTCACAGACTGGTGAGTAACTTTTCACAGACTGGTGAGTAACTTTTCACAGACCGCTGAGTAACTTTTCACAGACTGGTGAGTAACTTTTCACAGACCGCTGAGTAACTTTTCACAGACTGGTGAGTAACTTTTCACAGACCGCTGTGTTACTTTTCACAGACCAATGAGTAACTTTTCACAGACTGGTTAGTAACTTTTCACAGACCGATGAGTAACTTTTCACAGACCGATGAGTAACTTTTCACAGACTGGTGAGTAACTTTTCACAAACCGCTGAGTAACTTTTCACAGACTGGTGAGTAACTTTTCACAGACCGCTGAGTATTTTTTTACAGACCCTTGAGTAATTTTTCACAGAACGCTGAGTAACTTTTCACAGACCGGTGAGTAACTTTTCACAGACCGCTGAGTAACTTTTCAAAGACTGGTGAGTAACTTTTTACAGACCGATGAGTAATTTTCCACAGACGGGTGAGTAATTTTTTACAGACCGCTGAGTTACTTTTCACAAAACGCTAAGTAACTTATCACAGACCGATGAGTAACTTTTCACAGACTGGTGAGCAACTTTTCACAGACCGCTGAGTAATATTTCACAGACGCTTGAGTAATTTTTCACAGACCGCTGAGTATCTTTTCACAGACCGGTGAGTAACTTTTCACAGACCGCTGAGTAACTTTTCACAGACTGGTGAGTAACTTTTTACAGACCGATGAGTAATTTTCCACAGACGGGTGAGTAATTTTTCACAGACCGCTGAGTTACTTTTCACAGAACGCTGAGTAACTTATCACAGACTGGTGAGTAACTTTTTACAGACCGATGAGTAATTTTTCATAGACCCTTGAGTAATTTTTCACAGACCGCTGAGTAACATTTCACAGACTGGTGAGTAATTTTTCACAGACCGCTGAGTAACTTTTCAAAGACTGGTGAGTAACTTTTCACAGACCGATGAGTAACTTTTCACAGACTGGTGAGTAACTTTTCACAGACCGCTGAGTAACTTTTCACAGACCAATGAGTAACTTTTCACAGACCGGTGAGTAACTTTTCACAGACCGATGAGTAACTTTTCACAGACCGATGAGTAACTTTTCACAGACTGGTGAGTAACTTTTCACAGACTGGTGAGTAACTTTTCACAGACCGCTGAGTATTTTTTTACAGACCCTTGAGTAATTTTTCACAGATCGCTGAGTAACTTTTCACAGACCGGTGAGTAACTTTTCACAGACCGCTGAGTAACTTTTCAAAGACTGGTGAGTAACTTTTTACAGACCGATGAGTAATTTTCCACAGACGGGTGAGTAATTTTTTACAGACCGCTGAGTTACTTTTCACAAAACGCTAAGTAACTTACAGACCGATGAGTAACTTTTCACAGACTGGTGAGCAACTTTTCACAGACCGCTGAGTAATATTTCACAGACGCTTGAGTAATTTTTCACAGACCGCTGAGTATCTTTTCACAGACCGATGAGTAACTTTTCACAGACTGGTGAGTAACTTTTTACAGACCGATGAGTAATTTTTCACAGACTGGTAAGTAATTTATCACAGAACGCTGAGTAACTTTTCACAGACCGCTGAGTAATTTTTCACAGACCCTTGAGTAATTTTTCACAGACCGCTGAGTAACTTTTCACAAACCGGTGAGTAACTTTTCACAGACCGCTGAGTAACTTTTCACAGACCGGTGAGTAACTTTTCACAGACCGCTAAGTAGCTTTTCACAGACCAATGAGTAAATTTTCACAGACTGGTGAGTAACTTTTCACAGACCGCTGAGTAACTTTTCACAGACCGATGAGTAACTTTTCACAGACTGGTGAGTAACTTTTTACAGACCGCTGAGTAACTTTTCATAGACCGGTGAGTAACTTTTCACAGACCGATGAGTAACTTTTCACAGACCGCTGAGTAACTTTTCACAGACCGGTGAGTAACTTTTCACAGACCGATGAGTAACTTTTCACAGACTGGTGAGTAACTTTTCACAGACCGCTGAGTAACTTTTCACAGACCAATGAGTAACTTTTCACAGACTGGTGAGTAACTTTTCACAGACCGCTGAGTAACTTTTCACAGACTGGTGAGTAACTTTTCACAGACCGCTGAGTAACTTTTCACAGACTGGTGAGTAACTTTTCACAGACCGCTGTGTTACTTTTCACAGACCAATGAGTAACTTTTCACAGACTGGTTAGTAACTTTTCACAGACCGATGAGTAACTTTTCACAGACCGATGAGTAACTTTTCACAGACTGGTGAGTAACTTTTCACAGACCGCTGAGTAACTTTTCACAGACTGGTGAGTAACTTTTCACAGACCGCTGAGTAACTTTTCACAGACTGGTGAGTAACTTTTCACAGACCGCTGAGTAACTTTTCACAGACCGATGAGTAACTTTTCACAGACTGGTGAGTAACTTTTCACAGACCGCTGAGTAACTTTTCACAGACCGGTGAGTAACTTTTCACAGACCGATGAGTAACTTTTCACAGACTGGTGAGTAACTTTTTACAGACCGATGAGTAATTTTCCACAGACGGGTGAGTAATTTTTCACAGACCGGTGAGTAACTTTTCACAGACCGCTGAGTAACTTTTCACAGACTGGTAAGTAACTTTTTACAGACCGATGAGTAATTTTCCACAGACAAGTGAGTAATTTTTCACAGACCGCTGAGTAACTTTTCACAGAACGCTGAGTAACTTATCACAGACCGATGAGTAACTTTTCACAGACCGCTGAGTTATTTTTACAGACCCTTGAGTAATTTTTCACAGACCGCTGAGTAACTTTTCACAGACCGGTGAGTAAATTTTCACAGACCGCTGAGTAACTTTTCACAGACCGGTGAGTAACTTTTCACAGACCGATGAGTAACTTTTCACAGACTGGTGAGTAACTTTTCACAGACCGCTGAGTAACTTTTCACAGACCGGTAAGTAACTTTTCACAGACCGCTGAGTAACTTTTCACAGACTGCTGAATGACTTTTCACAGAACGCTGGTAACTTATCACAGACCGATGAGTATTTTTTCACAGACCGCTGAGTAACTTTTCACAGACGGATGAGTAACTTTTCACAGACTGGTGAGTAACTTTTCATAGACCGCTGAGTAACTTTTCACAGACTGGTGAGTAACTTTTCACAGACCGCTGAGTTACTTTTCACAGACCGGTGAGTAACTTTTCACAGACCGCTGAGTTACTTTTCACAGACCAGTGAGTAAATTTTTACAGACCGATGAGTAATTTTCCACAGACGGGTGAGTAAGTTTTCACAGACCGCTGAGTAACTTTTCACAGACCGGTCAGTAACTTTTCACAGACCTCTGAGTAACTTTTCACAGACCGCTGAGTAATTTTTCACAGACCCTTGAGTAATTTTCCACAGACGGGTGAGTAATTTTTCACAGACTCTTGAGTAATTTTTCACAGACCGCTAAGTTACTTTTCACAGACCGGTGAGTAATTTTTCACAGACCGCTGAGTAACTTTTCACAGAACGCTGAGTAACTTTTCACAAACCGGTGAGTAACTTTTCACAGACCGCTGAGTAACTTTTCACAGACCGGTGAGTAACTTTTCACAGACCGCTAAGTAGCTTTTCACAGACCAATGAGTAAATTTTCACAGACTGGTGAGTAACTTTTCACAGACCGCTGAGTAACTTTTCACAGACCGATGAGTAACTTTTCACAGACTGGTGAGTAACTTTTTACAGACCGCTGAGTAACTTTTCATAGACCGGTGAGTAACTTTTCACAGACCGATGAGTAACTTTTCACAGACCGCTGAGTAACTTTTCACAGACCGGTGAGTAACTTTTCACAGACCGATGAGTAACTTTTCACAGACTGGTGAGTAACTTTTCACAGACCGCTGAGTAACTTTTCACAGACCAATGAGTAACTTTTCACAGACTGGTGAGTAACTTTTCACAGACCGCTGAGTAACTTTTCACAGACTGGTGAGTAACTTTTCACAGACCGCTGAGTAACTTTTCACAGACTGGTGAGTAACTTTTCACAGACCGCTGTGTTACTTTTCACAGACCAATGAGTAACTTTTCACAGACTGGTTAGTAACTTTTCACAGACCGATGAGTAACTTTTCACAGACCGATGAGTAACTTTTCACAGACCGGTGAGTAACTTTTCACAGACCGCTGAGTAACTTTTCACAGACTGGTGAGTAACTTTTCACAGACCGCTGAGTAACTTTTCACAGACTGGTGAGTAACTTTTCACAGACCGCTGAGTAACTTTTCACAGACCGATGAGTAACTTTTCACAGACTGGTGAGTAACTTTTAACAGACCGCTGAGTAACTTTTCATAGACCGGTGAGTAACTTTTCACAGACCGATGAGTAACTTTTCACAGACTGGTGAGTAACTTTTTACAGACCGATGAGTAATTTTCCACAGACGGGTGAGTAATTTTTCACAGACCGGTGAGTAACTTTTCACAGACCGCTGAGTAACTTTTCACAGACTGGTAAGTAACTTTTTACAGACCGATGAGTAATTTTCCACAGACAAGTGAGTAATTTTTCACAGACCGCTGAGTAACTTTTCACAGAACGCTGAGTAACTTATCACAGACCGATGAGTAACTTTTCACAGACCGCTGAGTTATTTTTACAGACCCTTGAGTAATTTTTCACAGACCGCTGAGTAACTTTTCACAGACCGGTGAGTAACTTTTCACAGACCGCTGAGTAACTTTTCACAGACCGGTGAGTAACTTTTCACAGACCGATGAGTAACTTTTCACAGACTGGTGAGTAACTTTTCACAGACCGCTGAGTAACTTTTCACAGACCGGTAAGTAACTTTTCACAGACCGCTGAGTAACTTTTCACAGACTGCTGAATGACTTTTCACAGAACGCTGGTAACTTATCACAGACCGATGAGTATTTTTTCACAGACCGCTGAGTAACTTTTCACAGACGGATGAGTAACTTTTCACAGACTGGTGAGTAACTTTTCATAGACCGCTGAGTAACTTTTCACAGACTGGTGAGTAACTT
The DNA here is from genome assembly GCA_928269145.1 of Agriphila tristella. Taxonomy (NCBI): domain Eukaryota; kingdom Metazoa; phylum Arthropoda; class Insecta; order Lepidoptera; family Crambidae; genus Agriphila; species Agriphila tristella. The sequence goes on from OV743435.1 coordinate 200,096, forward strand.
TTCACAGACCGCTGAGTTACTTTTCACAGACCGGTGAGTAACTTTTCACAGACCGCTGAGTTACTTTTCACAGACCAGTGAGTAAATTTTTACAGACCGATGAGTAATTTTCCACAGACGGGTGAGTAAGTTTTCACAGACCGCTGAGTAACTTTTCACAGACCGGTCAGTAACTTTTCACAGACCTCTGAGTAACTTTTCACAGACCGCTGAGTAATTTTTCACAGACCCTTGAGTAATTTTCCACAGACGGGTGAGTAATTTTTCACAGACTCTTGAGTAATTTTTCACAGACCGCTAAGTTACTTTTCACAGACCGGTGAGTAATTTTTCACAGACCGCTGAGTAACTTTTCACAGAACGCTGAGTATCTTATCACAGACCGATGAGTAACTTTTCACAGACCGCTGAGTAATTTTTCACAGACCCTTGAGTAATTTTTCACAGACCGCTGAGTAACTTTTCACAGACCGGTGAGTAACTTTTCACAGACCGCTGAGTAACTTTTCACAGACCGGTGAGTAACTTTTCACAGACCGATGAGTAACTTTTTACAGACCGATGAGTAACTTTTCACAGACTGGTGAGTAACTTTTCACAGACTGGTAAGTAATTTTTCACAGACCGCTAAGTAACTTTTCACAGACCGGTGAGTAACTTTTCACAGACCGCTGAGTAACTTTTCACAGACTGGTGAGTAACTTTTTACAGACCGATAAGTAATTTTCCACAGACGAGTGAGTAATTTTTCACAGACCGCTGAGTAACTTTTCACAGAACGCTTAGTAACTTATCACAGACCGATGAGTAACTTTACACAGACTGATGAGTAACTTTTCACAGACCGGTAAGTTACTTTTCACAGACCGCTGAGTAACTTTTTACAGACCGGTGAGTAATTTTTCACAGACCGCTGAGTAACTTTTAACAGACCGGTGAGTAACTTTTCACACACCGCTGAGTAACTTTTCACAGACCGGTGAGTAACTTTTCACAGACCGCTAAGTAGCTTTTCACAGACCAATGAGTAACTTTTCACAGACTAGTGAGTAACTTTTCACAGACCGCTGAGTAACTTTTCACAGACTGATGAGTAACTTTTCACAGACCACTGAGTTACTTTTCACAGACCGGTGAGTAACTTTTCACTGACCGCTGAGTAACTTTTCACAGACTGGTGAGTAATTTTTTACAGACCGATGAGTAATTTTCCACAGACGGGTGAGTAAGTTTTGACAGACCGCTGAGTAACTTTTCACAGACCGGTGAGTAACTTTTCACAGACCGCTGAGTAACTTTTCACAGACCGCTGATTAATTTTTCACAGACCCTTGAGTAATTTTCCATAGAAGGGTGAGTAATTTTTCACAGACCCTTGAGTAATTTTTCACAGACCGCTGAGTTACTTTTCACAGACCGGTGAGTAACTTTTCACAGACTGGTGAGTAACTTTTCACAGAACGCTGAGTAACTTATCACAGACCGATGAGTAACTTTTGACAGACCGCTGAGTAATTTTTCACAGACCCTTGAGTAATTTTTCACAGACCGCTGAGTAACTTTTCACAGACCGGTGAGTAACTTTTCACAGACCGCTGAGTAACTTTTCACAGACTGGTGAGTAACTTTTCACAGACCGCTGAGTAACTTTTCACAGACCGATGAGTAACTTTTCACAGACTGGTGAGTAACTTTTCACAGACCGCTGAGTAACTTTTCACAGACTGGTGAGTAACTTTTCACAGACCGCTGAGTAACTTTTCACAGACTGGTGAGTAACTTTTCACAGACCGCTGAGTAACTTTTCACAGACCGATGAGTAACTTTTCACAGACTGGTGAGTAACTTTTTACAGACCGCTGAGTAACTTTTCATAGACCGGTGAGTAACTTTTCACAGACCGATGAGTAACTTTTCACAGACTGGTGAGTAACTTTTTACAGACCGATGAGTAATTTTCCACAGAAGGGTGAGTAATTTTTCACAGACCGGTGAGTAACTTTTCACAGACCGCTGAGTAACTTTTCACAGACTGGTAAGTAACTTTTTACAGACCGATGAGTAATTTTCCACAGACAAGTGAGTAATTTTTCACAGACCGCTGAGTAACTTTTCACAGAACGCTGAGTAACTTATCACAGACCGATGAGTAACTTTTCACAGACCGCTGAGTAATTTTTCACAGACCCTTGAGTAATTTTTCACAGACCGCTGAGTAACTTTTCACAGACCGGTGAGTAACTTTTCACAGACCGCTGAGTAACTTTTCACAGACCGGTGAGTAACTTTTCACAGACCGATGAGTAACTTTTCACAGACTGGTGAGTAACTTTTCACAGACCGCTGAGTAACTTTTCACAGACCGATGAGTAACTTTTCACAGACTGGTGAGTAACTTTTCACAGACTGGTGAGTAACTTTTCACAGACCGCTGAGTAACTTTTCACAGACTGGTGAGTAACTTTTCACAGACCGCTGAGTAACTTTTCACAGACTGGTGAGTAACTTTTCACAGACCGCTGTGTTACTTTTCACAGACCAATGAGTAACTTTTCACAGACTGGTTAGTAACTTTTCACAGACCGATGAGTAATTTTTCACAGACCGCTGAGTAACTTTTCACAGAACGCTGAGTAACTTATCACAGACCGATGAGTAACTTTTCACAGACCGCTGAGTAATTTTTCACAGACCCTTGAGTAATTTTTCACAGACCGCTGAGTAACTTTTCACAGACCGGTGAGTAACTTTTCACAGACCGCTGAGTAACTTTTCACAGACCGGTGAGTAACTTTTCACAGACCGATGAGTAACTTTTCACAGACTGGTGAGTAACTTTTTACAGACCGGTGAGTAACTTTTCACAGACCGATGAGTAACTTTTCACAGACTGGTGAGTAACTTTTCACAGACTGGTGAGTAACTTTTCACAGACCGCTGAGTAACTTTTCACAGACTGGTGAGTAACTTTTCACAGACCGCTGAGTAACTTTTCACAGACTGGTGAGTAACTTTTCACAGACCGCTGTGTTACTTTTCACAGACCAATGAGTAACTTTTCACAGACTGGTTAGTAACTTTTCACAGACCGATGAGTAACTTTTCACAGACCGATGAGTAACTTTTCACAGACTGGTGAGTAACTTTTCACAAACCGCTGAGTAACTTTTCACAGACTGGTGAGTAACTTTTCACAGACCGCTGAGTATTTTTTTACAGACCCTTGAGTAATTTTTCACAGATCGCTGAGTAACTTTTCACAGACCGGTGAGTAACTTTTCACAGACCGCTGAGTAACTTTTCAAAGACTGGTGAGTAACTTTTTACAGACCGATGAGTAATTTTCCACAGACGGGTGAGTAATTTTTTACAGACCGCTGAGTTACTTTTCACAAAACGCTAAGTAACTTATCACAGACCGATGAGTAACTTTTCACAGACTGGTGAGCAACTTTTCACAGACCGCTGAGTAATATTTCACAGACGCTTGAGTAATTTTTCACAGACCGCTGAGTATCTTTTCACAGACCGGTGAGTAACTTTTCACAGACCGCTGAGTAACTTTTCACAGACTGGTGAGTAACTTTTTACAGACCGATGAGTAATTTTCCACAGACGGGTGAGTAATTTTTCACAGACCGCTGAGTTACTTTTCACAGAACGCTGAGTAACTTATCACAGACTGGTGAGTAACTTTTTACAGACCGATGAGTAATTTTTCATAGACCCTTGAGTAATTTTTCACAGACCGCTGAGTAACATTTCACAGACTGGTGAGTAATTTTTCACAGACCGCTGAGTAACTTTTCAAAGACTGGTGAGTAACTTTTCACAGACCGATGAGTAACTTTTCACAGACTGGTGAGTAACTTTTCACAGACCGCTGAGTAACTTTTCACAGACCAATGAGTAACTTTTCACAGACCGGTGAGTAACTTTTCACAGACCGATGAGTAACTTTTCACAGACCGATGAGTAACTTTTCACAGACTGGTGAGTAACTTTTCACAGACTGGTGAGTAACTTTTCACAGACCGCTGAGTATTTTTTTACAGACCCTTGAGTAATTTTTCACAGATCGCTGAGTAACTTTTCACAGACCGGTGAGTAACTTTTCACAGACCGCTGAGTAACTTTTCAAAGACTGGTGAGTAACTTTTCACAGACCGCTGAGTAACTTTTCACAGACCAATGAGTAACTTTTCACAGACTGGTGAGTAACTTTTCACAGACTGGTGAGTAACTTTTCACAGACCGCTGAGTATTTTTTTACAGACCCTTGAGTAATTTTTCACAGATCGCTGAGTAACTTTTCACAGACCGGTGAGTAACTTTTCACAGACCGCTGAGTAACTTTTCACAGACCGGTGAGTAACTTTTCACAGACCGATGAGTAACTTTTCACAGACTGGTGAGTAACTTTTCACAGACCGCTGAGTAACTTTTCACAGACCAATGAGTAACTTTTCACAGACTGGTGAGTAACTTTTCACAGACCGCTGAGTAACTTTTCACAGACTGGTGAGTAACTTTTCACAGACCGCTGAGTAACTTTTCACAGACTGGTGAGTAACTTTTCACAGACCGCTGTGTTACTTTTCACAGACCAATGAGTAACTTTTCACAGACTGGTTAGTAACTTTTCACAGACCGATGAGTAACTTTTCACAGACCGATGAGTAACTTTTCACAGACTGGTGAGTAACTTTTCACAGACTGGTGAGTAACTTTTCACAGACCGCTGAGTATTTTTTTACAGACCCTTGAGTAATTTTTCACAGATCGCTGAGTAACTTTTCACAGACCGGTGAGTAACTTTTCACAGACCGCTGAGTAACTTTTCAAAGACTGGTGAGTAACTTTTTACAGACCGATGAGTAATTTTCCACAGACGGGTGAGTAATTTTTTACAGACCGCTGAGTTACTTTTCACAGAACGCTTAGTAACTTATCACAGACCGATGAGTAACTTTTCACAGACTGGTGAGCAACTTTTCACAGACCGCTGAGTAATATTTCACAGACGCTTGAGTAATTTTTCACAGACCGCTGAGTATCTTTTCACAGACCGGTGAGTAACTTTTCACAGACCGCTGAGTAACTTTTCACAGACTGGTGAGTAACTTTTTACAGACCGATGAGTAATTTTCCACAGACGGGTGAGTAATTTTTCACAGACCGCTGAGTTACTTTTCACAGAACGCTGAGTAACTTATCACAGACTGGTGAGTAACTTTTTACAGACCGATGAGTAATTTTTCATAGACCCTTGAGTAATTTTTCACAGACCGCTGAGTAACATTTCACAGACTGGTGAGTAATTTTTCACAGACCGCTGAGTAACTTTTCACAGACCGGTGAGTAACTTTTCACAGACCGATGAGTAACTTTTTACAGACTGGTGAATAACTTTTCACAGACCGCTGAGTAACTTTTCACAGACCGATGAGTAACTTTTCACAGACTGGTGAGTAACTTTTCACAGACCGCTAAGTAACTTTTCACAGACTGGTGAGTAACTTTTCACAGACCGCTGAGTAATTTTTCACAGCCCCTTAGGTAATTTTTCACAGACACTTGAGTAACTTTTCACAGACCGGTGAATAACTTTTCACAGACCGCTGAGTAACTTTTCACAGACTGGTGAGTAACTTTTCACAGACCGCTGAGTTACTTTACACAGACGGGTGAGTAATTTTCCACAGACGGGTGAGTAATTTTTCACAGACCGCTGAGTAACTTTTCACAGAACGCTGAGTAACTTTTCACAGACCAATGAGTAACTTTTCACAGACTGGTGAGTAACTTTTTACAGACCGATGAGTTATTTTTCACAGACCCTTGAGTAATTTTTCACAGACCGCTGAGTAACTTTTCACAGACTGGTGAGTAATTTTTCACAGACCGCTGAGTAACTTTTCACAGACCGGTGAGTAACTTTTTACAGACCGATGAGTAACTTTTCACAGACTGGTGAGTAACTTTTTACAGACCAATGAGTTATTTTTCACAGACTGGTGAGTAATTTTTCACAAAACGCTGAGTTACTTTTCACAGACCGCTGAGTAATTTTTCACAGACCCTTGGGAAATTTTTCACAGACCGCTGAGTAACTTTTCACAGACCAGTGAGTAACTTTTCACAGACCGCAGAGTAACTTTTTACAGACTGGTGAGTAACTTTTTACAGACCGCTGAGTAATTTTTCACAGACCCTTGAGTATTTTTTCACAGACTGGTGAGTAATTTTTCACAGACCGCTGAGTTACTTTTCACAGACCGGTGAGTAACTTTTCACAGACTGGTGAGTAACTTTTCACAGACCGCTGAGTAACTTTTCACAGACTGGTGAGTAACTTTTCACAGACCGCTGAGTAACTTTTCACAGACCGATGAGTAACTTTTCACAGACAGGTGAGTAAATTTTCACAGACCGCTGAGTAACTTTTCACAGACCGGTGAGTTACTTTTCACAGACCGCTGAGTAACTTTTCACAGACTGGTATGTAACTTTTTACAGACCGATGAGTACTTTTTCACAGACTGGTGAGTAATTTTTCACAGAACGCTGAGTAACTTTTTACAGACCGGTGAGTAACTTTTCACAAACCGGTGAGTAACTTTTTACAGTTTATTGAGTTACTTTTCACAGATCGATGAGTACTTTTTCACAGAACCTTGAGTAACTTTTCACAGACCGGTGAGTAACTTTTTACAGACCGATGAGTAATTTTTCACAGACCGCTGAGTATTTTTTTACAGACCCTTGAGTAATTTTTCACAGATCGCTGAGTAACTTTTCACAGACCGGTGAGTAACTTTTCACAGACCGCTGAGTAACTTTTCAAAGACTGGTGAGTAACTTTTTACAGACCGATGAGTAATTTTCCACAGACGGGTGAGTAATTTTTTACAGACCGCTGAGTTACTTTTCACAGAACGCTAAGTAACTTATCACAGACCGATGAGTAACTTTTCACAGACTGGTGAGCAACTTTTCACAGACCGCTGAGTAATATTTCACAGACGCTTGAGTAATTTTTCACAGACCGCTGAGTATCTTTTCACAGACCGGTGAGTAACTTTTCACAGACCGCTGAGTAACTTTTCACAGACTGGTGAGTAACTTTTTACAGACCGATGAGTAATTTTCCACAGACGGGTGAGTAATTTTTCACAGACCGCTGACTTACTTTTCACAGAACGCTGAGTAACTTATCACAGACTGGTGAGTAACTTTTTACAGACCGATGAGTAATTTTTCATAGACCCTTGAGTAATTTTTCACAGACCGCTGAGTAACATTTCACAGACTGGTGAGTAATTTTTCACAGACCGCTGAGTAACTTTTCACAGACCGGTGAGTAACTTTTCACAGACCGATGAGTAACTTTTTACAGACTGGTGAATAACTTTTCACAGACCGCTGAGTAACTTTTCACAGACCGATGAGTAACTTTTCACAGACTGGTGAGTAACTTTTCACAGACCGCTAAGTAACTTTTCACAGACTGGTGAGTAACTTTTCACAGACCGCTGAGTAATTTTTCACAGCCCCTTAGGTAATTTTTCACAGACACTTGAGTAACTTTTCACAGACCGGTGAATAACTTTTCACAGACCGCTGAGTAACTTTTCACAGACTGGTGAGTAACTTTTCACAGACCGCTGAGTTACTTTACACAGACGGGTGAGTAATTTTCCACAGACGGGTGAGTAATTTTTCACAGACCGCTGAGTAACTTTTCACAGAACGCTGAGTAACTTATCACAGACCAATGAGTAACTTTTCACAGACTGGTGAGTAACTTTTTACAGACCGATGAGTTATTTTTCACAGACCCTTGAGTAATTTTTCACAGACCGCTGAGTAATTTTTCACAGACTGGTGAGTAATTTTTCACAGACCGCTGAGTAACTTTTCACAGACCGGTGAGTAACTTTTTACAGACCGATGAGTAACTTTTCACAGACTGGTGAGTAACTTGTTACAGACCAATGAGTTATTTTTCACAGACTGGTGAGTAATTTTTCACAAAACGCTGAGTAACTTTTCACAGACCGCTGAGTAATTTTTCACAGACCCTTGGGAAATTTTTCACAGACCGCTGAGTAACTTTTCACAGACCAGTGAGTAACTTTTCACAGACCGCAGAGTAACTTTTTACAGACTGGTGAGTAACTTTTTACAGACCGCTGAGTAATTTTTCACAGACCCTTGAGTATTTTTTCACAGACTGGTGAGTAATTTTTCACAGACCGCTGAGTTACTTTTCACAGACCGGTGAGTAACTTTTCACAGACTGGTGAGTAACTTTTCACAGACCGCTGAGTAACTTTTCACAGACTGGTGAGTAACTTTTCACAGACCGCTGAGTAACTTTTCACAGACCGATGAGTAACTTTTCACAGACTGGTGAGTAACTTTTCACAGACCGCTGAGTAACTTTTCACAGACCGGTGAGTTACTTTTCACAGACCGCTGAGTAACTTTTCACAGACTGGTATGTAACTTTTTACAGACCGATGAGTACTTTTTCACAGACTGGTGAGTAATTTTTCACAGAACGCTGAGTAACTTTTTACAGACCGGTGAGTAACTTTTCACAAACCGGTGAGTAACTTTTTACAGTTTATTGAGTTACTTTTCACAGATCGATGAGTACTTTTTCACAGAACCTTGAGTAACTTTTCACAGACCGGTGAGTAACTTTTTACAGACCGATGAGTAATTTTTCACAGACCGCTGAGTAACTTTTCACAGACCGGTGAGTAACTTTTCACAGACCGATGAGTAACTTTTCACAGACTGGTGAGTAACTTTTTACAGACCGATGAGTAATTTTTCACAGACTGGTAAGTAATTTATCACAGAACGCTGAGTAACTTTTCACAGACCGCTGAGTAATTTTTCACAGACCCTTGAGTAATTTTTCACAGACCGCTGAGTAACTTTTCACAGACCGGTGAGTAACTTTTCACAGACCGCTGAGTAACTTTTCACAGACCGGTGAGTAACTTTTCACAGACCGCTAAGTAGCTTTTCACAGACCAATGAGTAACTTTTCACAGACTGGTGAGTAACTTTTCACAGACCGCTGAGTAACTTTTCACAGACTGGTGAGTAACTTTTCACAGACCGCTGAGTTACTTTTCACAGACCGGTGAGTAACTTTTCACAGACCGCTGAGTAACAGTAGTAGGAAATTGGGCTTTCTGACTCACGGTCTTTCAACATAATTGAAGTTTTAGTTTTCAGTCTAAAGTGAATCATTCAACTTGAGAGCGCGCTTTAGAGGCGCCTAGCGGCGCCTCTTGTGCGCGCCCTAAGTTGAATGATTCACTTTAGACTGAAAACTAAAACTTCAATTATGTTGAAAGACCGCGAGTCAGAAAGCCCAATTTCCTACTTTTACACCCACAAACTGGATTTATAGAGAGTGGTGTGATAGCTTCACATAAGCATAGGATGAGTAAGTATACTTAGGTAAGTTCCCTACACTCGAACTAGATTTTGGAGAGTGCTTTATGTTAGTAATCCTATTTATGCAAAGGATGAGATGTCCATTACAAATAGATAGGTTACCATGCTAGAACCTTTCAGTGATTATCATTATTCTAGAGCAGTTTTATCTAGTTAAGTACCCATATAAAATGTATTGATAGGTAGGTAGGTATAAAATGAAAGAGACAATTTTATTTAAAAAAGTTTATTATCTTCACACCATTTGTTTAAACAAAATACATTTTTTAATGCACACACCTGAGTGTGATACATGCAACTAAATACATCGTTTGAGTCTTTATACTTATCATACAAATTAAGTAAACTAGGACAAAACTTATCTTCTAAATTATAAACATTGTTATTTTCTGTTACATCTTTTAACCACTTCACTTTTTCTATTCCCTTAGTATAAATATTTTTGTTTGACAACAGTCGCACGATATGTTCCTTATGATTGGGATATGGTATGAAACCCTCTTTCCAGTAAACTGTTCTGTTTCTCTCAATCCAATTTACCTGTTTCCTCTCTGTTTTGCTTAGCTCGTAATAAGGATATGGAGGTTTTATAAGAAGAACTTGTAAGTGTTGTTTGTTTAGAATAGCAATTTCTTTTAGAATGAATGTATTATCATCTGTTTTAAAACCCTGTACATCTACAATAACCTTCATGATAATTTTCGAACTATTTTACTCAGAGGCTTGTATTCAAACAGACGATCATTAATAATTAAACAATATGCTGTTGTATCATCTGGTAAATATTCAGAACATTCAATTTCTATTCGCACATCTACAGGTCCAGTTTTCAAATTATCGTTTTGTCTTGAGCAATCAATGATGAATAAGGGAGCCTTGTTTTTAAAATTATCTAGATTGAGCAATGGGTCTGGTGAAATGTTGTAATAAGAGTGACGGAATTTAGTGTACATATCGTATAATATACTATATTTATTCTCATTAAACTTCAAATTCATAGATTCGTAGGGGTAATATTGCGAATTCAAAAATAATGTAACGTTTGTTAATTTACAGTGATCAAACTCAGAGCAGTCCAGAGTTCTACTATTCTTTCTGTTTGTTTGTAAGCCTAAAATCACATAACGAGGTTTTTCTATTTGTGAACTACTCTTTACTGACCATGAATGTTTTACTGTTTTAGGCAATACAGGATATTCATATAAATCCCAGTTTCTAAAAGCAATTTGGATAGGCTTATCTTTGTCAAGAAGTTTAAGCAAAGATAGCTTCTCATAATCCGAAACTTTAATATGTGGAACTCGCCACTGTACTTTTTGTATATTTATTTTAATGTGTTTGACATCATCTGGCAAAATTACACTATTCAATACGCTATGACCTCTGTTTAAAATAAGTTCATGCTTGCAGTTAATTATAATTTTCTTATAATCTTCTGCGAATCCTAATATTTTATCAAGGGGCACAACTGCACTGAAACTATTATTAATCCTAATAGTTCCATTCAAACTCCATCCCCATATAGCTGCAACTTTGCTCTCCCCTTCATTCATTGATATATACGATTTCATACATGTGGTTATGCCAGAATTTTTGATGCGATCTATTTCAATACCATTCATCTCATATCTAATATCTTGAAATAGAAATAAAACCGGGTTATTAGTGAGCTTAACAGCTTTTTGCATAGGTTTACCGTCTTTATCATAGAGTTGTATATCTCCTTCAATATATATAGCACTTGCCGATGGTAATATGTATATATCCTGCTGATGAATTGGAATTCTTATTTCATCATTTTCATTGAAATTATTATTGTAAGGATTATAAGTATGAATTTCATAGCTTTCAATTGAGTTATCGTATTGAGGTAAATCACTTATTCCGAGAATACTCATGTTTTAAATCCTAGGGTCTGAAGAAATTTTTTATTGACTTTAGTTATTTTTTTAACAGGTTTAACACGTGTGGAGACTTTAACGCTATGTCGGGTATTGACACGCTTGGTGTTCGTATTCTGAACTTTATAAAACACTATCATGTCGCTCTACGTAAATGAAGACGCAATTGAATACTTTCTCCTCTGAAATCAATGTAGTTTCCGTGTTCATCTAGAATCTTTACACTCAGAGATGATATATTGTTTTTGTTAACTGGTAGATATACAATATTTTTCGGTATTTCTATATATCGGTGACCAGGTGATACGTCCGGCACAAATTCATGTATAATATGTGAGGGCGAGCCGTTGTTATACGATCCTTGCACTAGATCACATTCAATCCTGATCACAGATAGAGGCAGAATGTTTACTGGACTTACAGATTCATGCCATTTATTTGCTTGTAACTTTACGTTCTGAAAGCCGAATAACTGTCCAATGCTGTTATTTACGCTGAAGTCTACTTTTTGAGAACAATAAAAATAACACTTTAACGTATTGTTGTTAGCTTTAATCTTGATTTCACAATCGGTGATATTTGTTTCAAGATATTCAGCAATATCGTAAAGATCGTAAGTTCCGACAGGTATTTTTAACTGCTTATTATCATCACCATAAGTAAATATGTTGTTTAGAGAAGTTACATTTGGTATGGAATTTAAAGCGGAAAAGTATAATAATCCACATTCACATTTTTCCCATAAAGTTAAAGGGGGTTGGAATTGTGATTCCAAGTAGGACTTTTCTCCAGTGATGGTTAAAATAATAGACATTATTTAATACTAACTAATTTAAAAGTTTTACTATCTATTTATCTAATATTTTAGACCAAAAATTTCTAAGAAATTGAAGACATAAATGCCCACAGTTAAAAGGGTGATTGCGCTGTATATTTTCATTATTATATTTTATATTACTAGTACCAACATAAGAAATAAATTCTTTTGGTGGCTTCAAATTACCATAGCTATCGAAATACATTATACTTTTATGATATTTAGCGTAGGCTACCCAGTGAGAACCTGGATTTTTGGAGCTATCTAGATTAATAATACCACATTCTTTTGAAAGTGGATACTCCGGCAATTGATCACGCATATAAACACCTCGAAAGAATGGAATATCTTTAGCATTTTTAATAATATCGATATTGCTCAAAGCTCGATTGGGTAGCCAATTAGTTAGTTTTTTTTATTAGAAATAAAAATTCCTAATCCATTATGATGAGGTCTAATTTCTAAACCTTTTCCTATACACAAAGTTTCCATCTTTTCGTTGTGTCTTTTTAGTTCGGAATAACGTTTTTTAGCGGCTTTAAATTCATTAATAGCTTTAGTAATTGCTGCTGCTCCGCTGGCTAAGCTTCCAGCCGCAGACAATCCAGCAAATATAGGTATGAGAGGAAGAACTCCACCAGTTTTTGGCATAGGAATTATTCGAGGTAGTTTTACAGAAGAATCTTTCATGCACTCTTTAGCTGCTGCTATTGCTAGCTCAATAGCCATTTTTTTACATTTGGGCTTTAGTTTTTGTAAACGTTTTTTTGTATGAGAAACGATTTTTTTTAAATGTTTTTTCATACCACCTCCACTTTAAAGAGTTTCTTCATTTTCTTTCTTATTTTTTCTCAAACCATAGCCTGTGCATACTTTAGCTAACATAGCTTTATTCACTAGATGAGCTGCAACCTTTTCTCCTAGACCAGCATTTAAAGCTTGAATACGTTTTCGTGCCATTTTCATTAATTTTATATCAGCTTTATGACGATCACTTAATGAAGATGATTTGTAATAAGCTATATCGTGTTCTTTACAGTATTCGTCTAATAAATTAATACCCCTTTCTCTGCGATCAAGTCGTTTTGGTAGTTTAGTTCCAGGTAATTTAAAAAGGTTCCAATAATTATATCCAGGTAAGTGAAGTTCAAAAGGTAAATTATTTATAAACCAATTTAGTAGACTGCTGTCTACCATAACTCGTATGGAACTAGTTTTGTGGAAGAATGTTCCTATATTAATATACTACTGAACTATTTTTGACTTATTAATCCAACTGTTTTCATTCGAGGGTAAACCCAACCATTTCACAAATACCTTTTTTCCCCTTGTTTTTAATACTTTTTCTATTAAGTATATATCAGGATGCTTTGCTTTCAATAATTCTTGCTCATAAAATGCTCCTAAAATAACCCGATTTCTTGCATCTTCTATTAAGTATGTTGGTGGAGACGTTTTTTGTAATTTAATAATCTTAAATATTTCGGCTGACCAATTAGGTGTATAACCTTTTTCAAATACTCCTTTGTATTTGCTTATTCGCACAAAATCCCCGACTTTAAACTTGTGTCTCTTCACTATTTTATTAGATAGGTTAGCATACCTGTCATATAATATTTTAACATTATTTTTATTTACATTTACAGGCTTTAGACCTCTAGTTCTATGATAAGTGTGATTATATTCATGAATCACATCATTTAAAGTTCCATCATTCCACTTATAATTACCTTTTAAACTAAATAATTTATACATTTTCATTTTCAATGTTCTGATAAGTCTTTCTGCAATAGAGGCCTTTTTAACAGAATACGTGGAATAATGTCTGATATTATATTTCGCAAAAACTTTTTTCAGTTCCTCATTATAAAACTCTGTCCCAAGATCAGTTTGTAAATTTTTCGGGACACGTCCATTACTGAATAAATCAGTAAAAGCCTTGCATGTATCGTATTTTGTTTTTCGTTTTAATGGATAGGCCCATGCATATTTTGAGAATGTATCAATTACTACTAAAATATATTTATAACCATCGTTTTCTTTAGAGACAGCTTGCATATCAATTAGATCAGCTTGCCACAAGTCATCAATATCTTTCATAATAACTCTTCGTCGTAGAAAATTCACCCTAACATTTTTATGTATTTCATTAACCACATCGGATTTACTCATTTTTTGGATTTATTATTTATACTTTTTTCAAAACTATTTAATTTAACAGTTAACTCACTCAACTTCTTATCAGTTGACTGAATGGCTTTTAAACATTTTTCAAAGGATTTATATAATAACTCTTTGTCTGTAGTATTTTTATTATCTATCTTTTTATAGATGTCTTCAATAGACTTATCAACATATTCTTTGTTTGCACTATCTGTTACGTAAACTGGAAATTTTACATTTCGTATGATTTTATTTTGAGCATCCAAATTGTTATCACTCAAATGTTTTAGAGCACATTCAACTACTATCAAATCATTTTTAATTCTTTTGTTTTTATGTACATGGTAACCAAATTTGTCGACGTTCATATTGAATGTTTATTTGATACTAAATATTCATTTTATCGAGTTCATGGTTTTATTCTTTAATAATTCCAGATTCTTTCAATTCTTCAATAATAGATAAAATTTCATTATCATGATTAGTATTACCAGCTTCTTTGGAAGCAATCAGTAATTTTAATCTTTCTATCAACTCATTAGGATCATCCCAGTATACCAAATCAGTATTAGATCTATACGTTTTAAACTTTGGCAAATTTCCACCATGCTTTTCTATGTCGGTGTTATTGAATAATGGTTTGATTATTTCACGATATTTAGCGCTTTTATCACCTTTGATTTGTCCATTAGGATGATAATCTCTTCTATGTGCGTTAGTTATAGACAGCATGTGTTTATATTTAACTTTATCATTTTCAGAAACCAAACTTAAATCGGGTTTCTTAGATAACAGCAATTCTTTTAGTCCTGGTGTTAATTCACATCGTTCACTATCTATAGTAATGAAATACTTGGAGTCATAACCCGGGGCATTGTCCATTTTAGATAAAATTACTTTTGAGTCACCCATAAATAGATTTTGATTTAGACTTCTTATTCCACATGGAATATTTAGGTTTTCATAAATATTTAATAAATCATCTTTCACTAATGACTTTAATAAAATATTTTGTTCATCGTCATAAAAATCAGAGCTTTTGTATGAAATGTTTATGTCTTCACTTTCATCTTCATCATCGTCATATTTTTTTCCAATAACAGTATTGTTAGAATTTGAATCTTTGAAATCATCACTTGCTGTACTAAAGCTGTGCACTGAATTAGATTTTTTCATATTGTTATGTTGCAAAAGTTGATTATTATCATTATTATTATTACAGCTATTTTCAACTAAGGTTTTAATTGGAACGCTCACAGGTTTCAGCAACTTTTTCATAGTTAATTCAGTTTGGTCGTCTTCATTTTTCATTTGTTTTATTTTAGCCTGTATAGAGTTAACTGACTTAATTAATTGTTGTTTAATATTTTCCTCCATCATTAACACACAACCATTAATTGTAATAGAAATAAAGATACTAATATTATTATTATCGTTTCAACTGGTTTATATACACATAGTAGTATATATATAGTGTTATAATGATAGCTTAATACTTTTCAGAATATTATAAATATGTCAAACTTTTTTCTGTATCTTCCTTGTGCTATAGGCCTGTCTTTATCAATTATTAAAAAATTGTGCTGGTCTTTCCAAATTTCTGAGCACATGTTTTTAAAAGAAAGCCAAACCATATCAGTATTAACATGCTCATTGTAAATATGCTTTAGATTAATATCGTCTTGTTTGAAGATTATTAAGAAGTTAGCGTTATCACGTATCAATTGTTTTGGTATTTTAGAGTATGTTTGTGACAAATAAAAGCTGTCAATATTGTTGTGTCTACCCATGGTAAAATAATTACGAATATTTGATTGTCGATCACATACAACATCATCAAATATAATGATGGAATTTGGAAGAGCATCTCTGGGGTGAATAACTTCATCATGGTCATTGAATCCAAAAAACTTCACTCCTTCTACTCTTTTTAACACATTTTGTAGAAATTTGTATTTAGGTTGAAAAGTTGTTTTGGAATATAAATAAACGTTACGAAACCTCAAGCCATTTTCATGTAATAATAAACTTATCATAACATTTGTTTTCCCACAATTTGATGGGCCACAAATTATGCACCGTATTGTACTAGGTAATAGCTTGCTATGCCTTGCATTATGCAATTTGGTATCAATGTTCAAATCATTGACCTCCAACGAAAGAGTTTGCTTTACGAGCTTCATTATGAGTATAAAGGCTGAAAGAATGTGTAGCTTCCTTAAATAAGATCCAGATTATGTTAAATAAATGAAATATAGGTAAATTATTTATTGGATCTGAATGCAAACAATTTCATCATCGTCTTCTTCCAAATTAGCAATAGCTTCCTCAAAATTATCAGTATATTTATTTTCAAAGGTACACTGCTCCAAAAGCTGCGTGTTCCATGGATTGTCTGTCACCAAACTACAAATCTTGAAAAACAGCTTCATATTATCCATAAACACATGGGGCTCTAGTTTAAAGTTTGCATCGTCAATGTTTCCCAGCAAATCAAAATAATACAGAAAAATATCTGAACTCAAGCATTGGTTTCTAAAAGTTTCGAAATCTTTAAACAACCAATATTTCGATTTATCAATTAGTAAATTTTCAAGCTTCAATAAAGTAAGCTGTAGACTCATTTTCAACGTTTTTTGTTATCTTTGCATATGTCACAGTAAGCTAAGCAGTTGGGCGACCGGCACATACATCGTAACGGAACTGTCTGCTTACTGGAACCCCAATTATCCACTACTTATATTTTATTTTCAGCTTTTTAAATAGATAGTGTATCTTTTAGGTCTTTGTATAGATTTAGGAAATTTCAAAATCAAGATAAGAAATTTATTATATTTCACTCCTTACATAATAATAAAATTGTATACAATTTTAACAAAATACAAACAATACAGCTATCTTAATTTAACATTTAAAATAAAGTGTCACAATGCCCCCATGGTAAAGTATAAATTTGATTTGAAAGAACTTGTCGTTTATCGTCTTGTCTATTTAACACCAGTTTATTAACTCTCTGTGAATATAATACATGTTTTAAAGATCTAATTAAATTCATACTACATCTTATATTTATATTTTTATTCAGTGTGTTTTCATAGTGACTTGGTTTCAGTTTCTTAGTTACAGACTTTGATATACCTTTTGCTTTTTTTATCTGAGTTTTTGTACTTTCGATACAATAGAGTTTTGCTCTCAAACCAATAAATTGTTTAATAATATCACCACCCATTTCATCCTTAAAAAGACCTGGTATTTTTGCATTCAAGGCAGGCATACCGTAAACATTATTCTTTTCAAAGTTACTAGTATCATAATAAGCAATATCTCTTTTCATTTCAGTATAGAAATCATTACTATTTATTAAATATAGCAAACTATCGGTGTCAGTATAACATAACTTTACGTTTTCGTTATACTTCTTTTTAATACAATTATAATGAAAATTATACATGTGTTGTTTAGCATATTCAAGTACTGAAAATCCTATGTATATTGGTCTATCTAAAATAATCTTTTCTAATTTTAACTGAATTGCAACAAAATTATCTGAAAATATGGATATACTTTTCAAGTTGGGTCTCGAAATTAGTTTTTCTGCTCCAATTATTTTATTTGTTTTATTATTAGTGTCTCTCCATTTTGTAACCAATTTGACATCTACCTGTTTTCTTCTGTTTTCAATTGTCTTCCCAAAAATAGCGTTATTTAAAAGTTTGAAAAAGTCTTTATCAAATGTGGAAGATGAATTTTGACGCAAATATGTATTTAAATTTATGTATTTAGCTAAAAAATTTTGCTGTCGAAAACTGATCACTCGGTGAATTTTTTTTAACACCAAACCATTTCTCATACACTCTTTTAAATATACATAATGGATAACATAATAAAATTTGTCATATAAATTTGCAATAAGTTTTTTAGTTTTGCCACCCGGTGGAACATGTTTTTCCGGTGCAAATGGTAAATCACTATGACTTGAATGTAAATCAGTAGGATAAACCAGATCAACTTCTAAGATGTATCCAAATTCAGCATCATCTTTAATCCTTAAGATGTTTAAATTTTGAATTTCATCGTCAGATAAAAATCTAAAGTCAGACATAGGCATTTTTTGCATCATAGCATAACCATACAGATTATTACAGTCTAAGTAAATAAGGTAGCTAGATGGTACTGATTCATCATAGTTTGACAAGTATTTATTATTCGCCTTAGCATGTCTAAGCGAGCACTGAGCTAGGCCACCACGTATTCCTTTCTCTATCATTTCATACATATCTTTATCATCTAGCAAGTCTAATTTAACACCTGTATATAAAAGCATGGCATCCCAACTTAAGCCTGGAGAAGTAACATAATAAACTGGGTCGAGTTTATAATACTTAAGACTACTATTTCTAAACTTTTCGAAAATATCACATAGAAGCAACACATCACATTTCAAATATAAGTCGGTATATTCACCGAGCGATTTAATGTTAAAGACTTTCCAAATTTTATGTGCGCGAGAATAATCTTCTTCATGTATGTGCTCACCGGTTAAACTATTGTAAAAGTAGTCTCTTACTGGTAAACTTGTTTCTTCAAATCGTTTAAATGCATCCATATAATCATAAGGATATACACCTTTTTGACGAAGTAAATAAAACTGTTCTTCGAAATTAAATATTTTTTGTAAATGTTTTAAATCTATATCTGCTAAGTTTTTACTTAAAGTGTCTAAACTGGAACTGAGAAACTGAAATGAGTCCAAAAATTTAATTTGAATTGCTGAAGGAAAATTAGGGTTTTTCAAAAATTTTGTAAAAGATAAATACTTTTCTTTAGTCTTCGGAATAACTTTGATATCACCTTCATAATTAGCTAATTCTTTTATGAACAAATGAGCATCATAGTTTGCTAAATTGTGAAAAATTACTGGCACAAAGGGACACACTCTATATAATAAGTTGCATTTAGTATGAGCAGCACCTCTGTATACACCGGTTATATGGTCATGATCAGCAACTTTATCATTAACTAGTGGTAATTTACAAACATGACAAATACTTGCATTCCGATGCTCATCTTTTTGTGATTGAGTCATCGGTAGCATAGGTTTTTTCTTTCTAAGTATGCATTCGATATATTTTACATCCTCGATTAGACGTTTTATAAACACTTCAACACAATCTGAACCTCTATACAGCACAAGTTTATTTAAACTTTCATCATGTGAACAACAAATGTAATATGCAAAACATGAAGGTTGATGTAATTTATATGTTTCGGTATTACAACTGTTTTTTTCATGCGTGTTTAATAGTAAACTTTCGAAATCAGCATAAATTACAAAATTAATTTTCTGTTGTCTTTCATAATTTTTGAATTCTAATTTACTATTTTTACCTGGTAATACTGTTAAAACTTTAGAACAAGTGTGTGAGTTATATTTTTCCTGTGTTATAAAAAACTGAAGACAGCTTTCGCATAAGTATGTTTTACCATGATGTTTACTGAGTTGTCGTCTAGTAAGTTTTGTCAAGTCTTTTATTAAACAATAATGACCTCTGGATTTCTGTTCAAAATACAATAGGTTGATATGATTTTCTTTTCTCTGACTTGTCATGTATAATGGGCCTGTGATATGATTCTTGTTATCTAAACCATAAATGCTGACACTAATAGAAGGATTCGTTTTTTCGAATAATCTAATATCTGTGTATGATGGCGGGAAATTCATTCCTTTGATATTTAAAACTGAAGAATAAAATGGATATGAACTCGTACGATTGACGTTTTTGGTACAAGGAAATAAAGCAGCCACTATACTCCATGCAAAACAATGATTGTCATAATTTTTCACATTTAGACAACTTTTAGTACTACTAATTTCTTTTGATAATTCTAAATAGCTACCACCCCTAAGAGGGGAGTATTTATTAACGTTTATTTCTAAATGACTGACAGAGTTAAAACACCAGCCTGACTCACGGTGCTGAAATTCACTTAGTTTATTAATCAATATATTCTGAGTTTTTGAATACAGTTCAGATAAATCAGTATTTCTAAATATGGTCTCATACTTAGTATTGAATGATTTCATATGGATTTCATCCGATGTAGGTAATTTGAAATTAGCAAACAATTCAAAATTAAGTTTTACGGAACCATGTTTAGACAAATTCATGACTATAAGTTTTTTAACATCATCCATAATTTTATGTAAAAAATCCTCAGGAGTTGAACAAACATTATCATCAGAGTTTACTCTATAAGTAACTATTCTCTCTCGAAAAGCTGACGCTATAATATAAATGTTATCGAAAGTAGTTTTCAATAAGCAATTTTTTTTATGTAAATTAGTTCTTAAATGAAATCTGTAAGAGCTTTCCAAAACTTGAATATTACATTCAGTACAAATCTTTATTTTATTTTTATTTTTATTTAGTTTTTCATTCATTGC
The DNA here is from genome assembly GCA_928269145.1 of Agriphila tristella. Classification (NCBI taxonomy): domain Eukaryota; kingdom Metazoa; phylum Arthropoda; class Insecta; order Lepidoptera; family Crambidae; genus Agriphila; species Agriphila tristella. The sequence goes on from OV743435.1 coordinate 220,905, forward strand.
TTTGGTGGGGTTTTTGTCTGAAAGAATAAAAATATATTAATTAATATTAATGTTTTAATAATCATCTTAAACAATAAAACTATTCTATGCTTACTTATACAATGAAACTGGGATAAAAATAGGTATATTGTATGAATACTATATTATAATATTATATCTATGATTAAGTGCTTAATTCAACAAAGTATTCAAAAACTTAGGAATTTAGTATGTACAATGCGATAATTCAAGAATTCAGTAAGTATTTTATTTTAATATTTACTGATTCGGCGTACTAACATAGGTGATCGGACAATCCTTGAAGTTAATTTTTACTTTTTTTAAAAATTTTACCAAATAACGGTATGCTGGATTGTCGTCGTCTATTTTAGTTTTCAATGTTACTACAGCATGACGCCACCTGTTCATAGGTGAAATACTTTCAATTTCACTACACATATAAAGCTTAAGATCTACAAAACGTAAGCCTCCAATATCTGGATTGAACTGTTTGGAAATGCCGTTAGATCCGCGACGACACAAATAAGATATAAGCTCATCTTTTTTACCGGCTTTTTGATTTTCATCCGCATCCGAATCGGTTCCCATAATATCTTTCGCAGTGACCTTGGCGGAAGACGTCTCAGCTGGTGGTTGTGCCACACGCTCATCACTCTTCACCTTATGCTTCTGACTCTTCTTTGATTTTTCTCCATGTTTAGCTCTAGAATAAAAATGTTTTAGGTCAGTGTTTTAGTTAGACTAGTTTTATTATAATATACCAGCTTTCCGCCCGCGGTATCGCACGCGCGCGGAATACACAGAGCTAAAAAGTAATCTATGTAGTGCTCCAGCCTTCAAACTATAACCCGTGCAATTATCAGACTAATTCATAGCTCCGGTTCTTTCAACATTCAACAAACACACTTTTCAAATATATAACTTGTACAAGAATTATGTAAATTCTAAAATAATATCATTTGACGAATATATAAGAGAGTTTTAAATGAAGTAACTGAGTTAATAGCATACAATAAATAAACCTCTATCTTTATGATAACTATTTAAAATATAATAAAAGGAATATTTTATGAAACCATAGAAAAAAATATAAGTAATATATTATGGCTACCTTTTATTAGAAGTATGTGAGTGTGTGTACTTCCTCTTCCGCTCATGTGCTGCAGGCTCCGGCAATGGTTGGGGCGCACGCTCGGGGGATGACTCCCGACTGTTCGATGAGCTGCTATCGCTCGATGAGCTACTCTCGCTCAAGTGCGCTTGTACTTCTTGTTTGCTCGACCTTATAAAGATTATTTTAAAACATTAATCACGTTAAAAATATCACAGAAAATGTATGGAGAAAATCTAGTCACTTATATTATAAAGAACGTCTTTGTAAAACTCAATCGTATACTTACATGATTAATCCTCTTGCTCCTTTTAAAACACTTATTTTTTAAAACTGAAGTTATTTGAAAACGCGATAACTTGAATTACTTAGTAGTAAAATCTGCAATGTGTGGCGTCGGGAGACGAAATAACACAATAAAAGTTGATTTTTTATTGACCGGGTTTTTATAGTAATTCCAAATAGGTCAACACGTAATGTTTTACAATGACATTTAGCTTGTTTAGAAAAGTATCCGATTACATGTTACATGTTTACTTTAAATAAGAAAATAGAATATTAATTTATAATAAAAACAATTATTAGCTTTACACATCATCGATGTCACGTACAAGTCTATAAATAGATTCAGGAGGTGCATTAGTGGTGGTTCGTTGTAAGACGAAAGAAACTTACCCGATATGGAATACACACTGGTGTGTGCGCGCACTTCACGACGCGTGGTGCATATGTCACCAAAATTTCCATATTAGAAAGGCAATCAATATCTTTGTAAGTAATACTAATATTGTCATACGTTTTTCCTCATACTATTTATTAATTTATTTTAAAGTGTAAGTACCTATGCTATACCAATTTGAATATCCATAAAGTAAGTAGCTACTTGATTAACAGATTTGCGCACAGTAGGTAACAGTTTCTATGTAAGTATTTTTTGTTATAATAAAATGCTGTAGAAACAATTGTGGAATTTACCAGTTCATCTGTATTTTTACAGTCTTAAAATATTGTTGAGTGTGGTCGCACGTGTGCCTATCTGTTCAAAACTGAAGATCAAAGGACAATGTCGGTAAGTTTAATAAAACTTAAACTACATAATTTGTGAAAGCAAGCTAAATCGATAACGAGAAGCAATAAAATGTTCACATTTCTTTTTAATATTCACTTCTCAAGCTTATATATTTTTTTAATTTCAGGATACCGAGTCTCTGTTTAATTTTATTCGTCCTAATCAAGTTCAAGAAAATTATGGAAAACAAGTTGGTGAAGGATCAGACGTCTCAAGAAAGCGAACCAAAGAAAACGAGACATATTCTTATATCAAAATTCCTGCCATGGGGCGCAAAGTTATCAAGTTAGAAATCTATGATGCGGAGCGATTTAACAGCGTGGGTATTTGTAAATGTACCGCTGAAATATGTTGTCAGCATTTCGTTCAAAATATTTTCAAGGATGAAATATATAAAGCTGCACGTGAAATACTTGATAAAATGAGTGAGCAAATATGTAAAGAAGAGTATTTTTAAAATTATTTCCCTAATAAATATTAAGTCTGTTATATCTTTACTGTTTTATTTTCCCTTTGTTTATGCAATACAGAACTAAATTACGCATGACTCAGTTTACAGTTGACCTACTTACTTATTTCTATTTATAACATAAATAGAGAAAAGATAATCATTATTAATAAAATATTATACTTTTATGCAGAATTGTAGGTTCTGAATTGCAAACTTTTCGAACACAGAAGTTTTAAGTAGTTACTATTCACTCTAACTGAAAGCTGAGACCTTAAGAGGGCGCAGTCTGCACACTAGCGCCGCCAATGGAAAAAAAATCATAATTCTCAAATAAAGACGAAATTGTGAATTATCTCTCTGGAGTGCACTCCGAACTAGCTTTGTGGTATTTTTTATCACTTAATCAATACTTTCTAGCCTGCCGTTTAGTTTAATTGACTTTTATTGCGAAAAGTGGCCACTTTTAGCAATAAAAGTCCATAAAACTAAACTACAGGTCCAAAAATATTGCTTGAGTGATTAAAAGTACCACAAAGTATGTTCGGAGTGCACTCCAGAGAGATAATTCACAATTTCGTCCTTATTTGAGTATTATGATTTTTTTTCCAGTGGCGGCGCTAGTGTGCAGAATAAGCGCTCTTAACAAGGCCTAATTCAGAATATAGGTACTACTATTCACTTTAACTGAGAGCTAATAGTAGGTTCCCTAGTTAGGATTATTTACTTACCTACTACAATAATATCTCATTTTCTATAGGTAATGAACAATATCGCTGATGTTCACCAATAAGGAACCTAGCTAGGTAGTAATACTCATCCTATGTGAAGCTGTCACACTAAACGATTCCAATAAATCCAGTTTGTGGATGCGAAGATGTAAAAACGTGAAAGTAGGAAATTGGGCTTTCTGACTCGCGGTCTTTCAACATAATTGAAGTTTTAGTTTTCAGTCTAAAGTGAATCATTCAACTTAGGGCGCGCACAAGAGGCGCCGCTAGGCGCCTCTCAAGCGCGCTCTCAAGTTGAATGATTCACTCTAGACTGAAAACTAAAACTTCAATTATGTTGAAAGACCGTGAGTCAGAAAGCCCAATTTCCTACTACTACTAGTAACTTTTCACAGACTGGTGAGTAACTTTTTACAGACCGATAAGTAATTTTCCACAGACGGGTAAGTAAGTTTTCACAGACCGCTGAGTAACTTTTCACAGACCGGTGAGTAACTTTTCACAGACCCTTGAGTAATTTTTCACAGACCGCTGAGTAACTTTTCACAAAACGGTGAGTAACTTTTCACAGACCGCTGAGTAACTTTTCACAGACCGGTGAGTAACTTTTCACAGACCGCTAAGTAGCTTTTCACAGACCAATGAGTAACTTTTCACAGACTGGTGAGTAACTTTTCACAGACCGCTGAGTAACTTTTCACAGACTGGTGAGTAACTTTTCACAGACCGCTGAGTTACTTTTCACAGACCGGTGAGTAACTTTTCACAGACCGCTGAGTAACTTTTCACAGACTGGTGAGTAACTTTTTACAGACCGATAAGTAATTTTCCACAGACGGGTAAGTAAGTTTTCACAGACCGATGAGTAACTTTTCACAGACTGGTGAGTAACTTTTCACAGACCACTGAGTAACTTTTCACAGACTGGTGAGTAACTTTTCACAGACCGCTGAGTAATTTTTTACAGACCCTTGAGTAATTTTTCACAGATCGCTGAGTAACTTTTCACAGACCGGTGAGTAACTTTTCACAGACCGCTGAGTAACTTTTCACAGACTGGTGAGTAACTTTTCACAGACCGCTGAGTAACTTTTCACAGACTGGTGAGTAACTTTTCACAGACCGCTGTGTAACTTTTCACAGACCAATGAGTAACTTTTCACAGACCGATGAGTAACTTTTCACAGACTGGTGAGTAACTTTTCACAGACCGCTGAGTATTTTTTCACAGACTGGTGAGTAACTTTTCACAGACCGCTGAGTAATTTTTTACAGACACTTGAGTAATTTTTCACAGACCGCTGAGTATCTTTTCACAGACCGGTGAGTAACTTTTCACAGACCGCTGAGTAACTTTTCACAGACTGGTGAGTAACTTTTTACAGACCGATGAGTAATTTTCCACAGACGGGTGAGTAATTTTTCACAGACCGCTGAGTTACTTTTCACAGAACGCTGAGTAACTTATCACAGACTGGTGAGTAACTTTTTACAGACCGATGAGTAATTTTTCATAGACCCTTAAGTAATTTTTCACAGACCGCTGAGTAACATTTCACAGACTGGTGAGTAATTTTTCACAGACCGCTGAGTAACTTTTCACAGACCGGTGAGTAACTTTTCACAGACCGATGAGTAACTTTTCACAGACTGGTGAGTAACTTTTCACAGACCGCTGAGTAACTTTTCACAGACCGATGAGTAACTTTTCACAGACTGGTGAGTAACTTTTCACAGACCGCTAAGTAACTTTTCACAGACTGGTGAGTAACTTTTCACAGACCGCTGAGTAATTTTTCACAGCCCCTTAGGTAATTTTTCACAGACACTTGAGTAACTTTTCACAGACTGGTGAATAACTTTTCACAGACCGCTGAGTAACTTTTCACAGACTGGTGAGTAACTTTTCACAGACCGCTGAGTTACTTTCCACAGACGGGTAAGTAATTTTCCACAGACGGGTGAGTAATTTTTCACAGACCGCTGAGTAACTTTTCACAGAACGCTGAGTAACTTATCACAGACCAATGAGTAACTTTTCACAGACTGGTGAGTAACTTTTTACAGACCGATGAGTTATTTTTCACAGACCCTTGAGTAATTTTTCACAGACCGCTGAGTAACTTTTCACAGACTGGTGAGTAATTTTTCACAGACCGCTGAGTAACTTTTCACAGACCGGTGAGTAACTTTTCACAGACCGATGAGTAACTTTTCACAGACTGGTGAGTAACTTTTTACAGACCAATGAGTTATTTTTCATAGACTGGTGAGTAATTTTTCACAAAACGCTGAGTAACTTTTCACAGACCGCTGAGTAATTTTTCACAGACCCTTGGGAAATTTTTCACAGACCGCTGAGTAACTTTTCACAGACCAGTGAGTAACTTTTCACAGACCGCAGAGTAACTTTTTACAGACTGGTGAGTAACTTTTTACAGACCGCTGAGTAATTTTTCACAGACCCTTGAGTATTTTTTCACAGACTGGTGAGTAATTTTTCACAGACCGCTGAGTTACTTTTCACAGACCGGTGAGTAACTTTTCACAGACTGGTGAGTAACTTTTCACAGACCGCTGAGTAACTTTTCACAGACTGGTGAGTAACTTTTCACAGACCGCTGAGTTACTTTTCACAGACCGATGAGTAACTTTTCACAGACTGGTTAGTAACTTTTCACAGACCGCTGAGTAACTTTTCACAGACCGGTGAGTAACTTTTCACAGACCGCTGAGTAACTTTTCACAGACTGGTATGTAACTTTTTACAGACCGATGAGTACTTTTTCACAGACTGGTGAGTAATTTTTCACAGAACGCTGAGTAACTTTTTACAGACCGGTGAGTAACTTTTCACAAACCGGTGAGTAACTTTTTACAGTTTATTGAGTTACTTTTCACAGATCGATGAGTACTTTTTCACAGAACCTTGAGTAACTTTTCACAGACCGGTGAGTAACTTTTTACAGACCGATGAGTAATTTTTCACAGACCGCTGAGTAACTTTTCACAGACCGGTGAGTAACTTTTCACAGACCGATGAGTAACTTTTCACAGACTGGTGAGTAACTTTTTACAGACCGATGAGTTATTTTTCACAGACTGGTGAGTAATTTATCACAGAACGCTGAGTAACTTTTCACAGACCGCTGAGTAATTTTTCACAGACCCTTGAGTAATTTTTCACAGACCGCTGAGTAACTTTTCACAGACCGGTGAGTAACTTTTCACAGACCGCTGAGTAACTTTTCACAGACCGGTGAGTAACTTTTCACAGACCGCTAAGTAGCTTTTCACAGACCAATGAGTAACTTTTCACAGACTGGTGAGTAACTTTTCACAGACCGCTGAGTAACTTTTCACAGACTGGTGAGTAACTTTTCACAGACCGCTGAGTTACTTTTCACAGACCGGTGAGTAACTTTTCACAGACCGCTGAGAAACTTTTCACAGACTGGTAAGTAACTTTTTACAGACCGATAAGTAATTTTCCACAGACGGGTAAGTAAGTTTTCACAGACCGCTGAGTAACTTTTCACAGACCGGTGAGTAACTTTTCACAGACCGCTGAGTAACTTTTCACAGACTGGTGAGTAACTTTTTACAGACCGATAAGTAATTTTCCACAGACGGGTAAGTAAGTTTTCACAGACCGCTGAGTAACTTATCACAGACCGATGAGTAACTTTTCACAGACCGCTGAGTAATTTTTCACAGACCTTTGAGTAATTTTTCACAGACCGCTGAGTAACTTTTCACAGACCGGTGAGTAACTTTTCACAGACCGCTGAGTAACTTTTCACAGACCGGTGAGTAACTTTTCACAGACCGATGAGTTACTTTTCACAGACCGATGAGTAACTTTTCACAGACTGGTGAGTAACTTTTCACAGACCGCTGAGTAACTTTTCACAGACCGATGAGTAACTTTTCACAGACTGGTGAGTAACTTTTCACAGACCGCTGAGTAACTTTTCACAGACTGGTGAGTAACTTTTTACAGACCGATGAGTAATTTTCCACAGACGGGTGAGTAATTTTTCACAGACCGCTGAGTTACTTTTCACAGAACGCTGAGTAACTTATCACAGACTGGTGAGTAACTTTTTACAGACCGATGAGTAATTTTTCATAGACCCTTGAGTAATTTTTCACAGACCGCTGAGTAACATTTCACAGACTGGTGAGTAATTTTTCACAGACCGCTGAGTAACTTTTCACAGACCGGTGAGTAACTTTTCACAGACCGATGAGTAACTTTTCACAGACTGGTGAGTAACTTTTCACAGACCGCTGAGTAACTTTTCACAGACCGATGAGTAACTTTTCACAGACTGGTGAGTAACTTTTCACAGACTGCTAAGTAACTTTTCACAGACTGGTGAGTAACTTTTCACAGACCGCTGAGTAATTTTTCACAGCCCCTTAGGTAATTTTTCACAGACACTTGAGTAACTTTTCACAGACCGGTGAATAACTTTTCACAGACCGCTGAGTAACTTTTCACAGACTGGTGAGTAACTTTTCACAGACCGCTGAGTTACTTTCCACAGACGGGTGAGTAATTTTCCACAGACGGGTGAGTAATTTTTCACAGACCGCTGAGTAACTTTTCACAGAACGCTGAGTTACTTATCACAGACCAATGAGTAACTTTTCACAGACTGGTGAGTAACTTTTTACAGACCGATGAGTTATTTTTCACAGACCCTTGAGTAATTTTTCACAGACCGCTGAGTAACTTTTCACAGACTGGTGAGTAATTTTTCACAGACCGCTGAGTAACTTTTCACAGACCGGTGAGTAACTTTTCACAGACCGATGAGTAACTTTTCACAGACTAGTGAGTAACTTTTTACAGACCAATGAGTTATTTTTCACAGACTGGTGAGTAATTTTTCACAAAACGCTGAGTAACTTTTCACAGACCGCTGAGTAATTTTTCACAGACCCTTGGGAAATTTTTCACAGACCGCTGAGTAACTTTTCACAGACCAGTGAGTAACTTTTCACAGACCGCAGAGTAACTTTTTACAGACTGGTGAGTAACTTTTTACAGACCGCTGAGTAATTTTTCACAGACCCTTGAGTATTTTTTCACAGACTGGTGAGTAATTTTTCACAGACCGCTGAGTTACTTTTCACAGACCGGTGAGTAACTTTTCACAGACTGGTGAGTAACTTTTCACAGACCGCTGAGAAACTTTTCACAGACTGGTGAGTAACTTTTCACAGACCGCTGAGTTACTTTTCACAGACCGATGAGTAACTTTTCACAGACTGGTGAGTAACTTTTCACAGACCGCTGAGTAACTTTTCACAGACCGGTGAGTAACTTTTCACAGACCGCTGAGTAACTTTTCACAGACTGGTATGTAACTTTTTACAGACCGATGAGTACTTTTTCACAGACTGGTGAGTAATTTTTCACAGAACGCTGAGTAACTTTTTACAGACCGGTGAGTAACTTTTCACAAACCGGTGAGTAACTTTTTACAGTTTATTGAGTTACTTTTCACAGATCGATGAGTACTTTTTCACAGAACCTTGAGTAACTTTTCACAGACCGGTGAGTAACTTTTTACAGACCGGTGAGTAACTTTTCACAGACCGCTGAGTAACTTTTCACAGACCGGTGAGTAACTTTTCACAGACCGATGAGTAACTTTTCACAGACTGGTGAGTAACTTTTTACAGACCGATGAGTTATTTTTCACAGACTGGTGAGTAATTTATCACAGAACGCTGAGTAACTTTTCACAGACCGCTGAGTAATTTTTCACAGACCCTTGAGTAATTTTTCACAGACCGCTGAGTAACTTTTCACAGACCGGTGAGTAACTTTTCACAGACCGCTGAGTAACTTTTCACAGACCGGTGAGTAACTTTTCACAGACCGCTAAGTAGCTTTTCACAGACCAATGAGTAACTTTTCACAGACTGGTGAGTAACTTTTCACAGACCGCTGAGTAACTTTTCACAGACTGGTGAGTAACTTTTCACAGACCGCTGAGTTACTTTTCACAGACCGGTGAGTAACTTTTCACAGACCGCTGAGAAACTTTTCACAGACTGGTGAGTAACTTTTTACAGACCGATAAGTAATTTTCCACAGACGGGTAAGTAAGTTTTCACAGACCGCTGAGTAACTTTTCACAGACCGGTGAGTAACTTTTCACAGACCGCTGAGTAACTTTTCACAGACTGGTGAGTAACTTTTTACAGACCGATAAGTAATTTTCCACAGACGGGTAAGTAAGTTTTCACAGACCGCTGAGTAACTTATCACAGACCGATGAGTAACTTTTCACAGACCGCTGAGTAATTTTTCACAGACCTTTGAGTAATTTTTCACAGACCGCTGAGTAACTTTTCACAGACCGGTGAGTAACTTTTCACAGACCGCTGAGTAACTTTTCACAGACCGGTGAGTAACTTTTCACAGACCGATTAGTTACTTTTCACAGACCGATGAGTAACTTTTCACAGACTGGTGAGTAACTTTTCACAGACCGCTGAGTAACTTTTCACAGACCGATGAGTAACTTTTCACAGACTGGTGAGTAACTTTTCACAGACCGCTGAGTAACTTTTCACAGACTGGTGAGTAACTTTTTACAGACCGATGAGTAATTTTCCACAGACGGGTGAGTAATTTTTCACAGACCGCTGAGTTACTTTTCACAGAACGCTGAGTAACTTATCACAGACTGGTGAGTAACTTTTTACAGACCGATGAGTAATTTTTCATAGACCCTTGAGTAATTTTTCACAGACCGCTGAGTAACATTTCACAGACTGGTGAGTAATTTTTCACAGACCGCTGAGTAACTTTTCACAGACTGGTGAGTAACTTTTCACAGACCGCTGAGTAACTCTTCACAGACTGGTGAGTAACTTTTCACAGACCGCTGAGTAACTCTTCACAGACTGGTGAGTAACTTTTCACAGACCGCTGAGTTACTTTTCACAGACCGGTGAGTAACTTTTCACAGACCGCTGAGTAACTTTTCATAGACTGGTGAGTAACTTTTTACAGACCGATAAGTAATTTTCCACAGACGGGTAAGTAAGTTTTCACAGACCGCTGAGTAACTTTTCACAGACCGGTGAGTAACTTTTCACAGACCGCTGAGTAACTTTTCACAGACTGGTGAGTAACTTTTTACAGACCGATAAGTAATTTTCCACAGACGGGTAAGTAAGTTTTCACAGACCGCTGAGTAACTTATCACAGACCGATGAGTAACGTTTCACAGACCGCTGAGTAATTTTTCACAGACCTTTGAGTAATTTTTCACAGACCGCTGAGTAACTTTTCACAGACCGGTGAGTAACTTTTCACAGACCGCTGAGTAACTTTTCACAGACCGGTGAGTAACTTTTCACAGAGTAGTGAGTAACTTTTCACAGACCGCTGAGTAACTTTTCACAGACCGACGAGTAACTTTTCACAGACTGGTGAGTAACTTTTCACAGACCGCTGAGTAACTTTTCACAGACCGGTGAGTAACTTTTCACAGACCGCTGAGTAACTTTTCACAGACTGGTGAGTAACTTTTTACAGACCGATGAGTAATTTTCCACAGACGGGTGAGTAATTTTTCACAGACCGGTGAGTAACTTTTCACAGACCGCTGAGTAACTTTTCACAGACTGGTGAGTAACTTTTTATAGACCAATGAGTTATTTTTCACAGACTGGTGAGTAATTTTTCACAAAACGCTGAGTAACTTTTCACAGACCGCTGAGTAATTTTTCACAGACCCTTGGGAAATTTTTCACAGACCGCTGAGTAACTTTTTACAGACCAGTGAGTAACTTTTCACAGACCGCTGAGTAACTTTTTACAGACTGGTGAGTAACTTTTTACAGACCGCTGAGTAATTTTTCACAGACCATTGAGTATTTTTTCACAGACTGGTGAGTAATTTTTCACAGACCGCTGAGTTACTTTTCACAGAACGGTGAGTAACTTTTCACAGACTGGTGAGTAACTTTTCACAGACCGCTGAGTAACTTTTCACAGACTGGTGAGTAACTTTTCACAGACCGCTGAGTAACTTTTCACAGACCGATGAGTAACTTTTCACAGACTGGTGAGTAACTTTTCACAGACCGCTGAGTAACTTTTCACAGACCGGTGAGTAATTTTTCACAGACCGCTGAGTAACTTTTCACAGACTGGTGAGTAACTTTTTACAGACCGATGAGTACTTTTTCACAGACTGGGGAGTTATTTTTCACAGAACGCTGAGTAACTTTTTACAGACCGGTGAGTAACTTTTCACAAACCGGTGAGTAACTTTTTACAGTTTATTGAGTTACTTTTCACAGATCGATGAGTACTTTTTCACAGAACCTTGAGTAACTTTTCACAGACCGGTGAGTAACTTTTTACAGACCGATGAGTAATTTTTCACAGACCGCTGGGTAACTTTTCACAGACCGGTGAGTAACTTTTCACAGACCGATGAGTTACTTTTCACAGACTGGTGAGTAACTTTTTACAGACCGATGAGTAACTTTTCACAGACCCGTGAGTAATTTTTCACAGACCGCTGAGTAACTTTTCACAGACCGCTGAGTAATTTTTCACAGACCCTTGAGTAATTTTTCACAGACCGGTGAGTAACTTTTCACAGACCGCTGAGTAACTTTTCACAGACTGGTGAGTAACTTTTTACAGACCGATGAGTACTTTTTCACAGACTGGTGAGTTATTTTTCACAGAACGCTGAGTAACTTTTTACAGACCGGTGAGTAACTTTTCACAAACCGGTGAGTAACTTTTTACAGTTTATTGAGTTACTTTTCACAGATCGATGAGTACTTTTTCACAGAACCTTGAGTAACTTTTCACAGACTGGTGAGTAACTTTTCACAGACCGCTGAGTAACTTTTCACAGACCGATGAGTAACTTTTCACAGACTGGTGAGTAACTTTTCACAGACCGCTGAGTAACTTTTCTTAGACCGGTGAGTAACTTTTCACAGACCGCTGAGTAACTTTTCACAGACTGGTGAGTAACTTTTTACAGACCGATGAGTACTTTTTCACAGACTGGTGAGTAATTTTTCACAAAACGCTGAGTAACTTTTCACAGACCGCTGAGTAATTTTTCACAGACCCTTGGGAAATTTATCACAGAACGCTGAGTAACTTTTCACAGACCGCTGAGTAATTTTTCACAGACCCGTGAGTAATTTTTCACAGACCGCTGAGTAACTTTTCACAGACCGGTGAGTAACTTTTCACAGACCGCTGAGTAACTTTTCACAGACTGGTGAGTAACTTTTTACAGACCGATGAGTAATTTTCCACAGACGGGTGAGTAATTTTTCTCAGACCGCTGAGTAACTTTTCACAGAACGCTGAGTAACTTATCACAGACCAATGAGTAACTTTTCACAGACTGATGAGTAACTTTTCACAGACCGGTGAGTAACTTTTCACAGACCGCTGAGTAACTTTTTACAGACCGGTGAGTAATTTTTCACAGACCGCTGAGTAACTTTTCACAGACCGGTGAGTAACTTTTCACAGACCGCTGAGTAACTTTTCACAGACGGATGAGTAACTTTTCACAGACTGGTGAGTAACTTTTCATAGACCGCTGAGTAACTATTCACAGACTGGTGAGTAACTTTTCACAGACCGCTGAGTTACTTTTCACAGACCGGTGAGTAACTTTTCACAGACCGCTGAGTAACTTTTCACAGACTGGTGAGTAACTTTTTACAGACCGATGAGTAATTTTCCACAGACTGGTGAGTAACTTTTCACAGACCGCTGAGTAACTTTTCACAGACCGGTGAGTAACTTTTCACACACCGCTGAGTAACTTTTCACAGACCGGTGAGAAACTTTTCACAGACCGCTAAGTAGCTTTTTACAGACCAATGAGTAACTTTTCACAGACTGGTGAGTAACTTTTCACAGACCGCTGAGTAACTTTTCACAGACTGGTGAGTAACTTTTCACAGACCGCTGAGTTACTTTTCACAGACCGGTGAGTAACTTTTCACAGACCGCTGAGTAACTTTTCACAGACTAATGAGTAACTTTTTACAGACCGATGAGTAATTTTCCACAGACGGGTGAGTAAGTTTTCACAGACCGCTGAGTAACTTTTCACAGACCGGTGAGTAACTTTTCACAGACCGCTGAGTAACTTTTCACAGACCGCTGATTAATTTTTCACAGACCCTTGAGTAATTTTCCACAGACGGGTGAGTAATTTTTCACAGACCCTTGAGTAATTTTTCACAGACCGCTGAGTTACTTTTCACAGACCGGTGAGTAATTTTTCACAGACCGCTGAGTAACTTTTCACAGAACGCTGAGTAACTTATCACAGACCGATGAGTAACTTTTCACAGACCGCTGAGTAATTTTTCATAGACCCTTGAGTAATTTTTCACAGACCGCTGAGTAACTTTTCACAGACCGGTGAGTAACTTTTCACAGACCGCTGAGTAACTTTTCACAGACCGGTGAGTAACTTTTCACAGACCGATGAGTAACTTTTTACAGACCGATGAGTACTTTTTCACAGACTGGTGAGTAATTTTTCACAGAACGCTGAGTAACTTTTTACAGACCGGTGAGAAACTTTTCACAAACCGGTGAGTAACTTTTTACAGTTTATTGAGTTACTTTTCACAGATCGATGAGTACTTTTTCACAGAACCTTGAGTAACTTTTCACAGACCGGTGAGTAACTTTTAACAGACCGATGAGTAATTTTTCACAGACCGCTGGGTAACTTTTCACAGACCGGTGAGTAACTTTTCACAGACCGCTGAGTAACTTTTCACAGACCGGTGAGTAACTTTTCACAGACCGATGAGTTACTTTTCACAGACCGATGAGTAACTTTTCACAGACTGGTGAGTAACTTTTCACAGACCGCTGAGTAACTTTTCACAGACCGATGAGTAACTTTTCACAGACTGGTGAGTAACTTTTCACAGACCGCTGAGTAACTTTTCACAGACTGGTGAGTAACTTTTTACAGACCGATGAGTAATTTTCCACAGACGGGTGAGTAATTTTTCACAGACCGCTGAGTTACTTTTCACAGAACGCTGAGTAACTTATCACAGACTGGTGAGTAACTTTTTACAGACCGATGAGTAATTTTTCATAGACCCTTGAGTAATTTTTTACAGACCGCTGAGTAACATTTCACAGACTGGTGAGTAATTTTTCACAGACCGCTGAGTAACTTTTCACAGACTGGTGAGTAACTTTTCACAGACCGCTGAGTAACTCTTCACAGACTGGTGAGTAACTTTTCACAGACCGCTGAGTAACTCTTCACAGACTGGTGAGTAACTTTTTACAGACCGCTGAGTTACTTTTCACAGACCGGTGAGTAACTTTTCACAGACCGCTGAGTAACTTTTCACAGACTGGTGAGTAACTTTTTACAGACCGATAAGTAATTTTCCACAGACGGGTAAGTAAGTTTTCACAGACCGCTGAGTAACTTTTCACAGACCGGTGAGTAACTTTTCACAGACCGCTGAGTAACTTTTCACAGACTGGTGAGTAACTTTTTACAGACCGATAAGTAATTTTCCACAGACGGGTAAGTAAGTTTTCACAGACCGCTGAGTAACTTATCACAGACCGATGAGTAACTTTTCACAGACCGCTGAGTAATTTTTCACAGACCTTTGAGTAATTTTTCACAGACCGCTGAGTAACTTTTCACAGACCGGTGAGTAACTTTTCACAGACCGCTGAGTAACTTTTCACAGACCGGTGAGTAACTTTTCACAGACCGATGAGTTACTTTTCACAGACCGATGAGTAACTTTTCACAGACTAGTGAGTAACTTTTCACAGACCGCTGAGTAACTTTTCACAGACCGATGAGTAACTTTTCACAGACTGGTGAGTAACTTTTCACAGACCGCTGAGTAACTTTTCACAGACCGGTGAGTAACTTTTCACAGACCGCTGAGTAACTTTTCACAGACTGGTGAGTAACTTTTTACAGACCGATGAGTAATTTTCCACAGACGGGTGAGTAATTTTTCACAGACCGGTGAGTAACTTTTCACAGACCGCTGAGTAACTTTTCACAGACTGGTGAGTAACTTTTTACAGACCAATGAGTTATTTTTCACAGACTGGTGAGTAATTTTTCACAAAACGCTGAGTAACTTTTCACAGACCGCTGAGTAATTTTTCACAGACCCTTGGGAAATTTTTCACAGACCGCTGAGTAACTTTTTACAGACCAGTGAGTAACTTTTCACAGACCGCTGAGTAACTTCTTACAGACTGGTGAGTAACTTTTTACAGACCGCTGAGTAATTTTTCACAGACCATTGAGTATTTTTTCACAGACTGGTGAGTAATTTTTCACAGACCGCTGAGTTACTTTTCACAGAACGGTGAGTAACTTTTCACAGACTGGTGAGTAACTTTTCACAGACCGCTGAGTAACTTTTCACAGACTGGTGAGTAACTTTTCACAGACCGCTGAGTAACTTTTCACAGACCGATGAGTAACTTTTCACAGACTGGTGAGTAACTTTTCACAGACCGCTGAGTAACTTTTCACAGACCGGTAAGTAACTTTTCACAGACCGCTGAGTAACTTTTCACAGACTGGTGAGTAACTTTTTACAGACCGATGAGTACTTTTTCACAGACTGGTGAGTTATTTTTCACAGAACGCTGAGTAACTTTTTACAGACCGGTGAGTAACTTTTCACAAACCGGTGAGTAACTTTTTACAGTTTATTGAGTTACTTTTCACAGATCGATGAGTACTTTTTCACAGAACCTTGAGTAACTTTTCACAGACCGGTGAGTAACTTTTTACAGACCGATGAGTAATTTTTCACAGACCGCTGGGTAACTTTTCACAGACCGGTGAGTAACTTTTCACAGACCGATGAGTTACTTTTTACAGACTGGTGAGTAACTTTTTACAGACCGATGAGTAATTTTTCACAGACCCTTGAGTAATTTTTCACAGACCGCTGAGTAACTTTTCACAGACCGCTGAGTAATTTTTCACAGACCCTTGAGTAATTTTTCACAGACCGGTGAGTAACTTTTCACAGACCGCTGAGTAACTTTTCACAGACTGGTGAGTAACTTTTTACAGACCGATGAGTACTTTTTCACAGACTGGTGAGTTATTTTTCACAGAACGCTGAGTAACTTTTTACAGACCGGTGAGTAACTTTTCACAAACCGGTGAGTAACTTTTTACAGTTTATTGAGTTACTTTTCACAGATCGATGAGTACTTTTTCACAGAACCTTGAGTAACTTTTCACAGACTGGTGAGTAACTTTTCACAGACCGCTGAGTAACTTTTCACAGACCGATGAGTAACTTTTCACAGACTAGTGAGTAACTTTTCACAGACCGCTGAGTAACTTTTCACAGACCGGTGAGTAACTTTTCACAGACCGCTGAGTAACTTTCCACAGACTGGTGAGTAACTTTTTACAGACCGATGAGTACTTTTTCACAGACTGGTGAGTAATTTTTCACAAAACGCTGAGTAACTTTTCACAGACCGCTGAGTAATTTTTCACAGACCCTTGGGAAATTTATCACAGAACGCTGAGTAACTTTTCACAGACCGCTGAGTAATTTTTCACAGACCCTTGAGTAATTTTTCACAGACCGCTGAGTAACTTTTCACAGACCGGTGAGTAACTTTTCACAGACCGCTGAGTAACTTTTCACAGACTGGTGAGTAACTTTTTACAGACCGATGAGTAATTTTCCACAGACGGGTGAGTAATTTTTCTCAGACCGCTGAGTAACTTTTCACAGAACGCTGAGTAACTTATCACAGACCAATGAGTAACTTTTCACAGACTGATGAGTAACTTTTCACAGACCGGTGAGTTACTTTTCACAGACCGCTGAGTAACTTTTTACAGACCGGTGAGTAATTTTTCACAGACCGCTGAGTAACTTTTCACAGACCGGTGAGTAACTTTTCACAGACCGCTGAGTAACTTTTCACAGACGGATGAGTAACTTTTCACAGACTGGTGAGTAACTTTTCATAGACCGCTGAGTAACTATTCACAGACTGGTGAGTAACTTTTCACAGACCGCTGAGTTACTTTTCACAGACCGGTGAGTAACTTTTCACAGACCGCTGAGTAACTTTTCACAGACTGGTGAGTAACTTTTTACAGACCGATGAGTAATTTTCCACAGACGGGTGAGTAAGTTTTCACAGACCGCTGAGTAACTTTTCACAGACCGGTGAGTAACTTTTCACAGACTGGTGAGTAACTTTTCACAGACCGGTGAGAAACTTTTCACAGACCGCTAAGTAGCTTTTTACAGACCAATGAGTAACTTTTCACAGACTGGTGAGTAACTTTTCACAGACCGCTGAGTAACTTTTCACAGACTGGTGAGTAACTTTTCACAGACCGCTGAGTTACTTTTCACAGACCGGTGAGTAACTTTTCACAGACCGCTGAGTAACTTTTCACAGACTAATGAGTAACTTTTTACAGACCGATGAGTAATTTTCCACAGACCGGTGAGTAAGTTTTCACAGACCGCTGAGTAACTTTTCACAGACCGGTGAGTAACTTTTCACAGACCGCTGAGTAACTTTTCACAGACCGCTGATTAATTTTTCACAGACCCTTGAGTAATTTTCCACAGACGGGTGAGTAATTTTTCACAGACCCTTGAGTAATTTTTCACAGACCGCTGAGTAACTTTTCACAGACCGGTGAGTAATTTTTCACAGACCGCTGAGTAACTTTTCACAGAACGCTGAGTAACTTATCACAGACCGATGAGTAACTTTTCACAGACCGCTGAGTAATTTTTCATAGACCCTTGAGTAATTTTTCACAGACCGCTGAGTAACTTTTCACAGACCGGTGAGTAACTTTTCACAGACCGCTGAGTAACTTTTCACAGACCGGTGAGTAACTTTTCACAGACCGATGAGTAACTTTTCACAGACCGATGAGTAACTTTTCACAGACTGGTGAGTAACTTTTCACAGACCGCTGAGTAACTTTTCACAGACCGGTGAGTAACTTTTCACAGACCGCTGAGTAACTTTTCACAGACTGGTGAGTAACTTTTTACAGACCGATGAGTACTTTTTCACAGACTGGTGAGTAATTTTTCACAGAACGCTGAGTAACTTTTTACAGACCGGTGAGAAACTTTTCACGAACCGGTGAGTAACTTTTTACAGTTTATTGAGTTACTTTTCACAGATCGATGAGTACTTTTTCACAGAACCTTGAGTAACTTTTCACAGACCGGTGAGTAACTTTTTACAGACCGATGAGTAATTTTTCACAGACCGCTGGGTAACTTTTCACAGACCGGTGAGTAACTTTTCACAGACCGATGAGTAACTTTTCACAGACTGGTGAATAACTTTTTACAGACCGATGAGTAACTTTTCACAGACCGATGAGTAACTTTTCACAGACCGGTGAGAAACTTTTAACAGACTGGTGAGTAACTTTTCACAGACCGCTGAGTAACTTTTCACAGACCGGTGAGTAACTTTTCACAGACCGCTGAGTAACTTTTCACAGACTGGTGTGTAACTTTTTACAGACCGATGAGTAACTTTTCACAGACTGGTGAGTAACTTTTCACAGACCGCTGAGTTACTTTTCACAGACTGGTGAGTAACTTTTCACAGACCGCTGAGTAACTTTTCACAGACCGATAAGTAACTTTTCACAGACTGGTGAGTAACTTTTCACAGACCGCTGAATAACTTTTCACAGACCGGTAAGTAACTTTTCACAGACCGCTGAGTAACTTTTCACAGACTGCTGAATAACTTTTCACAGAACGCTGAGTAACTTATCACAGACCGACGAGTATTTTTTCACAGACCGCTGAGTAACTTTTCACAGACGGATGAGTAACTTTTCACAGACTGGTGAGTAACTTTTCATAGACCGCTGAGTAACTTTTCACAGACTGGTGAGTAACTTTTCACAGACCGCTGAGTTACTTTTCACAGACCGGTGAGTAACTTTTCACAGACCGCTGAGTAACTTTTCACAGACTGGTGAGTAAATTTTTACAGACCGATGAGTAATTTTCCACAGACGGGTGAGTAAGTTTTCACAGACCGCTGAGTAACTTTTCACAGACCGGTGAGTAACTTTTCACAGACCTCTGAGTAACTTTTCACAGACCACTGAGTAATTTTTAACAGACCCTTGAGTAATTTTCCACAGACGGGTGAGTAATTTTTCACAGACCCTTGAGTAATTTTTCACAGACCGCTGAGTAACTTTTCACAGACCGGTGAGTAATTTTTCACAGACCGCTGAGTAACTTTTCACAGAACGCTGAGTATCTTATCACAGACCGATGAGTAACTTTTCACAGACCGCTGAGTAATTTTTCACAGACCCTTGAGTAATTTTTCACAGACCGCTGAGTAACTTTTCACAGACCGGTGAGTAACTTTTCACAGACCGCTGAGTAAACTTTTCACAGACCGGTGAGTAACTTTTCACAGACCGATGAGTAACTTTTTACAGACCGATGAGTAACTTTTCACAGACTGGTGAGTAACTTTTAACAGACTGGTGAGTAATTTTTCACAGACCGCTGAGTAACTTTTCACAGACCGGTGAGTAACTTTTCACAGACCGCTGAGTAACTTTTCACAGACTGGTGAGTAACTTTTTACAGACCGATGAGTAATTTTCCTACAGACGGGTGAGTAATTTTTCACAGACCGCTGAGTAACTTTTCACAGAACGCTGAGTAACTTATCACAGACCGATGAGTTTTTTTTACACAGACTGATGAGTAACTTTTCACAGACCGGTGAGTTACTTTTCACAGACCGCTGAGTAACTTTTTACAGACCGGTGAGTAATTTTTCACAGACCGCTGAGTAACTTTTCACAGACCGGTGAGTAACTTTTCACACACCGCTGAGTAACTTTTCACAGACCGGTGAGTAACTTTTCACAGACCGCTAAGTAGCTTTTCACAGACCAATGAGTAACTTTTCACAGACTGGTGAGTAACTTTTCTTAGACCGCTGAGTAACTTTTCAAAGACTGGTGAGTAACTTTTCACAGACCGCTGAGTTACTTTTCACAGACGGGTGAGTAAGTTTTCACAGACCGCTGAGTAACTTTTCACAGACCGGTGAGTAACTTTTCACAGACCGCTGAGTAACTTTTCACAGACCGCTGATTAATTTTTCACAGACCCTTGAGTAATTTTCTACAGAAGGGTGAATAATTTTTCACAGACCCTTGAGTAATTTTTCACAGACCGCTGAGTTACTTTTTACAGACCGGTGAGTAATTTTTCACAGACCGCTGAGTAACTTTTCACAGAACGCTGAGTAACTTATCACAGACCGATGAGTAACTTTTCACAGACCGCTGAGTAATTTTTCACAGACCCTTGAGTAATTTTTCACAGACCGCTGAGTAACTTTTCACAGACCGGTGAGTAACTTTTCACAGACCGCTGAGTAACTTTTCACAGACCGGTGAGTAACTTTTCACAGACCGATGAGTAACTTTTCACAGACCGATGAGTAACTTTTCACAGACTGGTGAGTAACTTTTCACAGACCGCTAAGTAACTTTTCACAGACCGATGAGTAACTTTTCACAGACTGGTAAGTAACTTTTCACAGACCGCTGAGTAACTTTTCACAGACTGGTGAGTAACTTTTCACAGACCGCTGAGTAACTTTTCACAGACTGGTGAGTAACTTTTCACAGACCGCTGAGTAACTTTTCACAGACTGGTAAGTAACTTTTTACAGACCGATGAGTAATTTTCCACAGACGGGTGAGTAATTTTTCACAGACCGCTGAGTAACTTTTCACAGAACGCTAGTAACTTATCACAGACCGATGAGTAACTTTTCACAGACCGCTGAGTAATTTTTTACAGACCCTTGAGTAATTTTTCACAGACCGCTGAGTAACTTTTCACAGACCGGTGAGTAACTTTTCACAGACCGCTGAGTAACTTTTTACAGACCGGTGAGTAACTTTTCACAGACCAATGAGTAACTTTTCACAGACTGGTGAGTAACTTTTCACAGACCGCTGAGTAACTTTTCACAGACCGGTGAGTAACTTTTCACAGTCCGATGAGTAACTTTTCACAGACTGATGAGTAACTTTTTACAGACCAATGAGTTATTTTTCACAGACTGGTGAGTAATTTTTCACAAAACGCTGAGTAACTTTTCACAGACCGCTGAGTAATTTTTCACAGACCCTTGGGAAATTTTTCACAGACCGCTGAGTAACTTTTCACAGACCAGTGAGTAACTTTTCACAGACCGCAGAGTAACTTTTTACAGACTGGTGAGTAACTTTTTACAGACCGCTGAGTAATTTTTCACAGACCCTTGAGTATTTTTTCACAGACTGGTGAGTAATTTTTCACAGACCGCTGAGTTACTTTTCACAGACCGGTGAGTAACTTTTCACAGACTGGTGAGTAACTTTTCACAGACCGCTGAGTAACTTTTCACAGACTGGTGAGTAACTTTTCACAGACCGCTGAGTTACTTTTCACAGACCGATGAGTAACTTTTCACAGACTGGTGAGTAACTTTTCACAGACCGCTGAGTAACTTTTCACAGACCAGTGAGTAACTTTTCACAGACCGCTGAGTAACTTTTCACAGACTGGTATGTAACTTTTTACAGACCGATGAGTACTTTTTCACAGACTGGTGAGTAATTTTTCACAGAACGCTGAGTAACTTTTTACAGACCGGTGAGTAACTTTTCACAAACCGGTGAGTAACTTTTTACAGTTTATTGAGTTACTTTTCACAGATCGATGAGTACTTTTTCACAGAACCTTGAGTAACTTTTCACAGACCGGTGAGTAACTTTTTACAGACCGATGAGTAATTTTTCACAGACCGCTGAGTAACTTTTCACAGACCGGTGAGTAACTTTTCACAGACCGATGAGTAACTTTTCACAGACTGGTGAGTAACTTTTTACAGACCGATGAGTTATTTTTCACAGACTGGTGAGTAATTTATCACAGAACGCTGAGTAACTTTTCACAGACCGCTGAGTAATTTTTCACAGACCCTTGAGTAATTTTTCACAGACCGCTGAGTAACTTTTCACAGACCGGTGAGTAACTTTTCACAGACCGCTGAGTAACTTTTTACAGACCGGTGAGTAACTTTTCACAGACCGCTAAGTAGCTTTTCACAGACCAATGAGTAACTTTTCACATACTGGTGAGTAACTTTTCACAGACCGCTGAGTAACTTTTCACAGACTGGTGAGTAACTTTTCACAGACCGCTGAGTTACTTTTCACAGACCGGTGAGTAACTTTTCACAGACCGCTGAGAAACTTTTCACAGACTGGTGAGTAACTTTTTACAGACCGATAAGTAATTTTCCACAGACGGGTAAGTAAGTTTTCACAGACTGCTGAGTAACTTTTCACAGACCGGTGAGTAACTTTTCACAGACCGCTGAGTAACTTTTCACAGACTGGTGAGTAACTTTTTACAGACCGATAAGTAATTTTCCACAGACGGGTAAGTAAGTTTTCACAGACCGCTGAGTAACTTATCACAGACCGATGAGTAACTTTTCACAGACCGCTGAGTAATTTTTCACAGACCTTTGAGTAATTTTTCACAGACCGCTGAGTAACTTTTCACAGACCGGTGAGTAACTTTTCACAGACCGCTGAGTAACTTTTCACAGACCGGTGAGTAACTTTTAACAGACCGATGAGTTACTTTTCACAGACCGATGAGTAACTTTTCACAGACTGGTGAGTAACTTTTCACAGACCGCTGAGTAACTTTTCACAGACCGATGAGTAACTTTTCACAGACTGGTGAGTAACTTTTCACAGACCGCTGAGTAACTTTTCACAGACTGGTGAGTAACTTTTTACAGACCGATGAGTAATTTTCCACAGACGGGTGAGTAATTTTTCACAGACCGCTGAGTTACTTTTCACAGAACGCTGAGTAACTTATCACAGACTGGTGAGTAACTTTTTACAGACCGATGAGTAATTTTTCATAGACCCTTGAGTAATTTTTCACAGACCGCTGAGTAACATTTCACAGACTGGTGAGTAATTTTTCACAGACCGCTGAGTAACTTTTCACAGACTGGTGAGTAACTTTTCACAGACCGCTGAGTAACTCTTCACAGACTGGTGAGTAACTTTTCACAGACCGCTGAGTAACTCTTCACAGACTGGTGAGTAACTTTTCACAGACCGCTGAGTTACTTTTCACAGACCGGTGAGTAACTTTTCACAGACCGCTGAGTAACTTTTCACAGACTGGTGAGTAACTTTTTACAGACCGATAAGTAATTTTCCACAGACGGGTAAGTAAGTTTTCACAGACCGCTGAGTAACTTTTCACAGACCGGTGAGTAACTTTTCACAGACCGCTGAGTAACTCTTCACAGACTGGTGAGTAACTTTTCACAGACCGCTGAGTAACTCTTCACAGACTGGTGAGTAACTTTTCACAGACCGCTGAGTTACTTTTCACAGACCGGTGAGTAACTTTTCACAGACCGCTGAGTAACTTTTCACAGACTGGTGAGTAACTTTTTACAGACCGATAAGTAACTTTTCACAGACCGCTGAGTAACTTTTCACAGACTGGTGAGTAACTTTTTACAGACCGATAAGTAATTTTCCACAGACGGGTAAGTAAGTTTTCACAGACCGCTGAGTAACTTATCACAGACCGATGAGTAACTTTTCACAGACCGCTGAGTAATTTTTCACAGACCTTTGAGTAATTTTTCACAGACCGCTGAGTAACTTTTCACAGACCGGTGAGTAACTTTTCACAGACCGCTGAGTAACTTTTCACAGACCGGTGAGTAACTTTTCACAGACCGATGAGTTACTTTTCACAGACCGATGAGTAACTTTTCACAGACTAGTGAGTAACTTTTCACAGACCGCTGAGTAACTTTTCACAGACCGACGAGTAACTTTTCACAGACTGGTGAGTAACTTTTCACAGACCGCTGAGTAACTTTTCACAGACCGGTGAGTAACTTTTCACAGACCACTGAGTAACTTTTCACAGACTGGTGAGTAACTTTTTACAGACCGATGAGTAATTTTCCACAGACGGGTGAGTAATTTTTCACAGACCGGTGAGTAACTTTTCACAGACCGCTGAGTAACTTTTCACAGACTGGTGAGTAACTTTTTACAGACCAATGAGTTATTTTTCACAGACTGGTGAGTAATTTTTCACAAAACGCTGAGTAACTTTTCACAGACCGCTGAGTAATTTTTCACAGACCCTTGGGAAATTTTTCACAGACCGCTGAGTAACTTTTTACAGACCAGTGAGTAACTTTTCACAGACCGCTGAGTAACTTTTTACAGACTGGTGAGTAACTTTTTACAGACCGCTGAGTAATTTTTCACAGACCATTGAGTATTTTTTCACAGACTGGTGAGTAATTTTTCACAGACCGCTGAGTTACTTTTCACAGAACGGTGAGTAACTTTTCACAGACTGGTGAGTAACTTTTCACAGACCGCTGAGTAACTTTTCACAGACTGGTGAGTAACTTTTCACAGACCGCTGAGTAACTTTTCACAGACCGATGAGTAACTTTTCACAGACTGGTGAGTAACTTTTCACAGACCGCTGAGTAACTTTTCACAGACCGGTGAGTAACTTTTCACAGACCGCTGAGTAACTTTTCACAGACTGGTGAGTAACTTTTTACAGACCGATGAGTACTTTTTCACAGACTGGGGAGTTATTTTTCACAGAACGCTGAGTAACTTTTTACAGACCGGTGAGTAACTTTTCACAAACCGGTGAGTAACTTTTTACAGTTTATTGAGTTACTTTTCACAGATCGATGAGTACTTTTTCACAGAACCTTGAGTAACTTTTCACAGACCGGTGAGTAACTTTTTACAGACCGATGAGTAACTTTTCACAGACCGCTGGGTAACTTTTCACAGACCGGTGAGTAACTTTTCACAGACCGATGAGTTACTTTTCACAGACTGGTGAGTAACTTTTTACAGACCGATGAGTAATTTTTCACAGACCCTTGAGTAATTTTTCACAGACCGCTGAGTAACTTTTCACAGACCGCTGAGTAATTTTTCACAGACCCTTGAGTAATTTTTCACAGACCGGTGAGTAACTTTTCACAGACCGCTGAGTAACTTTTCACAGACTGGTGAGTAACTTTTTACAGACCGATGAGTACTATTTCACAGACTGGTGAGTTATTTTTCACAGAACGCTGAGTAACTTTTTACAGACCGGTGAGTAACTTTTCACAAACCGGTGAGTAACTTTTTACAGTTTATTGAGTTACTTTTCACAGATCGATGAGTACTTTTTCACAGAACCTTGAGTAACTTTTCACAGACTGGTGAGTAACTTTTCACAGACCGCTGAGTAACTTTTCACAGACCGATGAGTAACTTTTCACAGACTGGTGAGTAACTTTTCACAGACCGCTGAGTAACTTTTCACAGACCGGTGAGTAACTTTTCACAGACCGCTGAGTAACTTTTCACAGACTGGTGAGTAACTTTTTACAGACCGATGAGTACTTTTTCACAGACTGGTGAGTAATTTTTCACAAAACGCTGAGTAACTTTTCACAGACCGCTGAGTAATTTTTCACAGACCCTTGGGAAATTTATCACAGAACGCTGAGTAACTTTTCACAGACCGCTGAGTAATTTTTCACAGACCCTTGAGTAATTTTTCTTAGACCGCTGAGTAACTTTTCACAGACCGGTGAGTAACTTTTCACAGACCGCTGAGTAACTTTTCACAGACTGGTGAGTAACTTTTTACAGACCGATGAGTAATTTTACACAGACGGGTGAGTAATTTTTCTCAGACCGCTGAGTAACTTTTCACAGAACGCTGAGTAACTTATCACAGACCAATGAGTAACTTTTCACAGACTGATGAGTAACTTTTCACAGACCGGTGAGTAACTTTTCACAGACCGCTGAGTAACTTTTTACAGACCGGTGAGTAATTTTTCACAGACCGCTGAGTAACTTTTCACAGACCGGTGAGTAACTTTTCACAGACCGCTGAGTAACTTTTCACAGACGGATGAGTAACTTTTCACAGACTGGTGAGTAACTTTTCATAGACCGCTGAGTAACTATTCACAGACTGGTGAGTAACTTTTCACAGACCGCTGAGTTACTTTTCACAGACCGGTGAGTAACTTTTCACAGACCGCTGAGTAACTTTTCACAGACTGGTGAGTAACTTTTTACAGACCGATGAGTAATTTTTCACAGACGGGTGAGTAAGTTTTCACAGACCGCTGAGTAACTTTTCACAGACCGGTGAGTAACTTTTCACACACCGCTGAGTAACTTTTCACAGACCGGTGAGAAACTTTTCACAGACCGCTAAGTAGCTTTTTACAGACCAATGAGTAACTTTTCACAGACTGGTGAGTAACTTTTCACAGACCGCTGAGTAACTTTTCACAGACTGGTGAGTAACTTTTCACAGACCGCTGAGTTACTTTTCACAGACCGGTGAGTAACTTTTCACAGACCGCTGAGTAACTTTTCACAGACTAATGAGTAACTTTTAACAGACCGATGAGTTATTTTCCACAGACGGGTGAGTAAGTTTTCACAGACCGCTGAGTAACTTTTCACAGACCGGTGAGTAACTTTTCACAGACCGCTGAGTAACTTTTCACAGACCGCTGATTAATTTTTCACAGACCCTTGAGTAATTTTCCACAGACGGGTGAGTAATTTTTCACAGACCCTTGAGTAATTTTTCACAGACCGCTGAGTTACTTTTCACAGACCGGTGAGTAATTTTTCACAGACCGCTGAGTAACTTTTCACAGAACGCTGAGTAACTTATCACAGACCGATGAGTAACTTTTCACAGACCGCTGAGTAATTTTTCATAGACCCTTGAGTAATTTTTCACAGACCGCTGAGTAACTTTTCACAGACCGGTGAGTAACTTTTCACAGACCGCTGAGTAACTTTTCACAGACCGGTGAGTAACTTTTCACAGACCGATGAGTAACTTTTCACAGACCGACGAGTAACTTTTCACAGACTGGTAAGTAACTTTTCACAGACCGCTGAGTAACTTTTCACAGACCGGTGAGTAACTTTTCACAGACCGCTGAGTAACTTTTCACAGACTGGTGAGTAACTTTTTACAGACCGATGAGTACTTTTTCACAGACTGGTGAGTAATTTTTCACAGAACGCTGAGTAACTTTTTACAGACCGGTGAGAAACTTTTCACAAACCGGTGAGTAACTTTTTACAGTTTATTGAGTTACTTTTCACAGATCGATGAGTACTTTTTCACAGAACCTTGATTAACTTTTCACAGACCGGTGAGTAACTTTTTACAGACCGATGAGTAATTTTTCACAGACCGCTGGGTAACTTTTCACAGACCGGTGAGTAACTTTTCACAGACCGCTGAGTAACTTTTCACAGACCGGTGAGTAACTTTTCACAGACCGATGAGTTACTTTTCACAGACCGATGAGTAACTTTTCACGGACTGGTGAGTAACTTTTCACAGACCGCTGAGTAACTTTTCACAGACCGATGAGTAACTTTTCACAGACTGGTGAGTAACTTTTCACAGACCGCTGAGTAACTTTTCACAGACTGGTGAGTAACTTTTTACAGACCGATGAGTAATTTTCCACAGACGGGTGAGTAATTTTTCACAGACCGCTGAGTTACTTTTCACAGAACGCTGAGTAACTTATCACAGACTGGTGAGTAACTTTTTACAGACCGATGAGTAATTTTTCATAGACCCTTGAGTAATTTTTCACAGACCGCTGAGTAACATTTCACAGACTGGTGAGTAATTTTTCACAGACCGCTGAGTAACTTTTCACAGACTGGTGAGTAACTTTTCACAGACCGCTGAGTAACTCTTCACAGACTGGTGAGTAACTTTTCACAGACCGCTGAGTAACTCTTCACAGACTGGTGAGTAACTTTTCACAGACCGCTGAGTTACTTTTCACAGACCGGTGAGTAACTTTTCACAGACCGCTGAGTAACTTTTCACAGACTGGTGAGTAACTTTTTACAGACCGATAAGTAATTTTCCACAGACCGGTAAGTAAGTTTTCACAGACCGCTGAGTAACTTTTCACAGACCGGTGAGTAACTTTTCACAGACCGCTGAGTAACTTTTCACAGACTGGTGAGTAACTTTTTACAGACCGATAAGTAATTTTCCACAGACGGGTAAGTAAGTTTTCACAGACCGCTGAGTAACTTATCACAGACCGATGAGTAACTTTTCACAGACCGCTGAGTAATTTTTCACAGACCTTTGAGTAATTTTTCACAGACCGCTGAGTAACTTTTCACAGACCGGTGAGTAACTTTTCACAGACCGCTGAGTAACTTTTCACAGACCGGTGAGTAACTTTTCACAGACCGATGAGTTACTTTTCACAGACCGATGAGTAACTTTTCACAGACTAGTGAGTAACTTTTCACAGACCGCTGAGTAACTTTTCACAGACCGACGAGTAACTTTTCACAGACTGGTGAGTAACTTTTCACAGACCGCTGAGTAACTTTTCACAGACCGGTGAGTAACTTTTCACAGACCGCTGAGTAACTTTTCACAGACTGGTGAGTAACTTTTTACAGACCGATGAGTAATTTTCCACAGACGGGTGAGTAATTTTTCACAGACCGGTGAGTAACTTTTCACAGACCGCTGAGTAACTTTTCACAGACTGGTGAGTAACTTTTTACAGACCAATGAGTTATTTTTCACAGACTGGTGAGTAATTTTTCACAAAACGCTGAGTAACTTTTCACAGACCGCTGAGTAATTTTTCTTAGACCCTTGGGAAATTTTTCACAGACCGCTGAGTAACTTTTTACAGACCAGTGAGTAACTTTTCACAGACCGCTGAGTAACTTTTTACAGACTGGTGAGTAACTTTTTACAGACCGCTGAGTAATTTTTCACAGACCATTGAGTATTTTTTCACAGACTGGTGAGTAATTTTTCACAGACCGCTGAGTTACTTTTCACAGAACGGTGAGTAACTTTTCACAGACTGGTGAGTAACTTTTCACAGACCGCTGAGTAACTTTTCACAGACTGGTGAGTAACTTTTCACAGACCCCTGAGTAACTTTTCACAGACCGATGAGTAACTTTTCACAGACTGGTGAGTAACTTTTTACAGACCGCTGAGTAACTTTTCACAGACCGGTGAGTAACTTTTCACAGACCGCTGAGTAACTTTTCACAGACTGGTGAGTAACTTTTTACAGACCGATGAGTACTTTTTCACAGACTGGTGAGTTATTTTTCACAGAACGCTGAGTAACTTTTTACAGACCGGTGAGTAACTTTTCACAAACCGGTGAGTAACTTTTTACAGTTTATTGAGTTACTTTTCACAGATCGATGAGTACTTTTTCACAGAACCTTGAGTAACTTTTCACAGACCGGTGAGTAACTTTTTACAGACCAATGAGTAATTTTTCACAGACCGCTGGGTAACTTTTCACAGACCGGTGAGTAACTTTTCACAGACCGATGAGTTACTTTTCACAGACTGGTGAGTAACTTTTTACAGACCGATGAGTAATTTTTCACAGACCCTTGAGTAATTTTTCACAGACCGCTGAGTAACTTTTCACAGACCGCTGAGTAATTTTTCACAGACCCTTGAGTAATTTTTCACAGACCGGTGAGTAACTTTTCACAGACCGCTGAGTAACTTTTCACAGACTGGTGAGTAACTTTTTACAGACCGATGAGTACTTTTTCACAGACTGGTGAGTTATTTTTCACAGAACGCTGAGTAACTTTTTACAGACCGGTGAGTAACTTTTCACAAACCGGTGAGTAACTTTTTACAGTTTATTGAGTTACTTTTCACAGATCGATGATTACTTTTTCACAGAACCTTGAGTAACTTTTCACAGACTGGTGAGTAACTTTTTACAGACCGCTGAGTAACTTTTCACAGACCGATGAGTAACTTTTCACAGACTGGTGAGTAACTTTTCACAGACCGCTGAGTAACTTTTCACAGACCGGTGAGTAACTTTTCACAGACCGCTGAGTAACTTTCCACAGACTGGTGAGTAACTTTTTACAGACCGATGAGTACTTTTTCACAGACTGGTGAGTAATTTTTCACAAAACGCTGAGTAACTTTTCACAGACCGATGAGTAATTTTTCACAGACCCTTTGGAAATTTATCACAGAACGCTGAGTAACTTTTCACAGACCGCTGAGTAATTTTTCACAGACCCTTGAGTAATTTTTCACAGACCGCTGAGTAACTTTTCACAGACCGGTGAGTAACTTTTCACAGACCGCTGAGTAACTTTTCACAGACTGGTGAGTAACTTTTTACAGACCGATGAGTAATTTTCCACAGACGGGTGAGTAATTTTTCTCAGACCGCTATGTAACTTTTCACAGAACGCTGAGTAACTTATCACAGACCAATGAGTAACTTTTCACAGACTGATGAGTAACTTTTCACAGACCGGTGAGTAACTTTTCACAGACCGCTGAGTAACTTTTTACAGACCGGTGAGTAATTTTTCACAGACCGCTGAGTAACTTTTCACAGACCGGTGAGTAACTTTTCACAGACCGCTGAGTAACTTTTCACAGACGGATGAGTAACTTTTCACAGACTGGTGAGTAACTTTTCATAGACCGCTGAGTAACTATTCACAGACTGGTGAGTAACTTTTCACAGACCGCTGAGTTACTTTTCACAGACCGGTGAGTAACTTTTCACAGACCGCTGAGTAACTTTTCACAGACTGGTGAGTAACTTTTTACAGACCGATGAGTAATTTTCCACAGACGGGTGAGTAAGTTTTCACAGACCGCTGAGTAACTTTTCACAGACCGGTGAGTAACTTTTCACACACCGCTGAGTAACTTTTCACAGACCGGTGAGAAACTTTTCACAGACCGCTAAGTAGCTTTTTACAGACCAATGAGTAACTTTTCACAGACTGGTGAGTAACTTTTCACAGACCGCTGAGTAACTTTTCACAGACTGGTGAGTAACTTTTCACAGACCGCTGAGTTACTTTTCACAGACCGGTGAGTAACTTTTCACAGACCACTGAGTAACTTTTCACAGACTAATGAGTAACTTTTTACAGACCGATGAGTAATTTTCCACAGACGGGTGAGTAAGTTTTCACAGACCGCTGAGTAACTTTTCACAGACCGGTGAGTAACTTTTCACAGACCGCTGAGTAACTTTTCACAGACCGCTGATTAATTTTTCACAGACCCTTGAGTAATTTTCCACAGACGGGTGAGTAATTTTTCACAGACCCTTGAGTAATTTTTCACAGACCGCTGAGTTACTTTTCACAGACCGCTGAGTAATTTTTCACAGACCTTTGAGTAATTTTTCACAGACCGCTGAGTAACTTTTCACAGACCGGTGAGTAACTTTTCACAGACCGCTGAGTAACTTTTCACAGACCGGTGAGTAACTTTTCACAGACCGATGAGTTACTTTTCACAGACCGATGAGTAACTTTTCACAGACTAGTGAGTAACTTTTCACAGACCGCTGAGTAACTTTTCACAGACCGACGAGTAACTTTTCACAGACTGGTGAGTAACTTTTCACAGACCGCTGAGTAACTTTTCACAGACCGGTGAGTAACTTTTCACAGACCGCTGAGTAACTTTTCACAGACTGGTGAGTAACTTTTTACAGACCGATGAGTAATTTTCCACAGACGGGTGAGTAATTTTTCACAGACCGGTGAGTAACTTTTCACAGACCGCTGAGTAACTTTTCACATACTGGTGAGTAACTTTTTACAGACCAATGAGTTATTTTTCACAGACTGGTGAGTAATTTTTCACAAAACGCTGAGTAACTTTTCACAGACCGCTGAGTAATTTTTCACAGACCCTTGGGAAATTTTTCACAGACCGCTGAGTAACTTTTTACAGACCAGTGAGTAACTTTTCACAGACCGCTGAGTAACTTTTTACAGACTGGTGAGTAACTTTTTACAGACCGCTGAGTAATTTTTCACAGACCATTGAGTATTTTTTCACAGACTGGTGAGTAATTTTTCACAGACCGCTGAGTTACTTTTCACAGAACGGTGAGTAACTTTTCACAGACTGGTGAGTAACTTTTCACAGACCGCTGAGTAACTTTTCACAGACTGGTGAGTAACTTTTCACAGACCGCTGAGTAACTTTTCACAGACCGATGAGTATCTTTTCACAGACCGGTGAGTAACTTTTCACAGACCGCTGAGTAACTTTTCACAGACCGGTGAGTAACTTTTCACAGACCGCTGAGTAACTTTTCACAGACTGGTGAGTAACTTTTTACAGACCGATGAGTACTTTTTCACAGACTGGGGAGTTATTTTTCACAGAACGCTGAGTAACTTTTTACAGACCGGTGAGTAACTTTTCACAAACCGGTGAGTAACTTTTTACAGTTTATTGAGTTACTTTTCACAGATCGATGAGTACTTTTTCACAGAACCTTGAGTAACTTTTCACAGACCGGTGAGTAACTTTTTACAGACCGATGAGTAATTTTTCACAGACCGCTGGGTAACTTTTCACAGACCGGTGAGTAACTTTTCACAGACCGATGAGTTACTTTTCACAGACTGGTGAGTAACTTTTTACAGACCGATGAGTAATTTTTCACAGACCCTTGAGTAATTTTTCACAGACCGCTGAGTAACTTTTCACAGACCGCTGAGTAATTTTTCACAGACCCTTGAGTAATTTTTCACAGACCGGTGAGTAACTTTTCACAGACCGCTGAGTAACTTTTCACAGACTGGTGAGTAACTTTTTACAGACCGATGAGTACTATTTCACAGACTGGTGAGTTATTTTTCACAGAACGCTGAGTAACTTTTTACAGACCGGTGAGTAACTTTTCACAAACCGGTGAGTAACTTTTTACAGTTTATTGAGTTACTTTTTACAGATCGATGAGTACTTTTTCACAGAACCTTGAGTAACTTTTCACAGACTGGTGAGTAACTTTTAACAGACCGCTGAGTAACTTTTCACAGACCGATGAGTAACTTTTCACAGACTGGTGAGTAACTTTTCACAGACCGCTGAGTAACTTTTCACAGACCGGTGAGTAACTTTTCACAGACCGCTGAGTAACTTTTCACAGACTGGTGAGTAACTTTTTACAGACCGATGAGTACTTTTTCACAGACTGGTGAGTAATTTTTCACAAAACGCTGAGTAACTTTTCACAGACCGCTGAGTAATTTTTCACAGACCCTTGGGAAATTTATCACAGAACGCTGAGTAACTTTTCACAGACCGCTGAGTAATTTTTCACAGACCCTTGAGTAATTTTTCACAGACCGCTGAGTAACTTTTCACAGACCGGTGAGTAACTTTTCACAGACCGCTGAGTAACTTTTCACAGACTGGTGAGTAACTTTTTACAGACCGATGAGTAATTTTCCACAGACGGGTGAGTAATTTTTCTCAGACCGCTGAGTAACTTTTCACAGAACGCTGAGTAACTTATCACAGACCAATGAGTAACTTTTCACAGACTGATGAGTAACTTTTCACAGACCGGTGAGTAACTTTTCACAGACCGCTGAGTAACTTTTTACAGACCGGTGAGTAATTTTTCACAGACCGCTGAGTAACTTTTCACAGACCGGTGAGTAACTTTTCACAGACCGCTGAGTAACTTTTCACAGACGGATGAGTAACTTTTCACAGACTGGTGAGTAACTTTTCATAGACCGCTGAGTAACTATTCACAGACTGGTGAGTAACTTTTCACAGACCGCTGAGTTACTTTTCACAGACCGGTGAGTAACTTTTCACAGACCGCTGAGTAACTTTTCACAGACCGGTGAGTAACTTTTTACAGACCGATGAGTAATTTTCCACAGACTGGTGAGTAAGTTTTCACAGACCGCTGAGTAACTTTTCACAGACCGGTGAGTAACTTTTCACACACCGCTGAGTAACTTTTCACAGACCGGTGAGAAACTTTTCACAGACCGCTAAGTAGCTTTTTACAGACCAATGAGTAACTTTTCACAGACTGGTGAGTAACTTTTCACAGACCGCTGAGTAACTTTTCACAGACAGGTGAGTAACTTTTCACAGACCGCTGAGTAACTTTTCACAGACCGGTGAGTAACTTTTCACAGACCGCTGAGTAACTTTTCACAGACTAATGAGTAACTTTTTACAGACCGATGAGTAATTTTCCACAGACGGGTGAGTAAGTTTTCACAGACCGCTGAGTAACTTTTCACAGACCGGTGAGTAACTTTTCACAGACCGCTGAGTAACTTTTCACAGACCGCTGATTAATTTTTCACAGACCCTTGAGTAATTTTCCACAGACGGGTGAGTAATTTTTCACAGACCCTTGAGTACATTTTCACAGACCGCTGAGTTACTTTTCACAGACCGGTGAGTAATTTTTCACAGACCGCTGAGTAACTTTTCACAGAACGCTGAGTAACTTATCACAGACCGATGAGTAACTTTTCACAGACCGCTGAGTAATTTTTCATAGACCCTTGAGTAATTTTTCACAGACCGCTGAGTAACTTTTCACAGACCGGTGAGTAACTTTTCACAGACCGCTGAGTAACTTTTCACAGACCGGTGAGTAACTTTTCACAGACCGATGAGTAACTTTTCACAGACCGATGAGTAACTTTTCACAGACTGGTGAGTAACTTTTCACAGACCGCTGAGTAACTTTTCACAGACCGGTGAGTAACTTTTCACAGACCGCTGAGTAACTTTTCACAGACTGGTGAGTAACTTTTTACAGACCGATGAGTACTTTTTCACAGACTGGTGAGTAATTTTTCACAGAACGCTGAGTAACTTTTTACAGACCGGTGAGAAACTTTTCACAAACCGGTGAGTAACTTTTTACAGTTTATTGAGTTACTTTTCACAGATCGATTAGTACTTTTTCACAGAACCTTGATTAACTTTTCACAGACCGGTGAGTAACTTTTTACAGACCGATGAGTAATTTTTCACAGACCGCTGGGTAACTTTTCACAGACCGGTGAGTAACTTTTCACAGACCGCTGAGTAACTTTTCACAGACCGGTGAGTAACTTTTCACAGACCGATGAGTTACTTTTCACAGACCGATGAGTAACTTTTCACAGACTGGTGAGTAACTTTTCACAGACCGCTGAGTAACTTTTCACAGACCGATGAGTAACTTTTCACAGACTGGTGAGTAACTTTTCACAGACCGCTGAGTAACTTTTCACAGACTGGTGAGTAACTTTTTACAGACCGATGAGTAATTTTCCACAGACGGGTGAGTAATTTTTCACAGACCGCTGAGTTACTTTTCACAGAACGCTGAGTAACTTATCACAGACTGGTGAGTAACTTTTTACAGACCGATGAGTAATTTTTCATAGACCCTTGAGTAATTTTTCACAGACCGCTGAGTAACATTTCACAGACTGGTGAGTAATTTTTCACAGACCGCTGAGTAACTTTTCACAGACTGGTGAGTAACTTTTCACAGACCGCTGAGTAACTCTTCACAGACTGGTGAGTAACTTTTCACAGACCGCTGAGTAACTCTTCACAGACTGGTGAGTAACTTTTCACAGACCGCTGAGTTACTTTTCACAGACCGGTGAGTAACTTTTCACAGACCGCTGAGTAACTTTTCACAGACTGGTGAGTAACTTTTTACAGACCGATAAGTAATTTTCCACAGACGGGTAAGTAAGTTTTCACAGACCGCTGAGTAACTTTTCACAGACCGGTGAGTAATTTTTCACAGACCGCTGAGTAACTTTTCACAGACTGGTGAGTAACTTTTTACAGACCGATAAGTAATTTTCCACAGACGGGTAAGTAAGTTTTCACAGACCGCTGAGTAACTTATCACAGACCGATGAGTAACTTTTCACAGACCGCTGAGTAATTTTTCACAGACCTTTGAGTAATTTTTCACAGACCGCTGAGTAACTTTTCACAGACCGGTGAGTAACTTTTCACAGACCGCTGAGTAACTTTTCACAGACCGGTGAGTAACTTTTCACAGACCGATGAGTTACTTTTCACAGACCGATGAGTAACTTTTCACAGACTAGTGAGTAACTTTTCACAGACCGCTGAGTAACTTTTCACAGACCGATGAGTAACTTTTCACAGACTGGTGAGTAACTTTTCACAGACCGCTGAGTAACTTTTCACAGACCGGTGAGTAACTTTTCACAGACCGCTGAGTAACTTTTCACAGACTGGTGAGTAACTTTTTACAGACCGATGAGTAATTTTCCACAGACGGGTGAGTAATTTTTCACAGACCGGTGAGTAACTTTTCACAGACCGCTGAGTAACTTTTCACAGACTGGTGAGTAACTTTTTACAGACCAATGAGTTATTTTTCACAGACTGGTGAGTAATTTTTCACAAAACGCTGAGTAACTTTTCACAGACCTCTGAGTAATTTTTCACAGACCCTTGGGAAATTTTTCACAGACCGCTGAGTAACTTTTTACAGACCAGTGAGTAACTTTTCACAGACCGCTGAGTAACTTTTCACAGACTGGTGAGTAACTTTTTACAGACCGCTGAGTAATTTTTCACAGACCATTGAGTATTTTTTCACAGACTGGTGAGTAATTTTTCACAGACCGCTGAGTTACTTTTCACAGAACGGTGAGTAACTTTTCACAGACTGGTGAGTAACTTTTCACAGACCGCTGAGTAACTTTTCACAGACTGGTGAGTAACTTTTCACAGACCCCTGAGTAACTTTTCACAGACCGATGAGTAACTTTTCACAGACTAGTGAGTAACTTTTTACAGACCGCTGAGTAACTTTTCACAGACCGGTGAGTAACTTTTCACAGACCGCTGAGTAACTTTTCACAGACTGGTGAGTAACTTTTTACAGACCGATGAGTACTTTTTCACAGACTGGTGAGTTATTTTTCACAGAACGCTGAGTAACTTTTTACAGACCGGTGAGTAACTTTTCACAAACCGGTGAGTAACTTTTTACAGTTTATTGAGTTACTTTTCACAGATCGATGAGTACTTTTTCACAGAACCTTGAGTAACTTTTCACAGACCGGTGAGTAACTTTTTACAGACCGATGAGTAATTTTTCACAGACCGCTGGGTAACTTTTCACAGACCGGTGAGTAACTTTTCACAGACCGATGAGTTACTTTTCACAGACTGGTGAGTAACTTTTTACAGACCGATGAGTAATTTTTCACAGACCCTTGAGTAATTTTTCACAGACCGCTGAGTAACTTTTCACAGACCGCTGAGTAATTTTTCACAGACCCTTGAGTAATTTTTCACAGACCGGTGAGTAACTTTTCACAGACCGCTGAGTAACTTTTCACAGACTGGTGAGTAACTTTTTACAGACCGATGAGTACTTTTTCACAGACTGGTGAGTTATTTTTCACAGAACGCTGAGTAACTTTTTACAGACCGGTGAGTAACTTTTCACAAACCGGTGAGTAACTTTTTACAGTTTATTGAGTTACTTTTCA
Source organism: Agriphila tristella (assembly GCA_928269145.1). Classification (NCBI taxonomy): domain Eukaryota; kingdom Metazoa; phylum Arthropoda; class Insecta; order Lepidoptera; family Crambidae; genus Agriphila; species Agriphila tristella. The sequence goes on from OV743435.1 coordinate 258,868, forward strand.
CAGATCGATGAGTACTTTTTCACAGAACCTTGAGTAACTTTTCACAGACCGGTGAGTAACTTTTTACAGACCGATGAGTAATTTTTCACAGACCGCTGGGTAACTTTTCACAGACCGGTGAGTAACTTTTCACAGACCGATGAGTTACTTTTCACAGACTGGTGAGTAACTTTTCACAGACCGCTGAGTTACTTTTCACAGACCGGTGAGTAACTTTTCACAGACCGCTGAGTAACTTTTCACAGACTAATGAGTAACTTTTTACAGACCGATGAGTAATTTTCCACAGACGGGTGAGTAAGTTTTCACAGACCGCTGAGTAACTTTTCACAGACCGGTGAGTAACTTTTCACAGACCGCTGAGTAACTTTTCACAGACCGCTGATTAATTTTTCACAGACCCTTGAGTAATTTTCCACAGACGGGTGAGTAATTTTTCACAGACCCTTGAGTAATTTTTCACAGACCGCTGAGTTACTTTTCACAGACCGGTGAGTAATTTTTCACAGACCGCTGAGTAACTTTTCACAGAACGCTGAGTAACTTATCACAGACCGATGAGTAACTTTTCACAGACCGCTGAGTAATTTTTCATAGACCCTTGAGTAATTTTTCACAGACCGCTGAGTAACTTTTCACAGACCGGTAAGTAACTTTTCACAGACCGCTGAGTAACTTTTCACAGACCGGTGAGTAACTTTTCACAGACCGATGAGTAACTTTTCACAGACCGATGAGTAACTTTTCACAGACTGGTGAGTAACTTTTCACAGACCGCTGAGTAACTTTTCACAGACCGGTGAGTAACTTTTCACAGACCGCTGAGTAACTTTTCACAGACTGGTGAGTAACTTTTTACAGACCGATGAGTACTTTTTCACAGACTGGTGAGTAATTTTTCACAGAACGCTGAGTAACTTTTAACAGACCGGTGAGAAACTTTTCACAAACCGGTGAGTAACTTTTTACAGTTTATTGAGTTACTTTTCACAGATCGATGAGTACTTTTTCACAGAACCTTGAGTAACTTTTCACAGACCGGTGAGTAACTTTTTACAGACCGATGAGTACTTTTTCACAGACTGGTGAGTAATTTTTCACAGAACGCTGAGTAACTTTTTACAGACCGGTGAGAAACTTTTCACAAACCGGTGAGTAACTTTTTACAGTTTATTGAGTTACTTTTCACAGATCGATGAGTACTTTTTCACAGAACCTTGAGTAACTTTTCACAGACCGGTGAGTAACTTTTTACAGACCGATGAGTAATTTTTCACAGACCGCTGGGTAACTTTTCACAGACCGGTGAGTAACTTTTCACAGACCGATGAGTAACTTTTCACAGACTGGTGAGTAACTTTTTACAGACCGATGAGTAACTTTTCACAGACCGATGAGTAACTTTTCACAGACCGGTGAGAAACTTTTCACAGACTGGTGAGTAACTTTTCACAGACCGCTGAGTAACTTTTCACAGACCGGTGAGTAACTTTTCACAGACCGCTGAGTAACTTTTCACAGACTGGTGTGTAACTTTTTACAGACCGATGAGTAACTTTTCACAGACTGGTGAGTAACTTTTCACAGACCGCTGAGTTACTTTTCACAGACTGGTGAGTAACTTTTCACAGACCGCTGAGTAACTTTTCACAGACCGATAAGTAACTTTTCACAGACTGGTGAGTAACTTTTCACAAACCGCTGAATAACTTTTCACAGACCGGTAAGTAACTTTTCACAGACCGCTGAGTAACTTTTCACAGACTGCTGAATAACTTTTCACAGAACGCTGAGTAACTTATCACAGACCGACGAGTATTTTTTCACAGACCGCTGAGTAACTTTTCACAGACGGATGAGTAACTTTTCACAGACTGGTGAGTAACTTTTCATAGACCGCTGAGTAACTTTTCACAGACTGGTGAGTAACTTTTCACAGACCGCTGAGTTACTTTTCACAGACCGGTGAGTAACTTTTCACAGACCGCTGAGTAACTTTTCACAGACTGGTGAGTAAATTTTTACAGACCGATGAGTAATTTTCCACAGACGGGTGAGTAAGTTTTCACAGACCGCTGAGTAACTTTTCACAGACCGGTGAGTAACTTTTCACAGACCTCTGAGTAACTTTTCACAGACCACTGAGTAATTTTTAACAGACCCTTGAGTAATTTTCCACATACGGGTGAGTAATTTTTCACAGACCCTTGAGTAATTTTTCACAGACCGCTGAGTTACTTTTCACAGACCGGTGAGTAATTTTTCACAGACCGCTGAGTTACTTTTCACAGAACGCTGAGTATCTTATCACAGACCGATGAGTAACTTTTCACAGACCGCTGAGTAATTTTTCACAGACCCTTGAGTAATTTTTCACAGACCGCTGAGTAACTTTTCACAGACCGGTGAGTAACTTTTCACAGACCGCTGAGTAAACTTTTCACAGACCGGTGAGTAACTTTTCACAGACCGATGAGTAACTTTTTACAGACCGATGAGTAACTTTTTACAGACTGGTGAGTAACTTTTCACAGACTGGTGAGTAATTTTTCACAGACCGCTGAGTAACTTTTCACAGACCGGTGAGTAACTTTTCACAGACCGCTGAGTAACTTTTCACAGACTGGTGAGTAACTTTTTACAGACCGATGAGTAATTTTCCTACAGACGGGTGAGTAATTTTTCACAGACCGCTGAGTAACTTTTCACAGAACGCTGAGTAACTTATCACAGACCGATGAGTTACTTTACACAGACTGATGAGTAACTTTTCACAGACCGGTGAGTTACTTTTCACAGACCGCTGAGTAACTTTTTACAGACCGGTGAGTAATTTTTCACAGACCGCTGAGTAACTTTTCACAGACCGGTGAGTAACTTTTCACACACCGCTGAGTAACTTTTCACAGACCGGTGAGTAACTTTTTACAGACCGCTAAGTAGCTTTTCACAGACCAATGAGTAACTTTTCACAGACTGGTGAGTAACTTTTCTTAGACCGCTGAGTAACTTTTCAAAGACTGGTGAGTAACTTTTCACAGACCGCTGAGTTACTTTTCACAGACGGGTGAGTAAGTTTTCACAGACCGCTGAGTAACTTTTCACAGACCGGTGAGTAACTTTTCACAGACCGCTGAGTAACTTTTCACAGACCGCTGATTAATTTTTCACAGACCCTTGAGTAATTTTCTACAGAAGGGTGAATAATTTTTCACAGACCCTTGAGTAATTTTTCACAGACCGCTGAGTTACTTTTTACAGACCGGTGAGTAATTTTTCACAGACCGCTGAGTAACTTTTCACAGAACGCTGAGTAACTTATCACAGACCGATGAGTAACTTTTCACAGACCGCTGAGTAATTTTTCACAGACCCTTGAGTAATTTTTCACAGACCGCTGAGTAACTTTTCACAGACCGGTGAGTAACTTTTCACAGACCGCTGAGTAACTTTTCACAGACCGGTGAGTAACTTTTCACAGACCGATGAGTAACTTTTCACAGACCGATGAGTAACTTTTCACAGACTGGTGAGTAACTTTTCACAGACCGCTAAGTAACTTTTCACAGACCGATGAGTAACTTTTCACAGACTGGTAAGTAACTTTTCACAGACCGCTGAGTAACTTTTCACAGACTGGTGAGTAACTTTTCACAGACCGCTGAGTAACATTTCACAGACTGGTGAGTAACTTTTCACAGACCGCTGAGTAACTTTTCACAGACTGGTAAGTAACTTTTTACAGACCGATGAGTAATTTTCCACAGACGGGTGAGTAATTTTTCACAGACCGCTGAGTAACTTTTCACAGAACGCTAGTAACTTATCACAGACCGATGAGTAACTTTTCACAGACCGCTGAGTAATTTTTCACAGACCCTTGAGTAATTTTTCACAGACCGCTGAGTAACTTTTCACAGACCGGTGAGTAACTTTTCACAGACCGCTGAGTAACTTTTTACAGACCGTTAAGTAACTTTTCACAGACCAATGAGTAACTTTTCACAGACTGGTGAGTAACTTTTCACAGACCGCTGAGTAACTTTTCACAGACTGGTGAGTATTTTTTCACAGACCGCTGAGTAACTTTTCACAGACTGGTGAGTAATTTTTCACAGACCGCTGTGTAACTTTTCACAGACCAATGAGTAACTTTTCACAGACTGGTGAGTAACTTTTCACAGACCGATGAGTAACTTTTCACAGACCGATGAGTAACTTTTCACAGACTGGTGAGTAACTTTTCACAGACCGCTGAGTAACTTTTCACAGACTGGTGAGTAACTTTTCACAGACCGCTGAGTAACTTTTCACAGACTGGTGAGTAACTTTTCACAGACCGCTGAGTAACTTTTCACAGACTGGTGAGTACCTTTTCACAGACCGCTGAGTAATTTTTTACAGACCCTTGAGTAATTTTTCACAGATCGCTGAGTAACTTTTCACAGACCGGTGAGTAACTTTTCACAGACCGCTGAGTAACTTTTCACAGACTGGTGAGTAACTTTTCACAGACCGCTGAGTAACTTTTCACAGACTGGTGAGTAACTTTTCACAGACCGCTGTGTAACTTTTCACAGACCAATGAGTAACTTTTCACAGACCGATGAGTAACTTTTCACAGACTGGTGAGTAACTTTTCACAGACCGCTGAGTATTTTTTCACAGACTGGTGAGTAACTTTTCACAGACCGCTGAGTAATTTTTTACAGACACTTGAGTAATTTTTCACAGACCGCTGAGTATCTTTTCACAGACCGGTGAGTAACTTTTCACAGACCGCTGAGTAACTTTTCACAGACTGGTGAGTAACTTTTTACAGATCGATGAGTAATTTTCCACAGACGGGTGAGTAATTTTTCACAGACCGCTGAGTTACTTTTCACAGAACGCTGAGTAACTTATCACAGACTGGTGAGAAACTTTTTACAGACCGATGAGTAATTTTTCATAGACCCTTGAGTAATTTTTCACAGACCGCTGAGTAACATTTCACAGACTGGTGAGTAATTTTTCACAGACCACTGAGTAACTTTTCACAGACCGGTGAGTAACTTTTCACAGACCGATGAGTAACTTTTCACAGACTGGTGAGTAACTTTTCACAGACCGCTGAGTAACTTTTCACAGACCGATGAGTAACTTTTCACAGACTGGTGAGTAACTTTTCACAGACCGCTAAGTAACTTTTCACAGACTGGTGAGTAACTTTTCACAGACCGCTGAGTAATTTTTCACAGCCCCTTAGGTAATTTTTCACAGACACTTGAGTAACTTTTCACAGACCGGTGAATAACTTTTCACAGACCGCTGAGTAACTTTTCACAGACTGGTGAGTAACTTTTCACAGACCGCTGAGTTACTTTCCACAGACGGGTGAGTAATTTTCCACAGACGGGTGAGTAATTTTTCACAGACCGCTGAGTAACTTTTCACAGAACGCTGAGTAACTTATCACAGACCAATGAGTAACTTTTCACAGACTGGTGAGTAACTTTTTACAGACCGATGAGTTATTTTTCACAGACCCTTGAGTAATTTTTCACAGACCGCTGAGTAACTTTTCACAGACTGGTGAGTAATTTTTCACAGACCGCTGAGTAACTTTTCACAGACTGGTGAGTAACTTTTCACAGACCGCTGAGTAATTTTTTACAGACCCTTGAGTAATTTTTCACAGATCGCTGAGTAACTTTTCACAGACCGGTGAGTAACTTTTCACAGACCGCTGAGTAACTTTTCACAGACTGGTGAGTAACTTTTCACAGACCACTGAGTAACTTTTCACAGACTGGTGAGTAACTTTTCACAGACCGCTGTGTAACTTTTCACAGACCAATGAGTTACTTTTCACAGACCGATGAGTAACTTTTCACAGACTGGTGAGTAACTTTTCACAGACCGCTGAGTATTTTTTCACAGACTGGTGAGTAACTTTTCACAGACCGCTGAGTAATTTTTTACAGACACTTGAGTAATTTTTCACAGACCGCTGAGTATCTTTTCACAGACCGGTGAGTAACTTTTCACAGACCGCTGAGTAACTTTTCACAGACTGGTGAGTAACTTTTTACAGACCGATGAGTAATTTTCCACAGACGGGTGAGTAATTTTTCACAGACCGCTGAGTTACTTTTCACAGAACGCTGAGTAACTTATCACAGACTGGTGAGTAACTTTTTACAGACCGATGAGTAATTTTTCATAGACCCTTGAGTAATTTTTCACAGACCGCTGAGTAACATTTCACAGACTGGTGAGTAATTTTTCACAGACCGCTGAGTAACTTTTCACAGACCGGTGAGTAACTTTTCACAGACCGATGAGTAACTTTTCACAGACTGGTGAGTAACTTTTCACAGACCGCTGAGTAACTTTTCACAGACCGCTGAGTAACTTTTCACAGACTGGTGAGTAACTTTTCACAGACCGCTGAGTAACTTTTCACAGACTGGTGAGTAACTTTTCACAGACCGCTGAGTAATTTTTCACAGCCCCTTAGGTAATTTTTCACAGACACTTGAGTAACTTTTCACAGACCGGTGAATAACTTTTCACAGACCGCTGAGTAACTTTTCACAGACTGGTGAGTAACTTTTCACAGACCGCTGAGTTACTTTCCACAGACGGGTGAGTAATTTTCCACAGACGGGTGAGTAATTTTTCACAGACCGCTGAGTAACTTTTCACAGAACGCTGAGTAACTTATCACAGACCAATGAGTAACTTTTCACAGACTGGTGAGTAACTTTTTACAGACCGATGAGTTATTTTTCACAGACCCTTGAGTAAATTTTCACAGACCGCTGAGTAACTTTTCACAGACTGGTGAGTAATTTTTCACAGACCGCTGAGTAACTTTTCACAGACCGGTGAGTAACTTTTCACAGACCGATGAGTAACTTTTCACAGACTGGTGAGTAACTTTTTACAGACCAATGAGTTATTTTTCACAGACTGGTGAGTAATTTTTCACAAAACGCTGAGTAACTTTTCACAGACCGCTGAGTAATTTTTCACAGACCCTTGGGAAATTTTTCACAGACCGCTGAGTAACTTTTCACAGACCAGTGAGTAACTTTTCACAGACCGCAGAGTAACTTTTTACAGACTGGTGAGTAACTTTTTACAGACCGCTGAGTAATTTTTCACAGACCCTTGAGTATTTTTTCACAGACTGGTGAGTAATTTTTCACAGACCGCTGAGTTACTTTTCACAGACCGGTGAGTAACTTTTCACAGACTGGTGAGTAACTTTTCACAGACCGCTGAGTAACTTTTCACAGACTGGTGAGTAACTTTTCACAGACCGCTGAGTAACTTTTCACAGACCGGTGAGTAACTTTTCACAGACCGCTGAGTAACTTTTCACAGACTGGTATGTAACTTTTTACAGACCGATGAGTACTTTTTCACAGACTGGTGAGTAATTTTTCACAGAACGCTGAGTAACTTTTTACAGACCGGTGAGTAACTTTTCACAAACCGGTGAGTAACTTTTTACAGTTTATTGAGTTACTTTTCACAGATCGATGAGTACTTTTTCACAGAACCTTGAGTAACTTTTCACAGACCGGTGAGTAACTTTTTACAGACCGATGAGTAATTTTTCACAGACCGCTGAGTAACTTTTCACAGACCGGTGAGTAGTTTTTCACAGACCGATGAGTAACTTTTCACAGACTGGTGAGTAACTTTTTACAGACCGATGAGTTATTTTTCACAGACTGGTGAGTAATTTATCACAGAACGCTGAGTAACTTTTCACAGACCGCTGAGTAATTTTTCACAGACCCTTGAGTAATTTTTCACAGACCGCTGAGTAACTTTTCACAGACCGGTGAGTAACTTTTCACAGACCGCTGAGTAACTTTTCACAGACCGGTGAGTAACTTTTCACAGACCGCTAAGTAGCTTTTCACAGACCAATGAGTAACTTTTCACAGACTGGTGAGTAACTTTTCACAGACCGCTGAGTAACTTTTCACAGACTGGTGAGTAACTTTTCACAGACCGCTGAGTTACTTTTCACAGACCGGTGAGTAACTTTTCACAGACCGCTGAGTAACTTTTCACAGACTGGTGAGTAACTTTTTACAGACCGATAAGTAATTTTCCACAGACGGGTAAGTAAGTTTTCACAGACCGCTGAGTAACTTATCACAGACCGATGAGTAACTTTTCACAGACCGCTGAGTAATTTTTCACAGACCTTTGAGTAATTTTTCACAGACCGCTGAGTAACTTTTCACAGACCGGTGAGTAACTTTTCACAGACCGCTGAGTAACTTTTCACAGACCGGTGAGTAACTTTTCACAGACCGATGAGTTACTTTTCACAGACCGATGAGTAACTTTTCACAGACTGGTGAGTAACTTTTCACAGACCGCTGAGTAACTTTTCACAGACCGATGAGTAACTTTTCACAGACTGGTGAGTAACTTTTCACAGACCGCTGAGAAACTTTTCACAGACTGGTGAGTAACTTTTTACAGACCGATAAGTAATTTTCCACAGACGGGTAAGTAAGTTTTCACAGACCGCTGAGTAAATTTTCACAGACCGGTGAGTAACTTTTCACAGACCGCTGAGTAACTTTTCACAGACTGGTGAGTAACTTTTTACAGACCGATAAGTAATTTTCCACAGACGGGTAAGTAAGTTTTCACAGACCGCTGAGTAACTTATCACAGACCGATGAGTAACTTTTCACAGACCGCTGAGTAATTTTTCACAGACCTTTGAGTAATTTTTCACAGACCGCTGAGTAACTTTTCACAGACCGGTGAGTAACTTTTCACAGACCGCTGAGTAACTTTTCACAGACCGGTGAGTAACTTTTCACAGACCGATGAGTTACTTTTCACAGACCGATGAGTAACTTTTCACAGACTGGTGAGTAACTTTTCACAGACCGCTGAGTAACTTTTCACAGACCGATGAGTAACTTTTCACAGACTGGTGAGTAACTTTTCACAGACCGCTGAGTAACTTTTCACAGACTGGTGAGTAACTTTTTACAGACCGATGAGTAATTTTCCACAGACGGGTGAGTAATTTTTCACAGACCGCTGAGTTACTTTTCACAGAACGCTGAGTAACTTATCACAGACTGGTGAGTAACTTTTTACAGACCGATGAGTAATTTTTCATAGACCCTTGAGTAATTTTTCACAGACCGCTGAGTAACATTTCACAGACTGGTGAGTAATTTTTCACAGACCGCTGAGTAACTTTTCACAGACCGGTGAGTAACTTTTCACAGACCGATGAGTAACTTTTCACAGACTGGTGAGTAACTTTTCACAGACCGCTGAGTAACTTTTCACAGACCGATGAGTAACTTTTCACAGACTGGTGAGTAACTTTTCACAGACCGCTAAGTAACTTTTCACAGATTGGTGAGTAACTTTTCACAGACCGCTGAGTAATTTTTCACAGCCCCTTAGGTAATTTTTCACAGACACTTGAGTAACTTTTCACAGACCGGTGAATAACTTTTCACAGACCGCTGAGTAACTTTTCACAGACTGGTGAGTAACTTTTCACAGACCGCTGAGTTACTTTCCACAGACGGGTGAATAATTTTCCACAGACGGGTGAGTAATTTTTCACAGACCGCTGAGTAACTTTTCACAGAACGCTGAGTAACTTATCACAGACCAATGAGTAACTTTTCACAGACTGGTGAGTAACTTTTTACAGACCGATGAGTAAATTTTTTACAGACCCTTGAGTAATTTTTCACAGACCGCTGAGTAACTTTTCACAGACTGGTGAGTAATTTTTCACAGACCGCTGAGTAACTTTTCACAGACCGGTGAGTAACTTTTCACAGACCGATGAGTAACTTTTCACAGACTGGTGAGTAACTTTTTACAGACCAATGAGTTATTTTTCACAGACTGGTGAGTAATTTTTCACAAAACGCTGAGTAACTTTTCACAGACCGCTGAGTAATTTTTCACAGACCCTTGGGAAATTTTTCACAGACCGCTGAGTAACTTTTCACAGACCAGTGAGTAACTTTTCACAGACCGCAGAGTAACTTTTTACAGACTGGTGAGTAACTTTTTACAGACCGCTGAGTAATTTTTCACAGACCCTTGAGTATTTTTTCACAGACCGCTGAGTAACTTTTCACAGACCGCTGAGTTACTTTTCACAGACCGGTGAGTAACTTTTTACAGACTGGTGAGTAACTTTTCACAGACCGCTGAGTAACTTTTCACAGACTGGTGAGTAACTTTTCACAGACCGCTGAGTTACTTTTCACAGACCGATGAGTAACTTTTCACAGACTGGTGAGTAACTTTTCACAGACCGCTGAGTAACTTTTCACAGACCGGTGAGTAACTTTTCACAGACCGCTGAGTAACTTTTCACAGACTGGTATGTAACTTTTTACAGACCGATGAGTACTTTTTCACAGACTGGTGAGTAATTTTTCACAGAACGCTGAGTAACTTTTTACAGACCGGTGAGTAACTTTTCACAAACCGGTGAGTAACTTTTTACAGTTTATTGAGTTACTTTTCACAGATCGATGAGTACTTTTTCACAGAACCTTGAGTAACTTTTCACAGACCGGTGAGTAACTTTTTACAGACCGATGAGTAATTTTTCACAGACCGCTGAGTAACTTTTCATAGACCGGTGAGTAACTTTTCACAGACCGATGAGTAACTTTTCACAGACTGGTGAGTAACTTTTTACAGACCGATGAGTTATTTTTCACAGACTGGTGAGTAATTCATCACAGAACGCTGAGTAACTTTTCACAGACCGCTGAGTAATTTTTCACAGACCCTTGAGTAATTTTTCACAGACCGCTGAGTAACTTTTCACAGACCGGTGAGTAACTTTTCACAGACCGCTGAGTAACTTTTCACAGACCGGTGAGTAACTTTTCACAGACCGCTAAGTAGCTTTTCACAGACCAATGAGTAACTTTTCACAGACTGGTGAGTAACTTTTCACAGACCGCTGAGTAACTTTTCACAGACTGGTGAGTAACTTTTCACAGACCGCTGAGTTACTTTTCACAGACCGGTGAGTAACTTTTCACAGACCGCTGAGTAACTTTTCACAGACTGGTGAGTAACTTTTTACAGACCGATAAGTAATTTTCCACAGACGGGTAAGTAAGTTTTCACAGACCGCTGAGTAACTTATCACAGACCGATGAGTAACTTTTCACAGACCGCTGAGTAATTTTTCACAGACCTTTGAGTAATTTTTCACAGACCGCTGAGTAACTTTTCACAGACCGGTGAGTAACTTTTCACAGACCGCTGAGTATGAGAGATGAGTAACTTTTCACAGACTGGTGAGTAACTTTTCACAGACCGCTGAGTAACTTTTCACAGACTGGTGAGTAACTTTTTACAGACCGATGAATAATTTTCCACAGACGGGTGAGTAATTTTTCACAGACCGCTGAGTTACTTTTCACAGAACGCTGAGTAACTTATCACAGACTGGTGAGTAACTTTTTACAGACCGATGAGTAATTTTTCATAGACCCTTGAGTAATTTTTCACAGACCGCTGAGTAACATTTCACAGACTGGTGAGTAATTTTTCACAGACCGCTGAGTAACTTTTCACAGACCGGTGAGTAACTTTTCACAGACCGATGAGAAACTTTTCACAGACTGGTGAGTAACTTTTCACAGACCGCTGAGTAACTTTTCACAGACCGATGAGTAACTTTTCACAGACTGGTGAGTAACTTTTCACAGACCGCTAAGTAACTTTTCACAGACTGGTGAGTAACTTTTCACAGACCGCTGAGTAATTTTTCACAGCCCCTTAGGTAATTTTTCACAGACACTTGAGTAACTTTTCACAGACCGGTGAATAACTTTTCACAGACCGCTGAGTAACTTTTCACAGACTGGTGAGTAACTTTTTACAGACCGCTGAGTAATTTTTCACAGACCCTTGAGTATTTTTTCACAGACTGGTGAGTAATTTTTCACAGACCGCTGAGTTACTTTTCACAGACCGGTGAGTAACTTTTCACAGACTGGTGAGTAACTTTTCACAGACCGCTGAGTAACTTTTCACAGACTGGTGAGTAACTTTTCACAGACCGCTGAGTTACTTTTCACAGACCGATGAGTAACTTTTCACAGACTGGTGAGTAACTTTTCACAGACCGCTGAGTAACTTTTCACAGACCGGTGAGTAACTTTTCACAGACCGCTGAGTAACTTTTCACAGACTGGTATGTAACTTTTTACAGACCGATGAGTACTTTTTCACAGACTGGTGAGTAATTTTTCACAGAACGCTGAGTAACTTTTTACAGACCGGTGAGTAACTTTTCACAAACCGGTGAGTAACTTTTTACAGTTTATTGAGTTACTTTTCACAGATCGATGAGTACTTTTTCACAGAACCTTGAGTAACTTTTCACAGACCGGTGAGTAACTTTTTACAGACCGATGAGTAATTTTTCACAGACCGCTGAGTAACTTTTCACAGACCGGTGAGTAGTTTTTCACAGACCGATGAGTAACTTTTCACAGACTGGTGAGTAACTTTTTACAGACCGATGAGTTATTTTTCACAGACTGGTGAGTAATTTATCACAGAACGCTGAGTAACTTTTCACAGACCGCTGAGTAATTTTTCACAGACCCTTGAGTAATTTTTCACAGACCGCTGAGTAACTTTTCACAGACTGGTGAGTAACTTTTTACAGACCGATGAGTTATTTTTCACAGACTGGTGAGTAATTTATCACAGAACGCTGAGTAACTTTTCACAGACCGCTGAGTAATTTTTCACAGACCCTTGAGTAATTTTTCACAGACCGCTGAGTAACTTTTCACAGACCGGTGAGTAGTTTTTCACAGACCGATGAGTAACTTTTCACAGACTGGTGAGTAACTTTTTACAGACCGATGAGTTATTTTTCACAGACTGGTGAGTAATTTATCACAGAACGCTGAGTAACTTTTCACAGACCGATGAGTAACTTTTCACAGACTGGTGAGTAACTTTTCACAGACCGCTGAGTAACTTTTCACAGACCGGTGAGTAACTTTTCACAGACCGCTGAGTAACTTTTCACAGACTGGTATGTAACTTTTTACAGACCGATGAGTACTTTTTCACAGACTGGTGAGTAATTTTTCACAGAACGCTGAGTAACTTTTTACAGACCGGTGAGTAACTTTTCACAAACCGGTGAGTAACTTTTTACAGTTTATTGAGTTACTTTTCACAGATCGATGAGTACTTTTTCACAGAACCTTGAGTAACTTTTCACAGACCGGTGAGTAACTTTTTACAGACCGATGAGTAATTTTTCACAGACCGCTGAGTAACTTTTCACAGACCGGTGAGTAGTTTTTCACAGACCGATGAGTAACTTTTCACAGACTGGTGAGTAACTTTTTACAGACCGATGAGTTATTTTTCACAGACTGGTGAGTAATTTATCACAGAACGCTGAGTAACTTTTCACAGACCGCTGAGTAATTTTTCACAGACCCTTGAGTAATTTTTCACAGACCGCTGAGTAACTTTTCACAGACCGGTGAGTAACTTTTCACAGACCGCTGAGTAACTTTTCACAGACCGGTGAGTAACTTTTCACAGACCGCTAAGTAGCTTTTCACAGACCAATGAGTAACTTTTCACAGACTGGTGAGTAACTTTTCACAGACCGCTGAGTAACTTTTCACAGACTGGTGAGTAACTTTTCACAGACCGCTGAGTTACTTTTCACAGACCGGTGAGTAACTTTTCACAGACCGCTGAGAAACTTTTCACAGACTGGTGAGTAACTTTTTACAGACCGATAAGTAATTTTCCACAGACGGGTAAGTAAGTTTTCACAGACCGCTGAGTAAATTTTCACAGACCGGTGAGTAACTTTTCACAGACCGCCGAGTAACTTTTCACAGACTGGTGAGTAACTTTTTACAGACCGATAAGTAATTTTCCACAGACGGGTAAGTAAGTTTTCACAGACCGCTGAGTAACTTATCACAGACCGATGAGTAACTTTTCACAGACCGCTGAGTAATTTTTCACAGACCTTTGAGTAATTTTTCACAGACCGCTGAGTAACTTTTCACAGACCGGTGAGTAACTTTTCACAGACCGCTGAGTAACTTTTCACAGACCGGTGAGTAACTTTTCACAGACCGATGAGTTACTTTTCACAGACCGATGAGTAACTTTTCACAGACTGGTGAGTAACTTTTCACAGACCGCTGAGTAACTTTTCACAGACCGATGAGTAACTTTTCACAGACTGGTGAGTAACTTTTCACAGACCGCTGAGTAACTTTTCACAGACTGGTGAGTAACTTTTTACAGACCGATGAGTAATTTTCCACAGACGGGTGAGTAATTTTTCACAGACCGCTGAGTTACTTTTCACAGAACGCTGAGTAACTTATCACAGACTGGTGAGTAACTTTTCACAGACCGCTGAGTAACTTTTCACAGACCGGTGAGTAACTTTTCACAGACCGCTGAGTAACTTTTCACAGACTGGTATGTAACTTTTTACAGACCGATGAGTACTTTTTCACAGACTGGTGAGTAATTTTTCACAGAACGCTGAGTAACTTTTTACAGACCGGTGAGTAACTTTTCACAAACCGGTGAGTAACTTTTTACAGTTTATTGAGTTACTTTTCACAGATCGATGAGTACTTTTTCACAGAACCTTGAGTAACTTTTCACAGACCGGTGAGTAACTTTTTACAGACCGATGAGTAATTTTTCACAGACCGCTGAGTAACTTTTCACAGACCGGTGAGTAGTTTTTCACAGACCGATGAGTAACTTTTCACAGACTGGTGAGTAACTTTTTACAGACCGATGAGTTATTTTTCACAGACTGGTGAGTAATTTATCACAGAACGCTGAGTAACTTTTCACAGACCGCTGAGTAATTTTTCACAGACCCTTGAGTAATTTTTCACAGACCGCTGAGTAACTTTTCACAGACCGGTGAGTAACTTTTCACAGACCGCTGAGTAACTTTTCACAGACCGGTGAGTAACTTTTCACAGACCGCTAAGTAGCTTTTCACAGACCAATGAGTAACTTTTCACAGACTGGTGAGTAACTTTTCACAGACCGCTGAGTAACTTTTCACAGACTGGTGAGTAACTTTTCACAGACCGCTGAGTTACTTTTCACAGACCGGTGAGTAACTTTTCACAGACCGCTGAGAAACTTTTCACAGACTGGTGAGTAACTTTTTACAGACCGATAAGTAATTTTCCACAGACGGGTAAGTAAGTTTTCACAGACCGCTGAGTAAATTTTCACAGACCGGTGAGTAACTTTTCACAGACCGCCGAGTAACTTTTCACAGACTGGTGAGTAACTTTTTACAGACCGATAAGTAATTTTACACAGACGGGTAAGTAAGTTTTCACAGACCGCTGAGTAACTTATCACAGACCGATGAGTAACTTTTCACAGACCGCTGAGTAATTTTTCACAGACCTTTGAGTAATTTTTCACAGACCGCTGAGTAACTTTTCACAGACCGGTGAGTAACTTTTCACAGACCGCTGAGTAACTTTTCACAGACCGGTGAGTAACTTTTCACAGACCGATGAGTTACTTTTCACAGACCGATGAGTAACTTTTCACAGACTGGTGAGTAACTTTTCACAGACCGCTGAGTAACTTTTCACAGACCGATGAGTAACTTTTCACAGACTGGTGAGTAACTTTTCACAGACCGCTGAGTAACTTTTCACAGACTGGTGAGTAACTTTTTACAGACCGATGAGTAATTTTCCACAGACGGGTGAGTAATTTTTCACAGACCGCTGAGTTACTTTTCACAGAACGCTGAGTAACTTATCACAGACTGGTGAGTAACTTTTTACAGACCGATGAGTAATTTTTCATAGACCCTTGAGTAATTTTTCACAGACCGCTGAGTAACATTTCACAGACTGGTGAGTAATTTTTCACAGACCGCTGAGTAACTTTTCACAGACCGGTGAGTAACTTTTCACAGACCGATGAGTAACTTTTCACAGACTGGTGAGTAACTTTTCACAGACCGCTGAGTAACTTTTCACAGACCGATGAGTAACTTTTCACAGACTGGTGAGTAACTTTTCACAGACCGCTAAGTAACTTTTCACAGATTGGTGAGTAACTTTTCACAGACCGCTGAGTAATTTTTCACAGCCCCTTAGGTAATTTTTCACAGACACTTGAGTAACTTTTCACAGACCGGTGAATAACTTTTCACAGACCGCTGAGTAACTTTTCACAGACTGGTGAGTAACTTTTCACAGACCGCTGAGTTACTTTCCACAGACGGGTGAATAATTTTCCACAGACGGGTGAGTAATTTTTCACAGACCGCTGAGTAACTTTTCACAGAACGCTGAGTAACTTATCACAGACCAATGAGTAACTTTTCACAGACTGGTGAGTAACTTTTTACAGACCGATGAGTTATTTTTCACAGACCCTTGAGTAATTTTTCACAGACCGCTGAGTAACTTTTCACAGACTGGTGAGTAATTTTTCACAGACCGCTGAGTAACTTTTCACAGACCGGTGAGTAACTTTTCACAGACCGATGAGTAACTTTTCACAGACTGGTGAGTAACTTTTTACAGACCAATGAGTTATTTTTCACAGACTGGTGAGTAATTTTTCACAAAACGCTGAGTAACTTTTCACAGACCGCTGAGTAATTTTTCACAGACCCTTGGGAAATTTTTCACAGACCGCTGAGTAACTTTTCACAGACCAGTGAGTAACTTTTCACAGACCGCAGAGTAACTTTTTACAGACTGGTGAGTAACTTTTTACAGACCGCTGAGTAATTTTTCACAGACCCTTGAGTATTTTTTCACAGACTGGTGAGTAATTTTTCACAGACCGCTGAGTTACTTTTCACAGACCGGTGAGTAACTTTTTACAGACCGATGAGTAATTTTTCACAGACCGCTGAGTAACTTTTCACAGACTGGTGAGTAACTTTTCACAGACCGCTGAGTTACTTTTCACAGACCGATGAGTAACTTTTCACAGACTGGTGAGTAACTTTTCACAGACCGCTGAGTAACTTTTCACAGACCGGTGAGTAACTTTTCACAGACCGCTGAGTAACTTTTCACAGACTGGTATGTAACTTTTTACAGACCGATGAGTACTTTTTCACAGACTGGTGAGTAATTTTTCACAGAACGCTGAGTAACTTTTTACAGACCGGTGAGTAACTTTTCACAAACCGGTGAGTAACTTTTTACAGTTTATTGAGTTACTTTTCACAGATCGATGAGTACTTTTTCACAGAACCTTGAGTAACTTTTCACAGACCGGTGAGTAACTTTTCACAGACCGCTGAGTAACTTTTCACAGACCGCTGAGTAACTTTTCACAGACCGGTGAGTAACTTTTCACAGACCGCTGAGTAACTTTTCACAGACCGGTGAGTAACTTTTCACAGACCGCTAAGTAGCTTTTCACAGACCAATGAGTAACTTTTCACAGACTGGTGAGTAACTTTTTACAGACCGCTGAGTAACTTTTCACAGACTGGTGAGTAACTTTTCACAGACCGCTGAGTTACTTTTCACAGACCGGTGAGTAACTTTTCACAGACCGCTGAGTAACTTTTCACAGACTGGTGAGTAACTTTTTACAGACCGATAAGTAATTTTCCACAGACGGGTAAGTAAGTTTTCACAGACCGCTGAGTAACTTATCACAGACCGATGAGTAACTTTTCACAGACCGCTGAGTAATTTTTCACAGACCTTTGAGTAATTTTTCACAGACCGCTGAGTAACTTTTCACAGACCGGTGAGTAACTTTTCACAGACCGCTGAGTAACTTTTCACAGACCGGTGAGTAACTTTTCACAGACCGATGAGTTACTTTTCACAGACCGATGAGTAACTTTTCACAGACTGGTGAGTAACTTTTCACAGACCGCTGAGTAACTTTTCACAGACCGATGAGTAACTTTTCACAGACCGGTGAGTAACTTTTCACAGACCGCTGAGTAACTTTTCACAGACTGGTGAGTAACTTTTTACAGACCGATGAATAATTTTCCACAGACGGGTGAGTAATTTTTCACAGACCGCTGAGTTACTTTTCACAGAACGCTGAGTAACTTATCACAGACTGGTGAGTAACTTTTTACAGACCGATGAGTAATTTTTCATAGACCCTTGAGTAATTTTTCACAGACCGCTGAGTAACATTTCACAGACTGGTGAGTAATTTTTCACAGACCGCTGAGTAACTTTTCACAGACCGGTGAGTAACTTTTCACAGACCGATGAGAAACTTTTCACAGACTGGTGAGTAACTTTTCACAGACCGCTGAGTAACTTTTCACAGACCGATGAGTAACTTTTCACAGACTGGTGAGTAACTTTTCACAGACCGCTAAGTAACTTTTCACAGACTGGTGAGTAACTTTTCACAGACCGCTGAGTAATTTTTCACAGCCCCTTAGGTAATTTTTCACAGACACTTGAGTAACTTTTCACAGACCGGTGAATAACTTTTCACAGACCGCTGAGTAACTTTTCACAGACTGGTGAGTAACTTTTCACAGACCGCTGAGTTACTTTCCACAGACGGGTGAGTAATTTTCCACAGACGGGTGAGTAATTTTTCACAGACCGCTGAGTAACTTTTCACAGAACGCTGAGTAACTTATCACAGACCAATGAGTAACTTTTCACAGACTGGTGAGTAACTTTTTACAGACCGATGAGTTATTTTTCACAGACCCTTGAGTAATTTTTCACAGACCGCTGAGTAACTTTTCACAGACTGGTGAGTATTTTTTCACAGACCGCTGAGTAACTTTTCACAGACCGGTGAGTAACTTTTCACAGACCGATGAGTAACTTTTCACAGACTGGTGAGTAACTTTTCACAGACCAATGAGTTATTTTTCACAGACTGGTGAGTAATTTTTCACAAAACGCTGAGTAACTTTTCACAGACCGCTGAGTAATTTTTCACAGACCCTTGGGAAATTTTTCACAGACCGCTGAGTAACTTTTCACAGACCAGTGAGTAACTTTTCACAGACCGCAGAGTAACTTTTTACAGACTGGTGAGTAACTTTTTACAGACCGCTGAGTAATTTTTCACAGACCCTTGAGTATTTTTTCACAGACTGGTGAGTAATTTTTCACAGACCGCTGAGTTACTTTTCACAGACCGGTGAGTAACTTTTCACAGACTGGTGAGTTACTTTTCACAGACCGCTGAGTAACTTTTCACAGACTGGTGAGTAACTTTTCACAGACCGCTGAGTTACTTTTCACAGACCGATGAGTAACTTTTCACAGACTGGTGAGTAACTTTTCACAGACCGCTGAGTAACTTTTCACAGACCGGTGAGTAACTTTTCACAGACCGCTGAGTAACTTTTCACAGACTGGTATGTAACTTTTTACAGACCGATGAGTACTTTTTCACAGACTGGTGAGTAATTTTTCACAGAACGCTGAGTAACTTTTTACAGACCGGTGAGTAACTTTTCACAAACCGGTGAGTAACTTTTTACAGTTTATTGAGTTACTTTTCACAGATCGATGAGTACTTTTTCACAGAACCTTGAGTAACTTTTCACAGACCGGTGAGTAACTTTTTACAGACCGATGAGTAATTTTTCACAGACCGCTGAGTAACTTTTCACAGACCGGTGAGTAACTTTTCACAGACCGATGAGTAACTTTTCACAGACTGGTGAGTAACTTTTTACAGACCGATGAGTTATTTTTCACAGACTGGTGAGTAATTTATCACAGAACGCTGAGTAACTTTTCACAGACCGCTGAGTAATTTTTCACAGACCCTTGAGTAATTTTTCACAGACCGCTGAGTAACTTTTCACAGACACAAGTAACTTTTCACAGACCGCTGAGTAACTTTTCACAGACCGGTGAGTAACTTTTCACAGACCGCTAAGTAGCTTTTCACAGACCAATGAGTAACTTTTCACAGACTGGTGAGTAACTTTTCTCAGACCGCTGAGTAACTTTTCACAGACTGGTGAGTAACTTTTCACAGACCGCTGAGTTACTTTTCACAGACCGGTGAGTAACTTTTCACAGACCGCTGAGAAACTTTTCACAGACTGGTGAGTAACTTTTTACAGACCGATAAGTAATTTTCCACAGACGGGTAAGTAAGTTTTTACAGACCGCTGAGTAACTTTTCACAGACCGGTGAGTAACTTTTCACAGACCGCTGAGTAACTTTTCACAGACTGGTGAGTAACTTTTTACAGACCGATAAGTAATTTTCCACAGACGGGTAAGTAAGTTTTCACAGACCGCTGAGTAACTTATCACAGACCGATGAGTAACTTTTCACAGACCGCTGAGTAATTTTTCACAGACCTTTGAGTAATTTTTCACAGACCGCTGAGTAACTTTTCACAGACCGGTGAGTAACTTTTCACAGACCGCTGAGTAACTTTTCACAGACCGGTGAGTAACTTTTCACAGACCGATGAGTTACTTTTCACAGACCGATGAGTAACTTTTCACAGACTGGTGAGTAACTTTTCACAGACCGCTGAGTAACTTTTCACAGACCGATGAGTAACTTTTCACAGACTGGTGAGTAACTTTTCACAGACCGCTGAGTAACTTTTCACAGACTGGTGAGTAACTTTTTACAGACCGATGAGTAATTTTCCACAGACGGGTGAGTAATTTTTCACAGACCGCTGAGTAACTTTTCACAGACCGCTGAGTAACTTTTCACAGACTGGTGAGTAACTTTTTACAGACCGATGAGTAATTTTTCATAGACCCTTGAGTAATTTTTCACAGACCGCTGAGTAACATTTCACAGACTGGTGAGTAATTTTTCACAGACCGCTAAGTAACTTTTCACAGACTGGTGAGTAACTTTTCACAGACCGCTGAGTAACTCTTCACAGACTGGTGAGTAACTTTTCACAGACCGCTGAGTAACTCTTCACAGACTGGTGAGTAACTTTTCACAGACCGCTGAGTTACTTTTCACAGACCGGTGAGTAACTTTTCACAGACCGCTGGGTAACTTTTCACAGACTGGTGAGTAACTTTTTACAGACCGATAAGTAATTTTCCACAGACGGGTAAGTAAGTTTTCACAGACCGCTGAGTAACTTTTCACAGACCGGTGAGTAACTTTTCACAGACCGCTGAGTAACTTTTCACAGACTGGTGAGTAACTTTTTACAGACCGATAAGTAATTTTCCACAGACGGGTAAGTAAGTTTTCACAGACCGCTGAGTAACTTATCACAGACCGATGAGTAACTTTTCACAGACCGCTGAGTAATTTTTCACAGACCTTTGAGTAATTTTTCACAGACCGCTGAGTAACTTTTCACAGACCGTTGAGTAACTTTTCACAGACCGCTGAGTAACTTTTCACAGACCGGTGAGTAACTTTTCACAGACCGATGAGTTACTTTTTACAGACCGATGAGTAACTTTTCACAGACTAGTGAGTAACTTTTCACAGACCGCTGAGTAACTTTTCACAGACCGCTGAGTAACTTTTCACAGACTGGTGAGTAACTTTTCACAGACCGCTGAGTAACTTTTCACAGACCGGTGAGTAACTTTTCACAGACCGCTGAGTAACTTTTCACAGACTGGTGAGTAACTTTTTACAGACCGCTGAGTAATTTTCCACAGACGGGTGAGTAATTTTTCACAGACCGGTGAGTAACTTTTCACAGACCGCTGAGTAACTTTTCACAGACTGGTGAGTAACTTTTTACAGACCAATGAGTTATTTTTCACAGACTGGTGAGTAATTTTTCACAAAACGCTGAGTAACTTTTCACAGACCGCTGAGTAATTTTTCACAGACCCTTGGGAAATTTTTCACAGACCGCTGAGTAACTTTTTACAGACCAGTGAGTAACTTTTCACAGACCGCTGAGTAACTTTTTACAGACTGGTGAGTAACTTTTTACAGACCGCTGAGTAATTTTTCACAGACCATTGAGTATTTTTTCACAGACTGGTGAGTAATTTTTCACAGACCGCTGAGTTACTTTTCACAGAACGGTGAGTAACTTTTCACAGACTGGTGAGTAACTTTTCACAGACCGGTGAGTAACTTTTCACAGACTGGTGAGTAACTTTTCACAGACCGCTGAGTAACTTTTCACAGACCGATGAGTAACTTTTCACAGACTGGTGAGTAACTTTTCACAGACCGCTGAGTAACTTTTCACAGACCGGTGAGTAACTTTTCACAGACCGCTGAGTAACTTTTCACAGACTGGTGAGTAACTTTTTACAGACCGATGAGTACTTTTTCACAGACTGGTGAGTTATTTTTCACAGAACGCTGAGTAACTTTTTACAGACCGGTGAGTAACTTTTCACAAACCGGTAAGTAACTTTTTACAGTTTATTGAGTTACTTTTCACAGATCGATGAGTACTTTTTCACAGAACCTTGAGTAACTTTTCACAGACCGGTGAGTAACTTTTTACAGACCGATGAGTAATTTTTCACAGACCGCTGGGTAACTTTTCACAGACCGGTGAGTAACTTTTCACAGACCGATGAGTTACTTTTCACAGACTGGTGAGTAACTTTTTACAGACCGATGAGTAATTTTTCACAGACCCTTGAGTAATTTTTCACAGACCGCTGAGTAACTTTTCACAGACCGCTGAGTAATTTTTCACAGACCCTTGAGTAATTTTTCACAGACCGGTGAGTAACTTTTCACAGACCGCTAAGTAACTTTTCACAGACTGGTGAGTAACTTTTTACAGACCGATGAGTACTTTTTCACAGACTGGTGAGTTATTTTTCACAGAACGCTGAGTAACTTTTTACAGACCGGTGAGTAACTTTTCACAAACCGGTGAGTAACTTTTTACAGTTTATTAAGTTACTTTTCACAGATCGATGAGTACTTTTTCACAGAACCTTGAGTAACTTTTCACAGACTGGTGAGTAACTTTTCACAGACCGCTGAGTAACTTTTCACAGACCGATGAGTAACTTTTCACAGACTGGTGAGTAACTTTTCACAGACCGCTGAGTAACTTTTCACAGACCGGTGAGTAACTTTTCACAGACCGCTGAGTAACTTTTCACAGACTGGTGAGTAACTTTTTACAGACCGATGAGTACTTTTTCACAGACTGGTGAGTAATTTTTCACAAAACGCTGAGTAACTTTTCACAGACCGCTAAGTAATTTTTCACAGACCCTTGGGAAATTTATCACAGAACGCTGAGTAACTTTTCACAGACCGCTGAGTAATTTTTTACAGACCCTTGAGTAATTTTTCACAGACCGCTGAGTAACTTTTCACAGACCGGTGAGTAACTTTTCACAGACCGCTGAGTAACTTTTCACAGACTGGTGAGTAACTTTTTACAGACCGATGAGTAATTTTCCACAGACGGGTGAGTAATTTTTCTCAGACCGCTGAGTAACTTTTCACAGAACGCTGAGTAACTTATCACAGACCGATGAGTAACTTTTCACAGACTGATGAGTAACTTTTCACAGACCGGTGAGTAACTTTTCACAGACCGCTGAGTAACTTTTTACAGACCGGTGAGTAATTTTTCACAGACCGCTGAGTAACTTTTCACAGACCGGTGAGTAACTTTTCACAGACCGCTGAGTAACTTTTCACAGACGGATGAGTAACTTTTCACAGACTGGTGAGTAACTTTTCATAGACCGCTGAGTAACTTTTCACAGACTGGTGAGTAACTTTTCACAGACCGCTGAGTAACTTTTCACAGACCGATAAGTAACTTTTCACAGACTGGTGAGTAACTTTTCACAGACCGCTGAATAACTTTTCACAGACCGGTAAGTAACTTTTCACAGACCGCTGAGTAACTTTTCACAGACTGCTGAATAACTTTTCACAGAACGCTGAGTAACTTATCACAGACCGACGAGTATTTTTTCACAGACCGCTGAGCAACTTTTCACAGACGGATGAGTAACTTTTCACAGACTGGTGAGTAACTTTTCATAGACCGCTGAGTAACTTTTCACAGACTGGTGAGTAACTTTTCACAGACCGCTGAGTTACTTTTCACAGACCGGTGAGTAACTTTTCACAGACCGCTGAGTAACTTTTCACAGACTGGTGAGTAAATTTTTACAGACCGATGAGTAATTTTCCACAGACGGGTGAGTAAGTTTTCACAGACCGCTGAGTAACTTTTCACAGACCGGTGAGTAACTTTTCACAGACCTCTGAGTAACTTTTCACAGACCACTGAGTAATTTTTAACAGACCCTTGAGTAATTTTCCACAGACGGGTGAGTAATTTTTCACAGACCCTTGAGTAATTTTTCACAGACCGCTGAGTTACTTTTCACAGACCGGTGAGTAATTTTTCACAGACCGCTGAGTAACTTTTCACAGAACGCTGAGTATCTTATCACAGACCGATGAGTAACTTTTCACAGACCGCTGAGTAATTTTTCACAGACCCTTGAGTAATTTTTCACAGACCGCTGAGTAACTTTTCTTAGACCGGTGAGTAACTTTTCACAGACCGCTGAGTAAACTTTTCACAGACCGGTGAGTAACTTTTCACAGACCGATGAGTAACTTTTTACAGACCGATGAGTAACTTTTCACAGACTGGTGAGTAACTTTTCACAGACTGGTGAGTAATTTTTCACAGACCGCTGAGTAACTTTTCACAGACCGGTGAGTAACTTTTCACAGACCGCTGAGTAACTTTTCACAGACTGGTGAGTAACTTTTTACAGACCGATGAGTAATTTTCCTACAGACGGGTGAGTAATTTTTCACAGACCGCTGAGTAACTTTTCACAGAACGCTGAGTAACTTATCACAGACCGATGAGTTACTTTACACAGACTGATGAGTAACTTTTCACAGACCGGTGAGTTACTTTTCACAGACCGCTGAGTAACTTTTTACAGACCGGTGAGTAATTTTTCACAGACCGCTGAGTAACTTTTCACAGACCGGTGAGTAACTTTTCACACACCGCTGAGTAACTTTTCACAGACCGGTGAGTAACTTTTCACAGACCGCTGAATAACTTTTCACATACCGGTAAGTAACTTTTCACAGACCGCTGAGTAACTTTTCACAGACTGCTGAATAACTTTTCACAGAACGCTGAGTAACTTATCACAGACCGACGAGTATTTTTTCACAGACCGCTGAGCAACTTTTCACAGACGGATGAGTAACTTTTCACAGACTGGTGAGTAACTTTTCATAGACCGCTGAGTAACTTTTCACAGACTGGTGAGTAACTTTTCACAGACCGCTGAGTAACTTTTCACAGACCGGTGAGTAACTTTTCACAGACCGCTGAGTAACTTTTCACAGACTGGTGAGTAAATTTTTACAGACCGATGAGTAATTTTCCACAGACGGGTGAGTAAGTTTTCACAGACCGCTGAGTAACTTTTCACAGACCGGTGAGTAACTTTTCACAGACCTCTGAGTAACTTTTCACAGACCACTGAGTAATTTTTAACAGACCCTTGAGTAATTTTCCACAGACGGGTGAGTAATTTTTCACAGACCCTTGAGTAATTTTTCACAGACCGCTGAGTTACTTTTCACAGACCGGTGAGTAATTTTTCACAGACCGCTGAGTAACTTTTCACAGAACGCTGAGTATCTTATCACAGACCGATGAGTAACTTTTCACAGACCGCTGAGTAATTTTTCACAGACCCTTGAGTAATTTTTCACAGACCGCTGAGTAACTTTTCTTAGACCGGTGAGTAACTTTTCACAGACCGCTGAGTAAACTTTTCACAGACCGGTGAGTAACTTTTCACAGACCGATGAGTAACTTTTTACAGACCGATGAGTAACTTTTCACAGACTGGTGAGTAACTTTTCACAGACTGGTGAGTAATTTTTTACAGACCGCTGAGTAACTTTTCACAGACCGGTGAGTAACTTTTCACAGACCGCTGAGTAACTTTTCACAGACTGGTGAGTAACTTTTTACAGACCGATGAGTAATTTTCCTACAGACGGGTGAGTAATTTTTCACAGACCGCTGAGTAACTTTTCACAGAACGCTGAGTAACTTATCACAGACCGATGAGTTACTTTACACAGACTGATGAGTAACTTTTCACAGACCGGTGAGTTACTTTTCACAGACCGCTGAGTAACTTTTTACAGACCGGTGAGTAATTTTTCACAGACCGCTGAGTAACTTTTCACAGACCGGTGAGTAACTTTTCACACACCGCTGAGTAACTTTTCACAGACCGGTGAGTAACTTTTCACAGACCGCTAAGTAGCTTTTCACAGACCAATGAGTAATTTTCACAGACTGGTGAGTAACTTTTCTTAGACCGCTGAGTAACTTTTCAAAGACTGGTGAGTAACTTTTCACAGACCGCTGAGTTACTTTTCACAGACGGGTGAGTAAGTTTTCACAGACCGCTGAGTAACTTTTCACAGACCGGTGAGTAACTTTTCACAGACCGCTGAGTAACTTTTCACAGACCGCTGATTAATTTTTCACAGACCCTTGAGTAATTTTCTACAGAAGGGTGAATAATTTTTCACAGACCCTTGAGTAATTTTTCACAGACCGCTGAGTTACTTTTTACAGACCGGTGAGTAATTTTTCACAGACCGCTGAGTAACTTTTCACAGAACGCTGAGTAACTTATCACAGACCGATGAGTAACTTTTCACAGACCGCTGAGTAATTTTTCACAGACC
Source organism: Agriphila tristella (assembly GCA_928269145.1). NCBI lineage: Eukaryota > Metazoa > Arthropoda > Insecta > Lepidoptera > Crambidae > Agriphila > Agriphila tristella. The sequence goes on from OV743435.1 coordinate 285,598, forward strand.
CTTGAGTAATTTTTCACAGACCGCTAAATAACTTTTCACAGACCGGTGAGTAACTTTTCACAGACCGCTGAGTAACTTTTCACAGACCGGTGAGTAACTTTTCACAGACCGATGAGTAATTTTCCACAGACGGGTAAGTAAGTTTTCACAGACCGCTGAGTAACTTATCACAGACCGATGAGTAACTTTTCACAGACCGCTGAGTAATTTTTCACAGACCTTTGAGTAATTTTTCACAGACCGCTGAGTAACTTATCACAGACCGATGAGTAACTTTTCACAGACCGCTGAGTAATTTTTCACAGACCTTTGAGTAATTTTTCACAGACCGCTGAGTAACTTTTCACAGACCGGTGAGTAACTTTTCACAGACCGCTGAGTAACTTTTCACAGACCGGTGAGTAACTTTTCACAGACCGATGAGTTACTTTTCACAGACCGATGAGTAACTTTTCACAGACTGGTGAGTAACTTTTCACAGACCGCTGAGTAACTTTTCACAGACCGATGAGTAACTTTTCACAGACTGGTGAGTAACTTTTCACAGACCGCTGAGTAACTTTTCACAGACTGGTGAGTAACTTTTTACAGACCGATGAGTAATTTTCCACAGACGGGTGAGTAATTTTTCACAGACCGCTGAGTTACTTTTCACAGAACGCTGAGTAACTTATCACAGACTGGTGAGTAACTTTTTACAGACCGATGAGTAATTTTTCATAGACCCTTGAGTAATTTTTCACAGACCGCTGAGTAACATTTCACAGACTGGTGAGTAATTTTTCACAGACCGCTGAGTAACTTTTCACAGACCGGTGAGTAACTTTTCACAGACCGATGAGTAACTTTTCACAGACTGGTGAGTAACTTTTCACAGACCGCTGAGTAACTTTTCACAGACCGATGAGTAACTTTTCACAGACTGGTGAGTAACTTTTCACAGACCGCTAAGTAACTTTTCACAGATTGGTGAGTAACTTTTCACAGACCGCTGAGTAATTTTTCACAGCCCCTTAGGTAATTTTTCACAGACACTTGAGTAACTTTTCACAGACCGGTGAATAACTTTTCACAGACCGCTGAGTAACTTTTCACAGACTGGTGAGTAACTTTTCACAGACCGCTGAGTTACTTTCCACAGACGGGTGAATAATTTTCCACAGACGGGTGAGTAATTTTTCACAGACCGCTGAGTAACTTTTCACAGAACGCTGAGTAACTTATCACAGACCAATGAGTAACTTTTCACAGACTGGTGAGTAACTTTTTACAGACCGATGAGTTATTTTTCACAGACCCTTGAGTAATTTTTCACAGACCGCTGAGTAACTTTTCACAGACTGGTGAGTAATTTTTCACAGACCGCTGAGTAACTTTTCACAGACCGGTGAGTAACTTTTCACAGACCGATGAGTAACTTTTCACAGACTGGTGAGTAACTTTTTACAGACCAATGAGTTATTTTTCACAGACTGGTGAGTAATTTTTCACAAAACGCTGAGTAACTTTTCACAGACCGCTGAGTAATTTTTCACAGACCCTTGGGAAATTTTTCACAGACCGCTGAGTAACTTTTCACAGACCAGTGAGTAACTTTTCACAGACCGCAGAGTAACTTTTTACAGACTGGTGAGTAACTTTTTACAGACCGCTGAGTAATTTTTCACAGACCCTTGAGTATTTTTTCACAGACTGGTGAGTAATTTTTCACAGACCGCTGAGTTACTTTTCACAGACCGGTGAGTAACTTTTTACAGACTGGTGAGTAACTTTTCACAGACCGATGAGTAACTTTTCACAGACTGGTGAGTAACTTTTCACAGACCGCTGAGTAACTTTTCACAGACCGCTGAGTAACTTTTCACAGACAGGTGAGTAACTTTTCACAGACCGCTGAGTAACTTTTCACAGACCGGTGAGTAACTTTTCACAGACCGCTGAGTAACTTTTCACAGACTGGTATGTAACTTTTTACAGACCGATGAGTACTTTTTCACAGACTGGTGAGTAATTTTTCACAGAACGCTGAGTAACTTTTTACAGACCGGTGAGTAACTTTTCACAAACCGGTGAGTAACTTTTTACAGTTTATTGAGTTACTTTTCACAGACCGATGAGTAATTTTTCACAGAACGTTGAGTAACTTTTCACAGACCGGTGAGTAACTTTTTACAGACCGATGAGTAATTTTTCACAGACCGCTGAGTAACTTTTCATAGACCGGTGAGTAACTTTTCACAGACCGCTGAGTAACTTTTCACAGACCGGTGAGTAACTTTTCACAGACCGCTAAGTAGCTTTTCACAGACCAATGAGTAACTTTTCACAGACTGGTGAGTAACTTTTCACAGACCGCTGAGTAACTTTTCACAGACTGGTGAGTAACTTTTCACAGACCGCTGAGTTACTTTTCACAGACCGGTGAGTAACTTTTCACAGACCGCTGAGTAACTTTTCACAGACTGGTGAGTAACTTTTTACAGACCGATAAGTAATTTTCCACAGACGGGTAAGTAAGTTTTCACAGACCGCTGAGTAACTTATCACAGACCGATGAGTAACTTTTCACAGACCGCTGAGTAATTTTTCACAGACCTTTGAGTAACTTTTCACAGACCGGTGAGTAACTTTTCACAGACCGCTGAGTAACTTTTCACAGACCGCTGAGTAACTTTTCACAGACCGGTGAGTAACTTTTCACAGACCGATGAGTTACTTTTCACAGACCGATGAGTAACTTTTCACAGACTGGTGAGTAACTTTTCACAGACCGCTGAGTAACTTTTCACAGACCGATGAGTAACTTTTCACAGACTGGTGAGTAACTTTTCACAGACCGCTGAGTAACTTTTCACAGACTGGTGAGTAACTTTTTACAGACCGATGAATAATTTTCCACAGACGGGTGAGTAATTTTTCACAGACCGCTGAGTTACTTTTCACAGAACGCTGAGTAACTTATCACAGACTGGTGAGTAACTTTTTACAGACCGATGAGTAATTTTTCATAGACCCTTGAGTAATTTTTCACAGACCGCTGAGTAACATTTCACAGACTGGTGAGTAATTTTTCACAGACCGCTGAGTAACTTTTCACAGACCGGTGAGTAACTTTTCACAGACCGATGAGAAACTTTTCACAGACTGGTGAGTAACTTTTCACAGACCGGTGAGTAACTTTTCACAGACCGATGAGTAACTTTTCACAGACTGGTGAGTAACTTTTCACAGACCGCTAAGTAACTTTTCACAGACTGGTGAGTAACTTTTCACAGACCGCTGAGTAATTTTTCACAGCCCCTTAGGTAATTTTTCACAGACACTTGAGTAACTTTTCACAGACCGGTGAATAACTTTTCACAGACCGCTGAGTAACTTTTCACAGACTGGTGAGTAACTTTTCACAGACCGCTGAGTTACTTTCCACAGACGGGTGAGTAATTTTCCACAGACGGGTGAGTAATTTTTCACAGACCGCTGAGTAACTTTTCACAGAACGCTGAGTAACTTATCACAGACCAATGAGTAACTTTTCACAGACTGGTGAGTAACTTTTTACAGACCGATGAGTTATTTTTCACAGACCCTTGAGTAATTTTTCACAGACCGCTGAGTAACTTTTCACAGACTGGTGAGTATTTTTTCACAGACCGCTGAGTAACTTTTCACAGACCGGTGAGTAATTTTTCACAAAACGCTGAGTAACTTTTCACAGACCGCTGAGTAATTTTTCACAGACCCTTGGGAAATTTTTCACAGACCGCTGAGTAACTTTTCACAGACCAGTGAGTAACTTTTCACAGACCGCAGAGTAACTTTTTACAGACTGGTGAGTAACTTTTTACAGACCGCTGAGTAATTTTTCACAGACCCTTGAGTATTTTTTCACAGACTGGTGAGTAATTTTTCACAGACCGCTGAGTTACTTTTCACAGACCGGTGAGTAACTTTTTACAGACTGGTGAGTAACTTTTCACAGACCGCTGAGTAACTTTTCACAGACTGGTGAGTAACTTTTCACAGACCGCTGAGTTACTTTTCACAGACCGATGAGTAACTTTTCACAGACTGGTGAGTAACTTTTCACAGACCGCTGAGTAACTTTTCACAGACCGGTGAGTAACTTTTCACAGACCGCTGAGTAACTTTTCACAGACTGGTATGTAACTTTTTACAGACCGATGAGTACTTTTTCACAGACTGGTGAGTAACTTTTCACAGAACGCTGAGTAACTTTTTACAGACCGGTGAGTAACTTTTCACAAACCGGTGAGTAACTTTTTACAGTTTATTGAGTTACTTTTCACAGATCGATGAGTACTTTTTCACAGAACCTTGAGTAACTTTTCACAGACCGGTGAGTAACTTTTTACAGACCGATGAGTAATTTTTCACAGACCGCTGAGTAACTTTTCATAGACCGGTGAGTAACTTTTCACAGACCGCTGAGTAACTTTTCACAGACCGGTGAGTAACTTTTCACAGACCGCTAAGTAGCTTTTCACAGACCAATGAGTAACTTTTCACAGACTGGTGAGTAACTTTTCACAGACCGCTGAGTAACTTTTCACAGACTGGTGAGTAACTTTTCACAGACCGCTGAGTAACTTTTCACAGACCGGTGAGTAACTTTTCACAGACCGCTGAGTAACTTTTCACAGACTGGTGAGTAACTTTTTACAGACCGATAAGTAATTTTCCACAGACGGGTAAGTAAGTTTTCACAGACCGCTGAGTAACTTATCACAGACCGATGAGTAACTTTTCACAGACCGCTGAGTAATTTTTCACAGACCTTTGAGTAATTTTTCACAGACCGCTGAGTAACTTTTCACAGACCGGTGAGTAACTTTTCACAGACCGCTGAGTAACTTTTCACAGACCGGTGAGTAACTTTTCACAGACCGATGAGTTACTTTTCACAGACCGATGAGTAACTTTTCACAGACTGGTGAGTAACTTTTCACAGACCGCTGAGTAACTTTTCACAGACCGATGAGTAACTTTTCACAGACTGGTGAGTAACTTTTCACAGACCGCTGAGTAACTTTTCACAGACTGGTGAGTAACTTTTTACAGACCGATGAATAATTTTCCACAGACGGGTGAGTAATTTTTCACAGACCGCTGAGTTACTTTTCACAGAACGCTGAGTAACTTATCACAGACTGGTGAGTAACTTTTTACAGACCGATGAGTAATTTTTCATAGACCCTTGAGTAATTTTTCACAGACCGCTGAGTAACATTTCACAGACTGGTGAGTAATTTTTCACAGACCGCTGAGTAACTTTTCACAGACCGGTGAGTAACTTTTCACAGACCGATGAGAAACTTTTCACAGACTGGTGAGTAACTTTTCACAGACCGCTGAGTAACTTTTCACAGACCGATGAGTAACTTTTCACAGACTGGTGAGTAACTTTTCACAGACCGCTAAGTAACTTTTCACAGACTGGTGAGTAACTTTTCACAGACCGCTGAGTAATTTTTCACAGCCCCTTAGGTAATTTTTCACAGACACTTGAGTAACTTTTCACAGACCGGTGAATAACTTTTCACAGACCGCTGAGTAACTTTTCACAGACTGGTGAGTAACTTTTCACAGACCGCTGAGTTACTTTCCACAGACGGGTGAGTAATTTTCCACAGACGGGTGAGTAATTTTTCACAGACCGCTGAGTAACTTTTCACAGAACGCTGAGTAACTTATCACAGACCAATGAGTAACTTTTCACAGACTGGTGAGTAACTTTTTACAGACCGATGAGTTATTTTTCACAGACCCTTGAGTAATTTTTCACAGACCGCTGAGTAACTTTTCACAGACTGGTGAGTATTTTTTCACAGACCGCTGAGTAACTTTTCACAGACCGGTGAGTAACTTTTCACAGACCGATGAGTAACTTTTCACAGACTGGTGAGTAACTTTTTACAGACCAATGAGTTATTTTTAACAGACTGGTGAGTAATTTTTCACAAAACGCTGAGTAACTTTTCACAGACCGCTGAGTAATTTTTCACAGACCCTTGGGAAATTTTTCACAGACCGCTGAGTAACTTTTCACAGACCAGTGAGTAACTTTTCACAGACCGCAGAGTAACTTTTTACAGACTGGTGAGTAACTTTTTACAGACCGCTGAGTAATTTTTCACAGACCCTTGAGTATTTTTTCACAGACTGGTGAGTAATTTTTCACAGACCGCTGAGTTACTTTTCACAGACCGGTGAGTAACTTTTCACAGACTGGTGAGTAACTTTTCACAGACCGCTGAGTAACTTTTCACAGACTGGTGAGTAACTTTTCACAGACCGCTGAGTTACTTTTCACAGACCGATGAGTAACTTTTCACAGACTGGTGAGTAACTTTTCACAGACCGCTGAGTAACTTTTCACAGACCGGTGAGTAACTTTTCACAGACCGCTGAGTAACTTTTCACAGACTGGTATGTAACTTTTTACAGACCGATGAGTACTTTTTCACAGACTGGTGAGTAATTTTTCACAGAACGCTGAGTAACTTTTTACAGACCGGTGAGTAACTTTTCACAAACCGGTGAGTAACTTTTTACAGTTTATTGAGTTACTTTTCACAGATCGATGAGTACTTTTTCACAGAACCTTGAGTAACTTTTCACAGACCGGTGAGTAACTTTTTACAGACCGATGAGTAATTTTTCACAGACCGCTGAGTAACTTTTCACAGACCGGTGAGTAACTTTTCACAGACCGATGAGTAACTTTTCACAGACTGGTGAGTAACTTTTTACAGACCGATGAGTTATTTTTCACAGACTGGTGAGTAATTTATCACAGAACGCTGAGTAACTTTTCACAGACCGCTGAGTAATTTTTCACAGACCCTTGAGTAATTTTTCACAGACCGCTGAGTAACTTTTCACAGACACAAGTAACTTTTCACAGACCGCTGAGTAACTTTTCACAGACCGGTGAGTAACTTTTCACAGACCGCTAAGTAGCTTTTCACAGACCAATGAGTAACTTTTCACAGACTGGTGAGTAACTTTTCTCAGACCGCTGAGTAACTTTTCACAGACTGGTGAGTAACTTTTCACAGACCGCTGAGTTACTTTTCACAGACCGGTGAGTAACTTTTCACAGACCGCTGAGAAACTTTTCACAGACTGGTGAGTAACTTTTTACAGACCGATAAGTAATTTTCCACAGACGGGTAAGTAAGTTTTTACAGACCGCTGAGTAACTTTTCACAGACCGGTGAGTAACTTTTCACAGACCGCTGAGTAACTTTTCACAGACTGGTGAGTAACTTTATACAGACCGATAAGTAATTTTCCACAGACGGGTAAGTAAGTTTTCACAGACCGCTGAGTAACTTATCACAGACCGATGAGTTACTTTTCACAGACCGCTGAGTAATTTTTCACAGACCTTTGAGTAATTTTTCACAGACCGCTGAGTAACTTTTCACAGACCGGTGAGTAACTTTTCACAGACCGCTGAGTAACTTTTCACAGACCGGTGAGTAACTTTTCACAGACCGATGAGTTACTTTTCACAGACCGATGAGTAACTTTTCACAGACTGGTGAGTAACTTTTCACAGACCGCTGAGTAACTTTTCACAGACCGATGAGTAACTTTTCACAGACTGGTGAGTAACTTTTCACAGACCGCTGAGTAACTTTTCACAGACTGGTGAGTAACTTTTTACAGACCGATGAGTAATTTTCCACAGACGGGTGAGTAATTTTTCACAGACCGCTGAGTTACTTTTCACAGAACGCTGAGTAACTTATCACAGACTGGTGAGTAACTTTTTACAGACCGATGAGTAATTTTTCATAGACCCTTGAGTAATTTTTCACAGACCGCTGAGTAACATTTCACAGACTGGTGAGTAATTTTTCACAGACCGCTAAGTAACTTTTCACAGACTGGTGAGTAACTTTTCACAGACCGCTGAGTAACTCTTCACAGACTGGTGAGTAACTTTTCACAGACCGCTGAGTAACTCTTCACAGACTGGTGAGTAACTTTTCACAGACCGCTGAGTTACTTTTCACAGACCGGTGAGTAACTTTTCACAGACCGCTGGGTAACTTTTCACAGACTGGTGAGTAACTTTTTACAGACCGATAAGTAATTTTCCACAGACGGGTAAGTAAGTTTTCACAGACCGCTGAGTAACTTTTCACAGACCGGTGAGTAACTTTTCACAGACCGCTGAGTAACTTTTCACAGACTGGTGAGTAACTTTTTACAGACCGATAAGTAATTTTCCACAGACGGGTAAGTAAGTTTTCACAGACCGCTGAGTAACTTATCACAGACCGATGAGTAACTTTTCACAGACCGCTGAGTAATTTTTCACAGACCTTTGAGTAATTTTTCACAGACCGCTGAGTAACTTTTCACAGACCGTTGAGTAACTTTTCACAGACCGCTGAGTAACTTTTCACAGACCGGTGAGTAACTTTTCACAGACCGATGAGTTACTTTTTACAGACCGATGAGTAACTTTTCACAGACTAGTGAGTAACTTTTCACAGACCGCTGAGTAACTTTTCACAGACCGACGAGTAACTTTTCACAGACCGGTGAGTAACTTTTCACAGACCGCTGAGTAACTTTTCACAGACCGGTGAGTAACTTTTCACAGACCGCTGAGTAACTTTTCACAGACTGGTGAGTAACTTTTTACAGACCGCTGAGTAATTTTCCACAGACGGGTGAGTAATTTTTCACAGACCGGTGAGTAACTTTTCACAGACCGCTGAGTAACTTTTCACAGACTGGTGAGTAACTTTTTACAGACCGATGAGTAATTTTTCACAGACTGGTGAGTAATTTTTCACAAAACGCTGAGTAACTTTTCACAGACCGCTGAGTAATTTTTCACAGACCCTTGGGAAATTTTTCACAGACCGCTGAGTAACTTTTTACAGACCAGTGAGTAACTTTTCACAGACCGCTGAGTAACTTTTTACAGACTGGTGAGTAACTTTTTACAGACCGCTGAGTAATTTTTCACAGACCATTGAGTATTTTTTCACAGACTGGTGAGTAATTTTTCACAGACCGCTGAGTTACTTTTCACAGAACGGTGAGTAACTTTTCACAGACTGGTGAGTAACTTTTCACAGACCGCTGAGTAACTTTTCACAGACTGGTGAGTAACTTTTCACAGACCGCTGAGTAACTTTTCACAGACCGATGAGTAACTTTTCACAGACTGGTGAGTAACTTTTCACAGACCGCTGAGTAACTTTTCACAGACCGGTGAGTAACTTTTCACAGACCGCTGAGTAACTTTTCACAGACTGGTGAGTAACTTTTTACAGACCGATGAGTACTTTTTCACAGACTGGTGAGTTATTTTTCACAGAACGCTGAGTAACTTTTTACAGACCGGTGAGTAACTTTTCACAAACCGGTAAGTAACTTTTTACAGTTTATTGAGTTACTTTTCACAGATCGATGAGTACTTTTTCACAGAACCTTGAGTAACTTTTCACAGACCGGTGAGTAACTTTTTACAGACCGATGAGTAATTTTTCACAGACCGCTGGGTAACTTTTCACAGACCGGTGAGTAACTTTTCACAGACCGATGAGTTACTTTTCACAGACTGGTGAGTAACTTTTTACAGACCGATGAGTAATTTTTCACAGACCCTTGAGTAATTTTTCACAGACCGCTGAGTAACTTTTCACAGACCGCTGAGTAATTTTTCACAGACCCTTGAGTAATTTTTCACAGACCGGTGAGTAACTTTTCACAGACCGCTGAGTAACTTTTCACAGACTGGTGAGTAACTTTTTACAGACCGATGAGTACTTTTTCACAGACTGGTGAGTTATTTTTCACAGAACGCTGAGTAACTTTTTACAGACCGGTGAGTAACTTTTCACAAACCGGTGAGTAACTTTTTACAGTTTATTAAGTTACTTTTCACAGATCGATGAGTACTTTTTCACAGAACCTTGAGTAACTTTTCACAGACTGGTGAGTAACTTTTCACAGACCGCTGAGTAACTTTTCACAGACCGATGAGTAACTTTTCACAGACTGGTGAGTAACTTTTCACAGACCGCTGAGTAACTTTTCACAGACCGGTGAGTAACTTTTCACAGACCGCTGAGTAACTTTTCACAGACTGGTGAGTAACTTTTTACAGACCGATGAGTACTTTTTCACAGACTGGTGAGTAATTTTTCACAAAACGCTGAGTAACTTTTCACAGACCGCTAAGTAATTTTTCACAGACCCTTGGGAAATTTATCACAGAACGCTGAGTAACTTTTCACAGACCGCTGAGTAATTTTTTACAGACCCTTGAGTAATTTTTCACAGACCGCTGAGTAACTTTTCACAGACCGGTGAGTAACTTTTCACAGACCGCTGAGTAACTTTTCACAGACTGGTGAGTAACTTTTTACAGACCGATGAGTAATTTTCCACAGACGGGTGAGTAATTTTTCTCAGACCGCTGAGTAACTTTTCACAGAACGCTGAGTAACTTATCACAGACCGATGAGTAACTTTTCACAGACTGATGAGTAACTTTTCACAGACCGGTGAGTAACTTTTCACAGACCGCTGAGTAACTTTTAACAGACCGGTGAGTAAATTTTCACAGACCGCTGAGTAACTTTTCACAGACCGGTGAGTAACTTTTCACAGACCGCTGAGTAACTTTTCACAGACGGATGAGTAACTTTTCACAGACTGGTGAGTAACTTTTCATAGACCGCTGAGTAACTTTTCACAGACTGGTGAGTAACTTTTCACAGACCGCTGAGTAACTTTTCACAGACCGATAAGTAACTTTTCACAGACTGGTGAGTAACTTTTCACAGACCGCTGAATAACTTTTCACAGACCGGTAAGTAACTTTTCACAGACCGCTGAGTAACTTTTCACAGACTGCTGAATAACTTTTCACAGAACGCTGAGTAACTTATCACAGACCGACGAGTATTTTTTCACAGACCGCTGAGCAACTTTTCACAGACGGATGAGTAACTTTTCACAGACTGGTGAGTAACTTTTCATAGACCGCTGAGTAACTTTTCACAGACTGGTGAGTAACTTTTCACAGACCGCTGAGTTACTTTTCACAGACCGGTGAGTAACTTTTCACAGACCGCTGAGTAACTTTTCACAGACTGGTGAGTAAATTTTTACAGACCGATGAGTAATTTTCCACAGACGGGTGAGTAAGTTTTCACAGACCGCTGAGTAACTTTTCACAGACCGGTGAGTAACTTTTCACAGACCTCTGAGTAACTTTTCACAGACCACTGAGTAATTTTTAACAGACCCTTGAGTAATTTTCCACAGACGGGTGAGTAATTTTTCACAGACCCTTGAGTAATTTTTCACAGACCGCTGAGTTACTTTTCACAGACCGGTGAGTAATTTTTCACAGACCGCTGAGTAACTTTTCACAGAACGCTGAGTATCTTATCACAGACCGATGAGTAACTTTTCACAGACCGCTGAGTAATTTTTCACAGACCCTTGAGTAATTTTTCACAGACCGCTGAGTAACTTTTCTTAGACCGGTGAGTAACTTTTCACAGACCGCTGAGTAAAATTTTCACAGACCGGTGAGTAACTTTTCACAGACCGATGAGTAACTTTTTACAGACCGATGAGTAACTTTTCACAGACTGGTGAGTAACTTTTCACAGACTGGTGAGTAATTTTTCACAGACCGCTGAGTAACTTTTCACAGACCGGTGAGTAACTTTTCACAGACCGCTGAGTAACTTTTCACAGACTGGTGAGTAACTTTTTACAGACCGATGAGTAATTTTCCTACAGACGGGTGAGTAATTTTTCACAGACCGCTGAGTAACTTTTCACAGAACGCTGAGTAACTTATCACAGACCGATGAGTTACTTTACACAGACTGATGAGTAACTTTTCACAGACCGGTGGGTTACTTTTCACAGACCGCTGAGTAACTTTTTACAGACCGGTGAGTAATTTTTCACAGACCGCTGAGTAACTTTTCACAGACCGGTGAGTAACTTTTCACACACCGCTGAGTAACTTTTCACAGACCGGTGAGTAACTTTTCACAGACCGCTGAATAACTTTTCACAGACCGGTAAGTAACTTTTCACAGACCGCTGAGTAACTTTTCACAGACTGCTGAATAACTTTTCACAGAACGCTGAGTAACTTATCACAGACCGACGAGTATTTTTTCACAGACCGCTGAGCAACTTTTCACAGACGGATGAGTAACTTTTCACAGACTGGTGAGTAACTTTTCATAGACCGCTGAGTAACTTTTCACAGACTGGTGAGTAACTTTTCACAGACCGCTGAGTTACTTTTCACAGACCGGTGAGTAACTTTTCACAGACCGCTGAGTAACTTTTCACAGACTGGTGAGTAAATTTTTACAGACCGATGAGTAATTTTCCACAGACCGGTGAGTAACTTTTCACAGACCGCTGAGTAACTTTTCACAGACCGGTGAGTAACTTTTCACAGACCTCTGAGTAACTTTTCACAGACCACTGAGTAATTTTTAACAGACCCTTGAGTAATTTTCCACAGACGGGTGAGTAATTTTTCACAGACCCTTGAGTAATTTTTCACAGACCGCTGAGTTACTTTTCACAGACCGGTGAGTAATTTTTCACAGACCGCTGAGTAACTTTTCACAGAACGCTGAGTATCTTATCACAGACCGATGAGTAACTTTTCACAGACCGCTGAGTAATTTTTCACAGACCCTTGAGTAATTTTTCACAGACCGCTGAGTAACTTTTCTTAGACCGGTGAGTAACTTTTCACAGACCGCTGAGTAAACTTTTCACAGACCGGTGAGTAACTTTTCACAGACCGATGAGTAACTTTTTACAGACCGATGAGTAACTTTTCACAGACTGGTGAGTAACTTTTCACAGACTGGTGAGTAATTTTTTACAGACCGCTGAGTAACTTTTCACAGACCGGTGAGTAACTTTTCACAGACCGCTGAGTAACTTTTCACAGACTGGTGAGTAACTTTTTACAGACCGATGAGTAATTTTCCTACAGACGGGTGAGTAATTTTTCACAGACCGCTGAGTAACTTTTCACAGAACGCTGAGTAACTTATCACAGACCGATGAGTTACTTTACACAGACTGATGAGTAACTTTTCACAGACCGGTGAGTTACTTTTCACAGACCGCTGAGTAACTTTTTACAGACCGGTGAGTAATTTTTCACAGACCGCTGAGTAACTTTTCACAGACCGGTGAGTAACTTTTCACACACCGCTGAGTAACTTTTCACAGACCGGTGAGTAACTTTTCACAGACCGCTAAGTAGCTTTTCACAGACCAATGAGTAATTTTCACAGACTGGTGAGTAACTTTTCTTAGACCGCTGAGTAACTTTTCAAAGACTGGTGAGTAACTTTTCACAGACCGCTGAGTTACTTTTCACAGACGGGTGAGTAAGTTTTCACAGACCGCTGAGTAACTTTTCACAGACCGGTGAGTAACTTTTCACAGACCGCTGAGTAACTTTTCACAGACCGCTGATTAATTTTTCACAGACCCTTGAGTAATTTTCTACAGAAGGGTGAATAATTTTTCACAGACCCTTGAGTAATTTTTCACAGACCGCTGAGTTACTTTTTACAGACCGGTGAGTAATTTTTCACAGACCGCTGAGTAACTTTTCACAGAACGCTGAGTAACTTATCACAGACCGATGAGTAACTTTTCACAGACCGCTGAGTAATTTTTCACAGACCCTTGAGTAATTTTTCACAGACCGCTAAATAACTTTTCACAGACCGGTGAGTAACTTTTCACAGACCGCTGAGTAACTTTTCACAGACCGGTGAGTAACTTTTCACAGACCGATGAGTAACTTTTCACAGACCGATGAGTAACTTTTCACAGACTGGTGAGTAACTTTTCACAGACCGCTAAGTAACTTTTCACAGACCGATGAGTAACTTTTCACAGACTGGTAAGTAACTTTTCACAGACCGCTGAGTAACTTTTCACAGACTGGTGAGTAACTTTTCACAGACCGCTGAGTAACTTTTCACAGACTGGTGAGTAACTTTTCACAGACCGCTGAGTAACTTTTCACAGACTGGTAAGTAACTTTTTACAGACCGATGAGTAATTTTCCACAGACGGGTGAGTAATTTTTCACAGACCGCTGAGTAACTTTTCACAGAACGCTAGTAACTTATCACAGACCGATGAGTAACTTTTCACAGACCGCTGAGTAATTTTTCACAGACCCTTGAGTAATTTTTCACAGACCGCTGAGTAACTTTTCACAGACCGGTGAGTAACTTTTCACAGACCGCTGAGTAACTTTTTACAGACCGGTGAGTAACTTTTCACAGACCAATGAGTAACTTTTCACAGACTGGTGAGTAACTTTTCACAGACCGCTGAGTAACTTTTCACAGACTGGTGAGTATTTTTTCACAGACCGCTGAGTAACTTTTCACAGAACGCTAGTAACTTATCACAGACCGATGAGTAACTTTTCACAGACCGCTGAGTAATTTTTCACAGACCCTTGAGTAATTTTTCACAGACCGCTGAGTAACTTTTCACAGACCGGTGAGTAACTTTTCACAGACCGCTGAGTAACTTTTTACAGACCGGTGAGTAACTTTTCACAGACCAATGAGTAACTTTTCACAGACTGGTGAGTAACTTTTCACAGACCGCTGAGTAACTTTTCACAGACTGGTGAGTATTTTTTCACAGACCGCTGAGTAACTTTTCACAGACTGGTGAGTAATTTTTCACAGACCGCTGTGTAACTTTTCACAGACCAATGAGTAACTTTTTACAGACTGGTGAGTAACTTTTCACAGACCGATGAGTAACTTTTCACAGACCGATGAGTAACTTTTCACAGACTGGTGAGTAACTTTTCACAGACCGCTGAGTAACTTTTCACAGACTGGTGAGTACCTTTTCACAGACCGCTGAGTAATTTTTTACAGACCCTTGAGTAATTTTTCACAGATCGCTGAGTAACTTTTCACAGACCGGTGAGTAACTTTTCACAGACCGCTGAGTAACTTTTCACAGACTGGTGAGTAACTTTTCACAGACCGCTGAGTAACTTTTCACAGACTGGTGAGTAACTTTTCACAGACCGCTGTGTAACTTTTCACAGACCAATGAGTAACTTTTCACAGACCGATGAGTAACTTTTCACAGACTGGTGAGTAACTTTTCACAGACCGCTGAGTAACTTTTCACAGACTGGTGAGTAACTTTTCACAGACCGCTGAGTAATTTTTTACAGACACTTGAGTAATTTTTCACAGACCGCTGAGTATCTTTTCACAGACCGGTGAGTAACTTTTCACAGACCGCTGAGTAACTTTTCACAGACTGGTGAGTAACTTTTTACAGACCGCTGAGTAATTTTCCACAGACGGGTGAGTAATTTTTCACAGACCGCTGAGTTACTTTTCACAGAACGCTGAGTAACTTATCACAGACTGGTGAGAAACTTTTTACAGACCGATGAGTAATTTTTCATAGACCCTTGAGTAACTTTTCACAGACCGGTGAGTAACTTTTCACAGACCGATGAGTAACTTTTCACAGACTGGTGAGTAACTTTTCACAGACCGCTGAGTAACTTTTCACAGACCGATGAGTAACTTTTCACAGACCGATGAGTAACTTTTCACAGACTGGTGAGTAACTTTTCACAGACCGCTGAGTAACTTTTCACAGACTGGTGAGTAACTTTTCACAGACCGCTGAGTAACTTTTCACAGACTGGTGAGTAACTTTTCACAGACCGCTGAGTAACTTTTCACAGACTGGTGAGTACCTTTTCACAGACCGCTGAGTAATTTTTTACAGACCCTTGAGTAATTTTTCACAGATCGCTGAGTAACTTTTCACAGACCGGTGAGTAACTTTTCACAGACCGCTGAGTAACTTTTCACAGACTGGTGAGTAACTTTTCACAGACCGCTGAGTAACTTTTCACAGACTGGTGAGTAACTTTTCACAGACCGCTGTGTAACTTTTCACAGACCAATGAGTAACTTTTCACAGACCGATGAGTAACTTTTCACAGACTGGTGAGTAACTTTTCACAGACC
Organism: Agriphila tristella; assembly: GCA_928269145.1. Classification (NCBI taxonomy): domain Eukaryota; kingdom Metazoa; phylum Arthropoda; class Insecta; order Lepidoptera; family Crambidae; genus Agriphila; species Agriphila tristella. The sequence goes on from OV743435.1 coordinate 301,701, forward strand.
GCTGAGTAACTTTTCACAGACCGGTGAGTAACTTTTCACAGACCGATGAGTAACTTTTCACAGACTGGTGAGTAACTTTTCACAGACCGCTGAGTAACTTTTCACAGACCGATGAGTAACTTTTCACAGACTGGTGAGTAACTTTTCACAGACCGCTAAGTAACTTTTCACAGACTGGTGAGTAACTTTTCACAGACCGCTGAGTAATTTTTCACAGCCCCTTAGGTAATTTTTCACAGACACTTGAGTTACTTTTCACAGACCGGTGAATAACTTTTCACAGACCGCTGAGTAACTTTTCACAGACTGGTGAGTAACTTTTCACAGACCGCTGAGTTACTTTCCACAGACGGGTGAGTAATTTTCCACAGACGGGTGAGTAATTTTTCACAGACCGCTGAGTAACTTTTCACAGAACGCTGAGTAACTTATCACAGACCAATGAGTAACTTTTCACAGACTGGTGAGTAACTTTTCATAGACCGCTGAGTAACTTTTCACAGACTGGTGAGTAACTTTTCACAGACCGCTGAGTTACTTTTCACAGACCGGTGAGTAACTTTTCACAGACCGCTGAGTAACTTTTCACAGACTGGTGAGTAAATTTTTACAGACCGATGAGTAATTTTCCACAGACGGGTGAGTAAGTTTTCACAGACCGCTGAGTAACTTTTCACAGACCGGTGAGTAACTTTTCACAGACCTCTGAGTAACTTTTCACAGACCACTGAGTAATTTTTAACAGACCCTTGAGTAATTTTCCACAGACGGGTGAGTAATTTTTCACAGACCCTTGAGTAATTTTTCACAGACCGCTGAGTTACTTTTCACAGACCGGTGAGTAATTTTTCACAGACCGCTGAGTAACTTTTCACAGAACGCTGAGTATCTTATCACAGACCGATGAGTAACTTTTCACAGACCGCTGAGTAATTTTTCACAGACCCTTGAGTAATTTTTCACAGACCGCTGAGTAACTTTTCTTAGACCGGTGAGTAACTTTTCACAGACCGCTGAGTAAACTTTTCACAGACCGGTGAGTAACTTTTCACAGACCGATGAGTAACTTTTTACAGACCGCTGAGTAACTTTTCACAGACTGGTGAGTAACTTTTCACAGACTGGTGAGTAATTTTTCACAGACCGCTGAGTAACTTTTCACAGACCGGTGAGTAACTTTTCACAGACCGCTGAGTAACTTTTCACAGACTGGTGAGTAACTTTTTACAGACCGATGAGTAATTTTCCTACAGACGGGTGAGTAATTTTTCACAGACCGCTGAGTAACTTTTCACAGAACGCTGAGTAACTTATCACAGACCGATGAGTTACTTTACACAGACTGATGAGTAACTTTTCACAGACCGGTGAGTTACTTTTCACAGACCGCTGAGTAACTTTTTACAGACCGGTGAGTAATTTTTCACAGACCGCTGAGTAACTTTTCACAGACCGGTGAGTAACTTTTCACAGACCGCTGAGTAACTTTTCACAGACCGGTGAGTAACTTTTCACAGACCGCTGAGTAACTTTTCACAGACCGGTAAGTAACTTTTCACAGACCGCTGAGTAACTTTTCACAGACTGCTGAATAACTTTTCACAGAACGCTGAGTAACTTATCACAGACCGACGAGTATTTTTTCACAGACCGCTGAGCAACTTTTCACAGACGGATGAGTAACTTTTCACAGACTGGTGAGTAACTTTTCATAGACCGCTGAGTAACTTTTCACAGACTGGTGAGTAACTTTTCACAGACCGCTGAGTTACTTTTCACAGACCGGTGAGTAACTTTTCACAGACCGCTGAGTAAATTTTCACAGACTGGTGAGTAAATTTTCACAGACCGATGAGTAATTTTTCACAGACGGGTGAGTAAGTTTTCACAGACCGCTGAGTAACTTTTCACAGACAGGTGAGTAACTTTTCACAGACCTCTGAGTAACTTTTCACAGACCACTGAGTAATTTTTAACAGACCCTTGAGTAATTTTCCACAGACGGGTGAGTAATTTTTCACAGACCCTTGAGTAATTTTTCACAGACCGCTGAGTTACTTTTCACAGACCGGTGAGTAATTTTTCACAGACCGCTGAGTAACTTTTCACAGAACGCTGAGTATCTTATCACAGACCGATGAGTAACTTTTCACAGACCGCTGAGTAATTTTTCACAGACCCTTGAGTAATTTTTCACAGACCGCTGAGTAACTTTTCTTAGACCGGTGAGTAACTTTTCACAGACCGCTGAGTAAACTTTTCACAGACCGGTGAGTAACTTTTCACAGACCGATGAGTAACTTTTTACAGACCGATGAGTAACTTTTCACAGACTGGTGAGTAACTTTTCACAGACTGGTGAGTAATTTTTTACAGACCGCTGAGTAACTTTTCACAGACCGGTGAGTAACTTTTCACAGACCGCTGAGTAACTTTTCACAGACTGGTGAGTAACTTTTTACAGACCGATGAGTAATTTTCCTACAGACGGGTGAGTAATTTTTCACAGACCGCTGAGTAACTTTTCACAGAACGCTGAGTAACTTATCACAGACCGATGAGTAACTTTACACAGACTGATGAGTAACTTTTCACAGACCGGTGAGTTACTTTTCACAGACCGCTGAGTAACTTTTTACAGACCGGTGAGTAATTTTTCACAGACCGCTGAGTAACTTTTCACAGACTGGTGAGTAACTTTTCACAGACCGCTGAGTATCTTTTCACAGACTGGTGAGTAACTTTTCACAGACCGCTAAGTAGCTTTTCACAGACCAATGAGTAATTTTCACAGACTGGTGAGTAACTTTTCTTAGACCGCTGAGTAACTTTTCAAAGACTGGTGAGTAACTTTTCACAGACCGCTGAGTTACTTTTCACAGACGGGTGAGTAAGTTTTCACAGACCGCTGAGTAACTTTTCACAGACCGGTGAGTAACTTTTCACAGACCGCTGAGTAACTTTTCACAGACCGCTGATTAATTTTTCACAGACCCTTGAGTAATTTTCTACAGAAGGGTGAATAATTTTTCACAGACCCTTGAGTAATTTTTCACAGACCGCTGAGTTACTTTTTACAGACCGGTGAGTAATTTTTCACAGACCGCTGAGTAACTTTTCACAGAACGCTGAGTAACTTATCACAGACCGATGAGTAACTTTTCACAGACCGCTGAGTAATTTTTCACAGACCCTTGAGTAATTTTTCACAGACCGCTAAATAACTTTTCACAGACCGGTGAGTAACTTTTCACAGACCGCTGAGTAACTTTTCACAGACCGGTGAGTAACTTTTCACAGACCGATGAGTAACTTTTTACAGACCGATGAGTAACTTTTCACAGACTGGTGAGTAACTTTTCACAGACCGCTAAGTAACTTTTCACAGACCGATGAGTAACTTTTCACAGACTGGTAAGTAACTTTTCACAGACCGCTGAGTAACTTTTCACAGACTGGTGAGTAACTTTTCACAGACCGCTGAGTAACTTTTCACAGACTGGTGAGTAACTTTTCACAGACCGCTGAGTAACTTTTCACAGACAGGTAAGTAACTTTTAACAGACCGATGAGTAATTTTACACAGACGGGTGAGTAATTTTTCACAGACCGCTGAGTAACTTTTCACAGAACGCTAGTAACTTATCACAGACCGATGAGTAACTTTTCACAGACCGCTGAGTAATTTTTCACAGACCCTTGAGTAATTTTTCACAGACCGCTGAGTAACTTTTCACAGACCGGTGAGTAACTTTTCACAGACCGCTGAGTAACTTTTTACAGACCGGTGAGTAACTTTTCACAGACCAATGAGTAACTTTTCACAGACTGGTGAGTAACTTTTCACAGACCGCTGAGTAACTTTTCACAGACTGGTGAGTATTTTTTCACAGACCGCTGAGTAACTTTTCACAGACTGGTGAGTAATTTTTCACAGACCGCTGTGTAACTTTTCACAGACCTATGAGTAACTTTTTACAGACTGGTGAGTAACTTTTCACAGACCGATGAGTAACTTTTCACAGACCGATGAGTAACTTTTCACAGACTGGTGAGTAACTTTTCACAGACCGCTGAGTAACTTTTCACAGACTGGTGAGTACCTTTTCACAGACCGCTGAGTAATTTTTTACAGACCCTTGAGTAATTTTTCACAGATCGCTGAGTAACTTTTCACAGACCGGTGAGTAACTTTTCACAGACCGCTGAGTAACTTTTCACAGACTGGTGAGTAACTTTTCACAGACCGCTGAGTAACTTTTCACAGACTGGTGAGTAACTTTTCACAGACCGCTGTGTAACTTTTCACAGACCAATGAGTAACTTTTCACAGACCGATGAGTAACTTTTCACAGACTGGTGAGTAACTTTTCACAGACCGCTGAGTATTTTTTCACAGACTGGTGAGTAACTTTTCACAGACCGCTGAGTAATTTTTTACAGACACTTGAGTAATTTTTCACAGACCGCTGAGTATCTTTTCACAGACCGGTGAGTAACTTTTCACAGACCGCTGAGTAACTTTTCACAGACTGGTGAGTAACTTTTTACAGACCGCTGAGTAATTTTCCACAGACGGGTGAGTAATTTTTCACAGACCGCTGAGTTACTTTTCACAGAACGCTGAGTAACTTATCACAGACTGGTGAGAAACTTTTTACAGACCGATGAGTAATTTTTCACAGACCCTTGAGTAACTTTTCACAGACCGGTGAGTAACTTTTCACAGACCGATGAGTAACTTTTCACAGACTGGTGAGTAACTTTTCACAGACCGCTGAGTAACTTTTCACAGACCGATGAGTAACTTTTCACAGACCGATGAGTAACTTTTCACAGACTGGTGAGTAACTTTTCACAGACCGCTGAGTAACTTTTCACAGACTGGTGAGTAACTTTTCACAGACCGCTGAGTAACTTTTCACAGACTGGTGAGTAACTTTTCACAGACCGCTGAGTAACTTTTCACAGACTGGTGAGTACCTTTTCACAGACCGCTGAGTAATTTTTTACAGACCCTTGAGTAATTTTTCACAGATCGCTGAGTAACTTTTCACAGACCGGTGAGTAACTTTTCACAGACCGCTGAGTAACTTTTCACAGACTGGTGAGTAACTTTTCACAGACCGCTGAGTAACTTTTCACAGACTGGTGAGTAACTTTTCACAGACCGCTGTGTAACTTTTCACAGACCAATGAGTAACTTTTCACAGACCGATGAGTAACTTTTCACAGACTGGTGAGTAACTTTTCACAGACCGCTGAGTAACTTTTCACAGACCGGTGAGTAACTTTTCACAGACCGATGAGTAACTTTTCACAGACTGGTGAGTAACTTTTCACAGACCGCTGAGTAACTTTTCACAGACCGATGAGTAACTTTTCACAGACTGGTGAGTAACTTTTCACAGACCGCTGAGTAATTTTTCACAGCCCCTTAGGTAATTTTTCACAGACACTTGAGTAACTTTTCACAGACCGGTGAATAACTTTTCACAGACCGCTGAGTAACTTTTCACAGACTGGTGAGTAACTTTTCACAGACCGCTGAGTTACTTTCCACAGACGGGTGAGTAATTTTCCACAGACGGGTGAGTAATTTTTCACAGACCGCTGAGTAACTTTTCACAGAACGCTGAGTAACTTATCACAGACCAATGAGTAACTTTTCACAGACTGGTGAGTAACTTTTTACAGACCGATGAGTTATTTTTCACAGACCCTTGAGTAATTTTTCACAGACCGCTGAGTAACTTTTCACAGACTGGTGAGTAATTTTTCACAGACCGCTGAGTAACTTTTCACAGACCGGTGAGTAACTTTTCACAGACCGATGAGTAACTTTTCACAGACTGGTGAGTAACTTTTTACAGACCAATGAGTTATTTTTCACAGACTGGTGAGTAATTTTTCACAAAACGCTGAGTAACTTTTCACAGACCGCTGAGTAATTTTTTACAGACCCTTGGGAAATTTTTCACAGACCGCTGAGTAACTTTTCACAGACCAGTGAGTAACTTTTCACAGACCGCAGAGTAACTTTTTACAGACTGGTGAGTAACTTTTTACAGACCGCTGAGTAATTTTTCACAGACCCTTGAGTATTTTTTCACAGACTGGTGAGTAATTTTTTACAGACCGCTGAGTTACTTTTCACAGACCGGTGAGTAACTTTTCACAGACTGGTGAGTAACTTTTCACAGACCGCTGAGTAACTTTTCACAGACTGGTGAGTAACTTTTCACAGACCGCTGAGTTACTTTTCACAGACCGATGAGTAACTTTTCACAGACTGGTGAGTAACTTTTCACAGACCGCTGAGTAACTTTTCACAGACCGGTGAGTAACTTTTCACAGACCGCTGAGTAACTTTTCACAGACTGGTATGTAACTTTTTACAGACCGATGAGTACTTTTTCACAGACTGGTAAGTAATTTTTCACAGAACGCTGAGTAACTTTTTACAGACCGGTGAGTAACTTTTCACAAACCGGTGAGTAACTTTTTACAGTTTATTGAGTTACTTTTCACAGATCGATGAGTACTTTTTCACAGAACCTTGAGTAACTTTTCACAGACCGGTGAGTAACTTTTTACAGACCGATGAGTAATTTTTCACAGACCGCTGAGTAACTTTTCACAGACTGGTGAGTAACTTTTCACAGACCGCTGAGTAACTTTTCACAGACTGGTGAGTAACTTTTTACAGACCGATGAGTTATTTTTCACAGACTGGTGAGTAATTTATCACAGAACGCTGAGTAACTTTTCACAGACCGCTGAGTAATTTTTCACAGACCCTTGAGTAATTTTTCACAGACCGCTGAGTAACTTTTCACAGACCGGTGAGTAACTTTTCACAGACCACTGAGTAACTTTTCACAGACCGGTGAGTAACTTTTCACAGACCGCTAAGTAGCTTTTCACAGACCAATGAGTAACTTTTCACGGACTGGTGAGTAACTTTTCACAGACCGCTGAGTAACTTTTCACAGACTAGTGAGTAACTTTTCACAGACCGCTGAGTTACTTTTCACAGACCGGTGAGTAACTTTTCACAGACCGCTGAGAAACTTTTCACAGACTGGTGAGTAACTTTTTACAGACCGATAAGTAATTTTCCACAGACGGGTAAGTAAGTTTTCACAGACCGCTGAGTAACTTTTCACAGACCGGTGAGTAACTTTTCACAGACCGCTGAGTAACTTTTCACAGACTGGTGAGTAACTTTTTACAGACCGATAAGTAATTTTCCACAGACGGGTAAGTAAGTTTTCACAGACCGCTGAGTAACTTATCACAGACCGATGAGTAACTTTTCACAGACCGCTGAGTAATTTTTCACAGACCTTTGAGTAATTTTTCACAGACCGCTGAGTAACTTTTCACAGACCGGTGAGTAACTTTTCACAGACCGCTGAGTAACTTTTCACAGACCGGTGAGTAACTTTTCACAGACCGATGAGTTACTTTTCACAGACCGATGAGTAACTTTTCACAGACTGGTGAGTAACTTTTCACAGACCGCTGAGTAACTTTTCACAGACTGGTGAGTAACTTTTTACAGACCGATGAGTAATTTTCCACAGACGGGTGAGTAATTTTTCACAGACCGCTGAGTTACTTTTCACAGAACGCTGAGTAACTTATCACAGACCTGTGAGTAACTTTTTACAGACCGATGAGTAATTTTTCATAGACCCTTGAGTAATTTTTCACAGACCGCTGAGTAACATTTCACAGACTGGTGAGTAATTTTTCACAGACCGCTGAGTAACTTTTCACAGACCGGTGAGTAACTTTTCACAGACCGATGAGTAACTTTTCACAGACTGGTGAGTAACTTTTCACAGACCGCTGAGTAACTTTTCACAGACCGATGAGTAACTTTTCACAGACTGGTGAGTAACTTTTCACAGACCGCTAAGTAACTTTTCACAGACTGGTGAGTAACTTTTCACAGACCGCTGAGTAATTTTTCACAGCCCCTTAGGTAATTTTTCACAGACACTTGAGTAACTTTTCACAGACCGGTGAATATCTTTTCACAGACCGCTGAGTAACTTTTCACAGACTGGTGAGTAACTTTTCACAGACCGCTGAGTTACTTTCCACAGACGGGTGAGTAATTTTCCACAGACGGGTGAGTAATTTTTCACAGACCGCTGAGTAACTTTTCACAGAACGCTGAGTTACTTATCACAGACCAATGAGTAACTTTTCACAGACTGGTGAGTAACTTTTTACAGACCGATGAGTTATTTTTCACAGACCCTTGAGTAATTTTTCACAGACCGCTGAGTAACTTTTCACAGACTGGTGAGTAATTTTTCACAGACCGCTGAGTAACTTTTCACAGACCGGTGAGTAACTTTTCACAGACCAATGAGTAACTTTTCACAGACTGGTGAGTAACTTTTTACAGACCAATGAGTTATTTTTCACAGACTGGTGAGTAATTTTTCACAAAACGCTGAGTAACTTTTCACAGACCGCTGAGTAATTTTTCACAGACCCTTGGGAAAATTTTCACAGACCGCTGAGAAACTTTTCACAGACCAGTGAGTAACTTTTCACAGACCGCAGAGTAACTTTTTACAGACTGGTGAGTAACTTTTTACAGACCGCTGAGTAATTTTTCACAGACCCTTGAGTATTTTTTCACAGACTGGTGAGTAATTTTTCACAGACCGCTGAGTTACTTTTCACAGACCGGTGAGTAACTTTTCACAGACTGGTGAGTAACTTTTCACAGACCGCTGAGTAACTTTTCACAGACTGGTGAGTAACTTTTCACAGACCGCTGAGTTACTTTTCACAGACCGATGAGTAACTTTTCACAGACTGGTGAGTAACTTTTCACAGACCGCTGAGTAACTTTTCACAGACTGGTATGTAACTTTTTACAGACCGATGAGTACTTTTTCACAGACTGGTGAGTAATTTTTCACAGAACGCTGAGTAACTTTTTACAGACCGGTGAGTAACCTTTCACAAACCGGTGAGTAACTTTTTACAGTTTATTGAGTTACTTTTCACAGATCGATGAGTACTTTTTCACAGAACCTTGAGTAACTTTTCACAGACCGGTGAGTAACTTTTTACAGACCGATGAGTAATTTTTCACAGACCGCTGAGTAACTTTTCACAGACCGGTGAGTAACTTTTCACAGACCGATGAGTAACTTTTCACAGACTGGTGAGTAACTTTTTACAGACCAATGAGTTATTTTTCACAGACTGGTGAGTAATTTATCACAGAACGCTGAGTAACTTTTCACAGACCGCTGAGTAATTTTTCACAGACCCTTGAGTAATTTTTCACAGACCGCTGAGTAACTTTTCACAGACCGGTGAGTAACTTTCCACAGACCGCTGAGTAACTTTTCACAGACCGGTGAGTAACTTTTCACAGACCGCTAAGTAGCTTTTCACAGACCAATGAGTAACTTTTCACAGACTGGTGAGTAACTTTTCACAGACCGCTGAGTAACTTTTCACAGACTGGTGAGTAACTTTTCACAGACCGCTGAGTTACTTTTCACAGACCGGTGAGTAACTTTTCACAGACCGCTGAGTAACTTTTCACAGACTGGTGAGTAACTTTTTACAGACCGATAAGTAATTTTCCACAGACGGGTAAGTAAGTTTTCACAGACCGCTGAGTAACTTTTCACAGACCGGTGAGTAACTTTTCACAGACCGCTGAGTAACTTTTCACAGACTGGTGAGTAACTTTTTACAGACCGATAAGTAATTTTCCACAGACGGGTAAGTAAGTTTTCACAGACCGCTGAGTAACTTATCACAGACCGATGAGTAACTTTTCACAGACCGCTGAGTAATTTTTCACAGACCTTTGAGTAATTTTTCACAGACCGCTGAGTAACTTTTCACAGACCGGTGAGTAACTTTTCACAGACCGCTGAGTAACTTTTCACAGACCGGTGAGTAACTTTTTACAGTTTATTGAGTTACTTTTCACAGATCGATGAGTACTTTTTCACAGAACCTTGAGTAACTTTTCACAGACCGGTGAGTAACTTTTTACAGACCGATGAGTAATTTTTCACAGACCGCTGAGTAACTTTTCACAGACCGGTGAGTAACTTTTCACAGACCGATGAGTAACTTTTCACAGACTGGTGAGTAACTTTTTACAGACCGATGAGTTATTTTTCACAGACTGGTGAGTAATTTATCACAGAACGCTGAGTAACTTTTCACAGACCGCTGAGTAATTTTTCACAGACCCTTGAGTGATTTTTCACAGACCGCTGAGTAACTTTTCACAGACCGGTGAGTAACTTTTCACAGACCGCTGAGTAACTTTTCACAGACCGGTGAGTAACTTTTCACAGACCGCTAAGTAGCTTTTCACAGACCAATGAGTAACTTTTCACAGACTGGTGAGTAACTTTTCACAGACCGCTGAGTAACTTTTCACAGACTGGTGAGTAACTTTTCACAGACCGCTGAGTTTCTTTTCACAGACCGGTGAGTAACTTTTCACAGACCGCTGAGTAACTTTTCACAGACTGGTGAGTAACTTTTTACAGACCGATAAGTAATTTTCTACAGACGGGTAAGTAAGTTTTCACAGACCGCTGAGTAACTTTTCACAGACCGGTGAGTAACTTTTCACAGACCGCTGAGTAACTTTTCACAGACTGGTGAGTAACTTTTTACAGACCGATAAGTAATTTTCCACAGACGGGTAAGTAAGTTTTCACAGACCGCTGAGTAACTTATCACAGACCGATGAGTAACTTTTCACAGACCGCTGAGTAATTTTTCACAGACCTTTAAGTAATTTTTCACAGACCGCTGAGTAACTTTTCACAGACCGGTGAGTAACTTTTCACAGACCGCTGAGTAACTTTTCACAGACCAGTGAGTTACTTTTCACAGACCGGTGAGTAATTTTTCACAGACCGTTGAGTAACTTTTAATACATCCTAAATACTTTCTTATCCATCCCGACCCGTCCCAACCATTCCGATCCATTCCGATCCAACCCGATCCATCTTGATCAATCCCGATCCATTCCGATCCATCAGATCGGAATGGATCGGGATGGTTGGGACTGGTCGGGATGGATAAGAAAGTATTTAGGATGTATTAAAAGTTACTCAACTGTCTGTGAAAAATTTCTCACCGGTCTGTGAAAATTAAATCACTGTTTTGTAAAAAGTTACTCACTGGTCTGTGTAAAGTTACTCACCGGTCTGTCAAAAGTTACTCATTGGTCTGTGAAAAGTTACTCACCGGTCTGTGAAAAGTTACTCATCGGTCTGTGAAAAAATACTCATCGATCTGTGAAAAGTTACTCACTGGTCTGTAAAAAGTTACTCACCGGTCTGTGGAAAGTTACTCAACGGAAGAGATTAACAGAATAAATGATCGGGATTGATCCGAATAGCTCGGGATGGCTTTGCATTGATCGAGATGAATCGGGATTTATTATGATCGATCGGGATGGATCAGGATGTCAAGATGGATCGGAATGGATCGGGATTGATCAAGATGGATCGGGTTGGATCGGAATGGATCGGGATGGTTGGGACGGGTCGGGATGGATAAGAAAGTATTTAGGATGTATTAAAAGTTACTCAACGGTCTGTGAAAAATTACTCACCGGTCTGTGAAAAGTTACTCACTGGTCTGTAAAAAGTTACTCACCGGTCTGTGCAAAGTTACTCACCGGTCTGTGGAAAGTTACTCACCGATCTGTTAAAAGTTACTCACCGGTCTGTGAAAAGTTACTCACTGGTCTGTCAAAAGTTACTTACTGGTCTGTGCAAAGTTACTCACCGGTCTGTGGAAAGTTACTCACCGATCTGTTTAAAGTTACTCACCGGTCTGTGGAAAGTTACTCACCGATCTGTTAAAAGTTACTCACCGGTCTGTGAAAAGTTACTCACTGGTCTGTGAAAAGTTACTCAACGGAAGAGATTAACGGAATAAATGTTCGGGATTGATCGGAATAGCTCGGGATGGCTTTGGATTGATCGAGATGAATCGGGATTTATTATGATGGACCGGGATGGATCAGGATGTCAAGATGGATCGGAATGGATCGGGATTGATCAAGATGAATCGGGTTCGATCGGAATGGATCGGGATGGTTGGGCGGGTCGGGATGGATAAGAAAGTATTTAGGATGTATTAAAAGTTACTTAACTGTCTGTGAAAAACTACTCACCGGTCTGTGAAAATTAAATCACTGTTTTGTAAAAAGTTACTCACTGGTCTTTGTAAAGTTACTTACCGGTCTGTCAAAAGTTACTCATTGGTCTGTGAAAAGTTACTCACCGGTCTGTGAAAAGTTACTCATCGGTCTGTGAAAAAATACTCATCGATCTGTGAAAAGTTACTCACTGGTCTGTAAAAAGTTACTCACCGGTCCGTGGAAAGTTACTCAACGGAAGAGATTAACAGAATAAATGATCGGGATTGATCCGAATAGCTCGAAATGGCTTTGCATTGATCGAGATGAATCGGGATTTATTATGATCGATCGGGATGGATCAGGATGTCAAGATGGATCGGAATGGATCGGGATTGATCAAGATGGATCGGGTTGGATCGGAATGGATCGGGATGGTTGGGACGGGTCGGGATGGATAAGAAAGTATTTAGGATGTATAAAAAGTTACTCAACGGTCTGTGAAAAATTACTCACCGGTCTGTGAAAAGTAACTCACTGGTTTGTAAACAGTTACTCACCGGTCTGTGGAAAGTTACTCACCGATCTGTTAAAAGTTACTCACCGGTCTGTGAAAAGTTACTCACTGGTCTGTCAAAAGTTACTCACTGGTCTGTGCAAAGTTACTCACCGGTCTGTGGAAAGTTACTCACCGATCTGTTAAAAGTTACTCACCAGTCTGCAAAAAATTACTCACCGGTTTGTTAAAAGCTACTCACTGGTCTGTAAAAAGTTACTCACTGGTCTGTGAAAAGTTACTCAACGGAAGAGATTAACAGAATATATGATCGGGATTGATCGGAATAGCTCGGGATGGCTTTGCATTGATCGAGATGAATCGGGATTTATTATGATCGATAAAGATGGATCAGGATGTCAAGATGGATCGGAATGGATCAGGATTGATCAAGATGGATCGGGTTGGATCGGAATGGATTGGGATGGTTGGGACGGGTCGGGATGGATAAGAAAGTATTTTGGATGTATTAAAAGTTACTCAACGGTCTGTGAAAAATAACTCACCGGTCTGTGAAAATTTACTCACTGTTTTGCAAAAAATTACTTACTGGTCTGTGTAAAGTTACTCACCGGTCTGTGAAAAAATACTCATCGATCTGTGAAAAGTAACTCACTGGTCTGTGAAAAGTTACTCATCGGTCTGTGAAAAAATACTCATCGATCTGTGAAAAGTTACTCACTGGTCTGTTAAAAGTAACTCACTGGTCTGTGAAAAGTTACTCAACGGAAGAGATTAACAGAATAAATGATCGGGATTGATCGGAATAGCTCGGGATGGCTTTGCATTGATCGAGATGAATCGGGATTTATTATGATCGATCGGGATGGATCAGGATGTCAAGATGCTGATTTTTTGCAGACCGGTGAGTAACTTTTAACAGATCGGTGAGTAACTTTCCACAGACCGGTGAGTAACTTTGCACAGACCAGTGAGTAACTTTTGAAAGACCAGTGAGTAACTTTTCACAGACCGGTGAGTAACTTTACACAGACCAGTAAGTAATTTTTTGCAAAACAGTGAGTAAATTTTCACAGACCGGTGAGTTATTTTTCACAGACCGTTGAGTAACTTTTAAAACATCCAAAATACTTTCTTATCCATCCCGATCCGTCCCAACCATCCCAATCCATTCCGATCCAACCCGATCCATCTTGATCAATCCTGATCCATTCCGATCCATCTTGACATCCTGATCCATCTTTATCGATCATAATAAATCCCGATTCATCTCGATCAATGCAAAGCCATCCCGAGCTATCCCGATCAATCCCGATCATTTATTCTGTTAATCTCTTCCGTTGAGTAACTTTTCACAGACCAGTGAGTAACTTTTTACAGACCAGTGAGTAGCTTTTAACAAACCGGTGAGTAATTTTTTGCAGACTGGTGAGTAACTTTTAACAGATCGGTGAGTAACTTTCCACAGACCGGTGAGTAACTTTGCACAGACCAGTGAGTAACTTTTGACAGACCAGTGAGTAACTTTTCACAGACCGGTGAGTAACTTTTAACAGATCGGTGAGTAACTTTCCACAGACCGGTGAGTAACTGTTTACAAACCAGTGAGTTACTTTTCACAGACTGGTGAGTAATTTTTCACAGACCGTTGAGTAACTTTTAATACATCCAAAATACTTTCTTATCCATCCCGACCCGTCCCAACCATCCCAATCCATTCCGATCCAACCCGATCCATCTTGATCAATCCCGATCCATTCCTATCCATCTTGACATCCTGATCCATCCCTATCGATCATAATAAATCCCGATTCATCTCGATCAATGCAAAGCCATCCCGAGCTATTCCGATCAATCCCGATCATTAATTCTGTTAATCTCTTCCGTTGAGTAACTTTTCACAGACCAGTAAGTAACTTTTTACAGACCAGTGAGTAACTTTTCACAGATCGATGAGTATGTGAGAGAATATAAAAGAAAAGATGGCAATGTGAGATATTTATTCATTTATTTCAATATCGTGGTTATGACTGTCTAAATTTATTATAATTTTATTACACTATTATTACTGTCATAAAAGGAGTAATACTTAACTACATTACCAGACAGTTCAGAGCACCGATCCGACAGAGTGCCGTGTCCGACAGTTGGACAACGTCTGAGCTATCGACAACTGCGCAAGCCTTTTTTATACACGTGCGCAAACAAGCCCGGTGGCGTGATGGCGTAGTGGGGAGGCGCACGTGCACACAGTTGTTTTACGAGTCGTTTAGCGACTTTTATTTATAAATTACATTGATAAAATTCATTACTTGTAACAATTATATTAATTGTAATAAAAATATACTAATTACATTGTTTTTTATTTATTTACTAAGAAAAAGACGTGCCTTCTCCCACACGACCATCCTGACGAGCAGCCTTAATAAGGCTCGCGAATTATACTAAACAAGCCTTTCATTAGAACATAAATTATGGCCAAATCATATGACCGTAAAGCTAAATTTACATAGGCAGCAACGAATTATCGTCAAATCACATGACTCTAACGCTAAATAATATAGCAACTAATTATAGTCAAATCACATGACCGTAAAGCTAAATCACATAGTAACTAAGGTATGGTCAAATCACATGACCGTAAAGCTAAATTACATAGCAACTAAGGTATGGTCAAATCACATGAGCTTGAAGCTAAATCACATAGTAACTAAGGTATGGTCAAATCACATGACCGTAAAGCTAAATCATATAGTAACTAAGGTATGGTCAAATCACATGACCGTAAAGCTAAATCACATAGCAACTAAGGTATGGTCAAATCACATGACCGTCAAGCTAAATCACATAGCTTCTAATTATGGTCAAATCACATGACCGTCAAGCTAAATCACATAGCTTCTAATTATGGTCAAATCACATGACCCAATTCACTTTTAACACAATGAAACCTTCAATGGGAGATAACCCTTTTTTTATAAAAAAAAAGAAACTACATAACAATAATCTCCATTGGTAAACAAAACAACAAATTTTAAAACCCTTAAATGTATAGTAAGGACTTATTACAAATCACTCGTATTTTATAATAAGAATCTTTGTAATGGGATGTGATACTGAGGAACTAATGGTGCCACAAGCGACAGTCCCAAAATAATTTGATTGGTTGTTTCAAATGTCTTATGTCATTTCTGACATATTTTAACCAATCAAAAGCACTGACCAATCACAAACACAAGCAGCGGCCAGGTCACTGGCGCCGCTGGCGCCATCTGCGATTAGCTTTGCGTGATACACCTCATTGTCCGAGACACGCAAGCGCCCACAATTCAGGATCATCAGAGCCCCAGCTGTACGTCATCTGGATAATCATGGACATCAATCAGCAGACACTGTAACAATTGAACATCTTAGGAATCTTATAAAAAAAAACATAAGCTTTTATTTTTCAAATAGTGTGTAAGGGTGAGTTGTTGTATGTGAGTAAGTGCATGTGTTGTGTAGGTATTATAATATAAAATAGTAGCAGAGCTTTGGTCATACTACTTCCACGAGAGCATGGAGAACTTTCGATCCAATGTTCTATACTACTCAGATAGTTGTAATTGCTTCGGTAAAATAAGCCACGAGGGCATGGCAAACTTGCAATATTATTCATTGCACATAAATTATATAGTACTACCTCGGTAATAAGCCACATGGGCACGGCGAACTTGATCATATTATTTATTTCTTACTTAGTAGTACCTAGGTAAAAAGCCGTTATAAAGTTTATATGGCACGGCATTTACCAGAATCTTGCGGCCTCGGTATAAATCTCCTCAATGGCACGGCCAACTGGTAATATTCTTTATTGCTCAGTATACAGTGAACATCTGGCCAGGAGTCAGTGTATAAAGAGAAATAAGATAACCAGGTTAAGGAGATCAGTCTGTCTCCAACGATTTTGTCACCTCGCCTTCTATTACAGGGGAGTGACCTAAAATTATCACAAACCACAGTTCGCAACACATCCGACACATCCGATTATTATTATACGTTATAGTTTATTCATAAAAATAAATATCATAGTGATCTTGAAGAGTGACGAAACATCAATATAGTAAAAAACACTACTACCACTAATGGGCATCATTCTCAAAACATTACAACATCTAAAACTCGTAGTAGTAAGTGAAGACTAAGTTTGAGTAATTCGCAAACTAAGACATCCAACAACCCTCATCTGATTGTGTAACCTGCATCTTTGTGTCAAATACTGACAAAACGGGTTCAGAAAAAGATATTCAAGAATACCATTACCAATTTCATTTTATATGAATGTAAAACACCCTTTTGTACAGCATAAAAACAACCAGTATTAACTTCAACTTTATCCTGTTTACGAAAAACTTAAACATCAACGCAAAACTTAAATTATTCACGAAATCTTTAAGTATCAACATCACTTAGAAAATCATACTCACTTTTCTTTTTAATCAGAATCACTAGCTATTTGGTAAGATCTGCTGCCACAATAGTACAGTAAAGTACAATTGCACAGTAAAAGTACAGTAAAGCACAGTAAAATATTTAAATCTTAATAATTTACTAATATATATGATGAAAAGCGATTACGAATGTTGAGGATTTTTTTTGTCTACCCACACTCTGTATTAACACCAGAAACAAAATTTAGGATATGCATGTACTAAATTGAGGGAATGAATCGAATTTCTATTCAAAACTCATGTCTGTATCATAATAATAATTCATAATTTAACTTAACTTTCTCTTGATTATTAAAAATAAACATAGGAAGACCGTTGTTACAAGTTCTTGTAATTTTCAACTGTATATTGTATGTACACAGTCCTCTGCAGCAATGCTTTATTGCAGAAATTCTATTGAAAAACATCCCTATTAAAATAGTTTGTATCCAGCAGGGATCAAAACAAAATACAGTGCAGTAAGTAAGGCATCAACCAGTGATGAACTAAAATAATTGTTTAAAAGATCTAATAAAATCCAGGGATTGGAAGCGATCCTACCACTGCTTGGATCCTTTTAAGCACAGGATAACGCTCCACACCAGCTCCGACACGAGCAATTGCCGCACAAGAAGAGAACCCTTGTTTCCAAAGACCAAAAGAGTTCCTGTTTTGAAGAGGAAAATTATTTAAATAAAAATTGCCTTTAAAAACATTTTGCTGACTTACTCCACACAATGTTTAAGGCACAAATTGATATCTGCAATCAGAACTGCATGCACAAAAATTGTTTTATTGATCAATTTATAGGTAACAATCATTTCAAGTTATCTCTGTTGTAAAAAAAAATATAAATATCAGTTAGTTATTTGTCACTTTCATTTATTTTATTACAGGTTTTGAACACACAATTTTAGCCAGAAAAGAATCCCAGTGGTTCTACTGAGCATGAGCAGTTCTACCAAAGAAGGAATAAGACTTTTTCTTATTAGTGCTATGATTTGATACGTAGAATAAAATTGTAAACTGTAATTGTAAAGGGCACAGCTTATTTCACATTAAAATTTCTCTCAGCAGGTCTTTCTTTTCAATAAAATAATCAAATTCAAAAAAATTCAAAAATAAATCACTGACTTTTCCGTATCGCTTTATTATAAAGATTTCAAGTTTCGAAGCATAATGCTACTAGATTGTGATGTCACAATATGTACATAATATCTTAAAATTGTCTTTTCACTGATCAAAGAGTAAGGAAGGGAAAGGCCTTATTGGCTAATTTGATATATTTTAAGACCAAATTGAATTGAACATTTTTTCTACGGAAAGCTAAAATTATTTCTTATATCAGTACTTATACTATTATTCAATTGCACGTTTTGAATCTCACTATTAAGGGTGCATGATAGGAAAACATGGCTTGCGCGGGCCACATTTCCATATAACAAAACAAAAAGTTGTAGCCACACAAAAAAACATACGACAAATTAAGGAGACTATCCAGTAGCCACAAGTATCAAACTGCGCACAAACCTCACAGACGACTGCCAAAAAAAAACAGAATATCAAAAGCGCTTGTCGCGGGTACTTTCGGCGCAAATAACAGCGGAAACGCACTGAATTCTACATCAAAGTACACTGCAAACTGCAACGCACTGTGCAGTTGTTCCAATAACTTTTTTCCAAGAAAGATAATGATGAAAAAACAACGAAAAACATCGCAAAAGTACAGAAGTGAGGTTATTTCCATACTCTTTACAAGTAAAGAAAAAGAGAGACAAGTGATTCCGCATAACGGAGCCTTAAATACCATAATTCGAACATCATCCAGCAGATATCCCATATAAGTAGTCCGTAGTCACAGTTGCAAAATCACGGCCACTTGGTGGTACACTCGCACACTCGTGCAAGGCACATGGAAAATTATATATTCTAGTCTAGACAATTCACACCAATCATTTAGTTCCAGTTCCAAGCTAAGCAAAGCTTGTACTGTGGTTACTAAACAACAGGTAAAAATATAGAAATATTAAAAAAGAATTAATCTGTGGCTAACTCCGCATCACAAAATTATGTATACCAGGATTCGAACCCAGGATCTTTGTATCAATCAACCTCCACGAAAGTATACTTATTTTACGAAACATATAGCACTCTTTGCGCAGCATTCGCGTCATCATTTTCTACGCCAAATTCTACTTGATTTTTTATAATATCACAAGGAAACGTCAATTTTTTTGACTTGATGACCAAATGATAACAATTTGGTAAAATCTACGGGTACCTTATAAAAATGTAAAATTTATGGGTACTTATCACCAATTTTTCGGTCAACCGCGAATTGATTCACTTTTTCAGGCTTCACTCCACTGTTCAGGTCTTTTCAGAACACCCAGGATTGATGACTCAGATCCATAATTGGTCACTCGATTTGATCTTCAACATCGAATCTCCAACGTGGCGGATTCTACAGCAAGCATTTAGATATATTCCTGGAATATAAAAATTCGTAGGCGTAGTATATGTAATCCAACTAGGTTAGATCTCACTTCTGATGTGAGAGAAAATAAAAGGAAAGATGGCAATGTGAGATATTTATTCATTTATTTCAATATCGTGGTTATGACTGTCTAAATTTATTATAATTTTATTACACTATTATTACTGTCATAAAAGGAGTAATACTTAACTACATTACCAGACAGTTCAGAGCACCGATCCGACAGAGTGCCGTGTCCGACAGTTGGACAACGTCTGAGCTATCGACAACTGCGCAAGCCTTTTTTATACACGTGCGCAAACAAGCCCGGTGGCGTGATGGCGTAGTGGGGAGGCGCACGTGCACACAGTTGTTTTACGAGTCGTTTAGCGACTTTTATTTATAAATTACATTGATAAAATTCATTACTTGTAACAATTATATTAATTGTAATAAAAATATACTAATTACATTGTTTTTTATTTATTTACTAAGAAAAAGACGTGCCTTCTCCCACAAGTATTTTTTCACAGACCGAGGAGTAACTTTTTACAGACCAGTGAGTAACTTTCCACAGACCGGTAAGTAACTTTTTACAAACCAGTGAGTAACTTTTCACAGATCGATGAGAATTTTTCACAGACCGATGAGTAACTTTTCACAGACCGGTGAGTTACTTTTCACAGACCAATGAGTAACTTTTCACAGACCAGTGAGTAACTTTTTACAGACCAGTGAGTAGCTTTTAACAAACCGGTGAGTAATTTTTTGCAGACTGGTGAGTAACTTTTAACAGATCGGTGAGTAACTTTCCACAGACCAGTGAGTAACTTTGCACAGACCAGTGAGTAACTTTTGACAGAACAGTGAGTAACTTTTCACAGACCGGTGAGTAACTTTTAACAGATCGGTGAGTAACTTTCCACAGACCGGTGAGTAACTTTGCACAGACCGGTGAGTAACTTTTTACAGACCAGTGAGTTACTTTTCACAGACCGGTGAGTAATTTTTCACAGACCGATGAGTAACTTTTCACAGATCGATGAGTATTTTTTCACAGACCGATGAGTAACTTTTCACAGACCGGTGAGTAACTTTTCACAGGCCAATGAGTAACTTTTCACAGACCAGTAAGTAACTTTTTACAGACCAGTGAATAGCTTTTAACAAACCGGTGAGTAATTTTTTGCAGACCGGTGAGTAACTTTTAACAGATCGGTGAGTAACTTTCCACAGACCGGTGAGTAACTTTGCACAGACCAGTGAGTAACTTTTGACAGACCAGTGAGTAACTTTTCACAGATCGATGAGTATTTTTTCACAGACCGAGGAGTAACTTTTTACAGACCAGTAAGTAACTTTCCACAGACCGGTGAGTAACGTTTTACAGACCAGTGAGTAACTTTTCACAGTACGATGAGTATTTTTTCACAGACCGATGAGTAACTTTTCACAGACCGGTGAGTTACTTTTCACAGACCAGTGAGTAACTTTTTACAGACCAATGAGTAGCTTTTAACAAACCGGTGAGTAATTTTTTGCAGACTGGTGAGTAACTTTTAACAGATCGGTGAGTAACTTTCCACAGACCGGTGAGTTACTTTGCACAGACCAGTGAGTAACTTTTGACAGACCAGTGAGTAACTTTTCACAGACCGGTGAGTAACTTTTAACAGATCGGTGAGTAACTTTCCACAGACCGGTGAGTAACTTTGCACAGACCGGTGAGTAACTTTTTACAGACCAGTGAGTTACTTTTCACAGACCGGTGAGTTATTTTTCACAGACCGTTGAGTAACTTTTAATACATCCAAAATACTTTCTTATCCATCCCGACCCGTCCCAACCATCGCAATCCATTCCGATCCAACCCGATCCATCTTGATCAATCCCGATCCATTCCGATCCATCTTGACATCCTGATCCATCCCTATCGATCATAATAGATCCCGATTCATCTCGATCAATGCAAAGCCATCCCGAGCTATTCCGATCAATCCCGAACATTTATTCTGTTAATATTTTCCGTTGAGTAACTTTTCACAGACCAGTGAGTAACTTTTTACAGACCAGTGAGTAACTTTTCACAGATCGATGAGTATTTTTTCACAGACCGAGGAGTAACTTCTTACAGACCAGTGAGTAACTTTCCACAGACCGGTGAGTAACATTTTACAGACCAGTGAGTAACTTTTCACATATCGATGAGTATTTTTTCACAGACCGATGAGTAACTTTTCACAGACCGGTGAGTTACTTTTCACAGACCAATTAGTAACTTTTCACAGACCAGTGAGTAACTTTTTACAGACCAGTGAGTAGCTTTTAACAAACCGGTGAGTAATTTTTTGCAGACTGATGAGTAACTTTTAACAGATCGGTGAGTAACTTTCCACAGACCGGTGAGTAACTTTGCACAGACCAGTGAGTAACTTTTGACAGACCAGTGAGTAACTTTTCACAGACCGGTGAGTAACTTTTAACAGATCAGTGAGTAACTTTCCACAGACCGGTGAGTTACTTTGCACAGACTGGTGAGTAACTTTTTACAGACCAGTGAGTGACTTTTCACAGACCGGTGAGTAATTTTTCAAAGACCGATGAGTAACTTTTAATACATCTTAAATACATTCTTATCCATCCCGACCCGTCCCAACCATCCCGATCCATTCCGATCCAACCCGATCCATCTTGATCAATCCCGATCCATTCCGATCCATCTTGACATCCTGATCCATCCCGATCGATCATAATAAATCCCGATTCATCTCGATCAATGCAAAGCCATCCCGAGCTATTCCGATCAATCCCGATCATATATTCTGTGAATCTCTTCCGTTGAGTAACTTTTCACAAACAAGTGAGTAACTTTTGACAGACCAGTGAGTAACTTTTCACAGACCGGTGAGTAACTTTACACAGACCAGTGAGTAATTTTTTGCAAAACAGTGAGTAAATTTTCACAGACCGGTGAGTTATTTTTCACAGACCGTTGAGTAACTTTTAATACATCCAAAATACTTTCTTATCCATCCCGACCCGTCCCAACCATCCCGATCCATTCCGATCCAACCCGATCCATCTTGATCAATCCCGATCCATTCCGATCCATCTTGACAACCTGATCCATCCCGATCGAACATAATAAATCCCGATTCATCTCGATCAATGCAAAGCCATCCCGAGCTATTCCGATCAATCCCGATCATATATTCTGTTAATCTCTTCCGTTGAGTAACTTTTTACAGACCAGTGAGTAGCTTTTAACAAACCGATGAGTAATTTTTTGCAGACTGGTGAGTAACTTTAAACAGATCGGTGAGTAACTTTTCACAGACCGGTGAGTAACTTTGCACAGACCAGTGAGTAACTTTTGACAGACCAGTGAGTAACTTTTCACAGACCTGTGAGTAACTTTTAACAGATTTGTGAATAACTTTCCACAGACCGTTGAGTAACTTTGCACAGACCGGTGAGTAACTTTTTACAAACCAGTGAGTAACTTTTCACAGATCGATGAGTATTTTTCACAGACCGATGAGTAACTTTTCACAGACCGGTGAGTAACTTTTTACAGACCAATGAGTTACTTTTCACAGACCAGTAAGTAACTTTTTACAGACCAGTGAGTAGCTTTTAACAAACCGGTGAGTAATTTTTTGCAGACCGGTGAGTAACTTTTAACAGATCGGTGAGTAACTTTCCACAGACCGGTGAGTAACATTGCACAGACCAGTGAGTTACTTTTGACAGACCAGTGAGTAACTTTTCACAGACCGGTGAGTAACTTTACACAGACCAGTGAGTAATTTTTTGCAAAACAGTGAGTAAATTTTCACAGACCGGTGAGTTATTTTTCACAGACCGTTGAGTAACTTTTAATACATCCAAAATACTTTCTTATCCATCCCGACCCGTCCCAACCATCGCAATCCATTGCGATCCAACCCGATCTATCTTGATCAATCCCGATCCATTCCGATCCATCTTGACATCCTGATCCATCCCTATCGATCATAATAGATCCCGATTCATCTCGATCAATGCAAAGCCATCCCGAGCTATTCCGATCAATCCCGATCATTTATTCTGTTAATCTCTTCCGTTGAGTAACTTTTCACAGACCAGTGAGTAACTTTTTACAGACCAGTGAGTAACTTTTCACAGATCGATGAGTATTTTTTCACAGACCGAGGAGTAACTTTTTACAGACCAGTGAGTAACTTTCCACAGACCGGTGAGTAACATTTTACAGACCAGTGAGTAACTTTTCACATATCGATGAGTATTTTTTCACAGACCGATGAGTAACTTTTCACAGACCGGTGAGTTACTTTTCACAGACCAATGAGTAACTTTTCACAGACCAGTGAGTAACTTTTTACAGACCAGTGAGTAGCTTTTAACAAACCGGTGAGTAATTTTTTGCAGACTGGTGAGTAACTTTTAACAGATCGGTGAGTTACTTTCCACAGACCGGTGAGTAACTTTGCACAGACCAGTGAATAACTTTTGACAGACCAGTGAGTAACTTTTCACAGACCGGTGAGTAACTTTTAACAGATCAGTGAGTAACTTTCCACAGACCGGTGAGTTACTTTGCACAGACTGGTGAGTAACTTTTTACAGACCAGTGAGTTACTTTTCACAGACCGGTGAGTAATTTTTCACAGACCGATGAGTAACTTTTAATACATATTAAATACATTCTTATCCATCCCGACCCGTCCCAACCATCCCGATCCATTCCGATCCAACCCGATCCATCTTGACATCCTGATCCATCCCGATCGATCATAATAAATCCCGATTCATCTCGATCAATGCAAAGCCATCCCGAGCTATTCCGATCAATCCCGATCATATATTCTGTTAATCTCTTCCGTTGAGTAACTTTTCACAGACAAGTGAGTAACTTTTGACAGACCAGTGAGTAACTTTTCACAGACCGGTGAGTAACTTTACACAGACCAGTGAGTAATTTTTTGCAAAACAGTGAGTAAATTTTCACAGACCGGTGAGTTATTTTTCACAGACCGTTGAGTAACTTTTAATACATCCAAAATACTTTCTTATCCATCCCGACCCGTCCCAACCATCCCGATCCATTCCGATCCAACCCGATCCATCTTGATCAATCCCGATCCATTCCGATCCATCTTGACATCCTGATCCATCCCGATCGATCATAATAAATCCCGATTCATCTCGATCAATGCAAAGCCATCCCGAGCTATTCCGATCAATCTCGATCATATATTCTGTTAATCTCTTCCGTTGAGTAACTTTTTACAGACCAGTGAGTAGCTTTTTACAGATCGGTAAGTAACTTTCCACAGACCGGTGAGTAACTTTGCACAGACCGGTGAGTAACTTTTTACAGACCAGTGAGTAACTTTTCACAGATCGATGAGTATTTTTTCACAGACCTATGAGTAACTTTTCACAGACCGGTGAGTAACTTTTCACAGACCAATGAGTTACTTCTCACAGACCAGTAAGTAACTTTTTACAGACCAGTGAGTAGCTTTTAACAATTGTGAGTAATTTTTTGCAGACCGGTGAGTAACTTTTAACAGATCGGTGAGTAACTTTCCACAGACCGGTGAGTAACTTTGCACAGACCAGTGAGTAACATTTGACAGACCAGTGAGTAACTTTTCACAGACCGGTGAGTAACTTTACACAGACCAGTGAGTAATTTTTTGCAAAACAGTGAGTAAATTTTCACAGACCGGTGAGTTATTTTTCACAGACCGTTGAGTTACTTTTAATATATCCAAAATACTTTCTTATCCATCCCGACCCGTCCCAACCATCCCGATCCATTCCGATCCAACCCGATCCATCTTGATCAATCCCGATCCATTCCGATCCATCTTGACATCCTGATCCATCCCAATCGATCATAATAAATCCCGATTCATCTCGATCAATGCAAAGCCATCCCGAGCTATTCTGATCAATCCCGATCATTTATTCTGTTAATCTCTTCCGTTGAGTAACTTTTCACAGACCAGTGAGTAACTTTTTACAGACCAGTGAGTAACTTTTCACAGATCGATGAGTATTTTTTCACAGACCGAGGAGAAACTTTTTACAGACCAGTGAGTAACTTTCCACAGACCGGTGAGTAACTTTTTACAGACCAGTGAGTAACTTTTCACAGATCGATGAGTATTTTTTCACAGACCGATGAGTAACTTTTCTCAGACCGGTGAGTTACTTTTCACAGACCAATGAGTAACTTTTCACAGACCAGTGAGTAACTTTTTACAGACCAGTGAGTAGCTTTTAACAAACCGGTGAGTAATTTTTTGCAGACTGGTGAGTACTGTGAAAAGTATCACAGACTAATGAGTAACTTTTCACAGACCAGTGAGTAACTTTTTACAGACCAGTGAGTAGCTTTTAACAAACCGGTGAGTAATTTTTTGCAGACTGGTGAGTAACTTTAAACAGATCGGTGAGTAACTTTCCACAGACCGGTGAGTAACTTTGCACAGACCAGTGAGTTACTTTTGACAGACCAGTGAGTAACTTTTCACAGACCGGTGAGTAACTTTTAACAGATCGGTGAGTAACTTTCCACAGACCGGTGAGTAACTTTGCACAG
The DNA here is from genome assembly GCA_928269145.1 of Agriphila tristella. Taxonomy (NCBI): domain Eukaryota; kingdom Metazoa; phylum Arthropoda; class Insecta; order Lepidoptera; family Crambidae; genus Agriphila; species Agriphila tristella. The sequence goes on from OV743435.1 coordinate 327,948, forward strand.
ACCGGTGAGTAACTTTTTACAGACCAGTGAGTTACTTTTCACAGACCGGTGAGTAATTTTTCACAGACCGTTGAGTAACTTTTAATACATCCTAAATACTTTCTTATCCATCCCGACCCGTCCCAACTATCCCGATCCATTCCGATCCAACCCGATCCGTCTTGATCAATCCCGATCCATTCCGATCCATCTTGACATCCTGATCCATCCCGATCGATCATAATAAATCGTGATTCATCTCGATCAATGCAAAACCATCCCGAGCTATTCCGATCAATCCCGATCATTTATTCTGTTAATCTCTTCCGTTTAGTAACTTTCCACAGACCGGTGAGTAACTTTTTACAGACCAGTGAGTAACTTTTCACAGATCGATGAGTATTTTTTCACAGACCGAGGAGTAACTTATTTCAGACCAGTGAGTAACTTTCCACAGACCGGTGAGTAACTTTTTACAGACCAGTGAGTAACTTTTCACAGATCGATGAGTATTTTTTCACAGACCGATGAGTAACTTTTCACAGACCGGTGAGTAACTTTCCACAGACCGGTGAGTAACTTTGCACAGACCGGTGAGTAACTTTTTACAGACCAGTGAGTTACTTTTCACAGACCGGTGAGTAATTTTTCACAGACCGTTGAGTAACTTTTAATACATCCTAAATATTTTTTTATCCATCCCGACCCGTCCAAACCATCCCGATCCATTCCGATCCAACCCGATCCATCTTGATCAATCCCGATCCATTCCGATCCATCTTGACATCCTGATCTATCCCGATCGATCATAATAAATCCCGATTCATCTCGATCAATGCAAAGCCATCCCGAGCTATTCCGATCAATCCCGATCATTTATTCTGTTAATCTCTTCCGTTGAGTAACTTTTCACAGACCAGTGAGTAACTTTTTACAGACCAGTGAGTAACTTTTCACAGATCGATGAGTATTTTTACACAGACCGATGAGTAACTTTTCACAGACCGGTGAGTAACTTTTCACAGACCAATGAGTAACTTTTCACAGACCAGTAAGTAACTTTTTACAGACCAGTAAGTAGCTTTTAACAAACCGGTGAGTAATTTTTTGCAGACCGGTGAGTAACTTTTAACAGATCGGTGAGTAACTTTCCACAGACCGGTGAGTAACTTTGCACAGACCAGTGAGTAACTTTTGACAGACCAGTGAGTAACTTTTCACAGACCGGTGAGTAACTTTACACAGACCAGTAAGTAATTTTTTGCAAAACAGTGAGTAAATTTTCACAGACCGGTGAGTTATTTTTCACAGACCGTTGAGTAACTTTTAATACATCCAAAATACTTTTTTATCCATCCCGACCCGTCCCAACCATCCCAATCCATTCCGATCCAACCCGATCCATCTTGATCAATCCTGATCCATTCCGATCCATCTTGACATCCTGATCCATCTTTATCGATCATAATAAATCCCGATTCATCTCGATCAATGCAAAGCCATCCCGAGCTATTCCGATCAATCCCGATCATTTATTCTGTTAATCTCTTCCGTTGAGTAACTTTTCACAGACCAGTGAGTAACTTTTTACAGACCAGTGAGTAACTTTTCACAGATCGATGAGTATTTTTTCACAGACCGAGGAGTAACTTTTTACAGACCAGTGAGTAACTTTCCACAGACCGGTGAGTAACTTTTTACAGACCAGTGAGTAACTTTTCACAGATCGATGAGTATTTTTTCACAGACCGATGAGTAACTTTTCTCAGACTGGTGAGTTACTTTTCACAGACCAATGAGTAACTTTTACCAGACCAGTGAGTAACTTTTTACAGACCAGTGAGTAGCTTTTAACAAACCGGTGAGTAATTTTTTGCAGACTGGTGAGTAACTCTTAACAGATCGGTGAGTATCTTTCCACAGACCGGTGAGTAACTTTGCACAGACCAGTGAGTAACTTTTGACAGAACAGTGATTAACTTTTCACAGACCGGTGAGTAACTTTTAACAGATCGGTGAGTAACTTTCCACAGACCGGTGAGCAACTTTGCACAGACCGGTGAGTAACTTTTTACAGACCAGTGAGTAACTTTTTACAGACCAGTGAGTAACTTTTCACAGATCGATGAGTATTTTTTCACAGACCGATGAGTAACTTTTCACAGACCGGTGAGTAACTTTTCACAGACCAGTAAGTAACTTTTTACAGACCAGTGAGTAGCTTTTAACAAACCGGTGAGTAATTTTTTGCAGACCGGTGAGTAGCTTTTAACAGATCGGTGAGTAACTTTCCACAGACCGGTGAGTAACTTTTCACAGACCGATGAGTAACTTTTCACAGACTGGTAAGTAACTTTTCACAGACCGCTGAGTAACTTTTCACAGACTGGTGAGTAACTTTTCACAGACCGCTGAGTAACTTTTCACAGACTGGTGAGTAACTTTTCACAGACCGCTGAGTAACTTTTCACAGACTGGTAAGTAACTTTTTACAGACCGATGAGTAATTTTCCACAGACGGGTGAGTAATTTTTCACAGACCGCTGAGTAACTTTTCACAGAACGCTAGTAACTTATCACAGACCGATGAGTAACTTTTCACAGACCGCTGAGTAATTTTTCACAGACCCTTGAGTAATTTTTCACAGACCGCTGAGTAACTTTTCACAGACCGGTGAGTAACTTTTCACAGACCGCTGAGTAACTTTTTACAGACCGGTGAGTAACTTTTCACAGACCAATGAGTAACTTTTCACAGACCGATGAGTAACTTTTCACAGACTGGTGAGTAACTTTTCACAGACCGCTGAGTATTTTTTCACAGACTGGTGAGTAACTTTTCACAGACCGCTGAGTAATTTTTTACAGACACTTGAGTAATTTTTCACAGACCGCTGAGTATCTTTTCACAGACCGGTGAATAACTTTTCACAGACCGCTGAGTAACTTTTCACAGACTGGTGACTAACTTTTTACAGACCGATGAGTAATTTTCCACAGACGGGTGAGTAATTTTTCACAGACCGCTGAGTTACTTTTCACAGAACGCTGAGTAACTTATCACAGACTGGTGAGTAACTTTTTACAGACCGATGAGTAATTTTTCATAGACCCTTGAGTAATTTTTCACAGACCGCTGAGTAACATTTCACAGACTGGTGAGTAATTTTTCACAGACCGCTGAGTAACTTTTCACAGACCGGTGAGTAACTTTTCACAGACCGATGAGTAACTTTTCACAGACTGGTGAGTAACTTTTCACAGACCGCTGAGTAACTTTTCACAGACCGATGAGTAACTTTTCACAGACTGGTGAGTAACTTTTCACAGACCGCTAAGTAACTTTTCACAGACTGGTGAGTAACTTTTCACAGACCGCTGAGTAATTTTTCACAGCCCCTTAGGTAATTTTTCACAGACACTTGAGTAACTTTTCACAGACCGGTGAATAACTTTTCACAGACCGCTGAGTAACTTTTCACAGACTGGTGAGTAACTTTTCACAGACCGCTGAGTTACTTTCCACAGACGGGTGAGTAATTTTCCACAGACGGGTGAGTAATTTTTCACAGACCGCTGAGTAACTTTTCACAGAACGCTGAGTAACTTATCACAGACCAATGAGTAACTTTTCACAGACTGGTGAGTAACTTTTTACAGACCGATGAGTTATTTTTCACAGACCCTTGAGTAATTTTTCACAGACCGCTGAGTAACTTTTCACAGACTGGTGAGTAATTTTTCACAGACCGCTGAGTAAGTACATGCTCCAACCAAAATGCAAAAATTCAAACATCCACCGCACCCTTGGATCACTGATTCGATTAAATGCATGATGCAAACCAGAGATGACTATAACACAAAATCTAAGTCTAATAAATCAGAAGCTCTTAGAGAGTCATATAAAAAAATGAAGCACAATGTCATAGAAGCGATCGAGACGGAAAAAAAATGTTTTTTTAACATACACATAAATAAAAACAAAAACAACTCAAAGAAACTATGGCAAAACTTAAAAAATAATGTTATTAATAATGGCAAGAAGGGGGCAGAACTTCCACCCTGTTTCAGTGACCCTGACATAATTAATGCTCACTTTCTTAACATCCCAGGAGAAGGACGTGTGTCAATATCTCAACTTACATATTATGAACACCATCGCCATGGCTCATCAACATTCTCTCTGCGCACAGTATCAGAGGACACAGTGCTCAAAACCATCAAAGGGTTTCATTCTAATGCTCAGGGCTGTGATGGTTTATCCTTAGAAATGTTACTGTTGACCTTGCCTCAAACACTGAAGGCAATTACCACCATGGTCAACCATTCAATAGTTGAAGGCACTTTCCCTGATATTTGGAAGATCGCTGTAGTGAGACCCTTGCCAAAGATTGCTAACCCGTCCACCATAAATGACCTTCGTCCAATTAGTCTTCTCTCATGTGTATCAAAGGTGTTGGAACGAATTGTCTGTGATCAATTCACTGAATATCTCGAGACAAACAATCTTCTACCTCAACGGCAGTCCGGGTTCCGCAAAGGCCACAGCACAGCAACGGCACTTGCAGATGTTGTAGACAACTTATTGGCTGCTAAAGATCAGGGAAACCTCAGTATTCTGCTGCTGCTTGACTTCTCGCGAGCATTTGACTCAATAAATATTGACCTTTTATTGTCAAAACTGGCCTACTACGGAGTCAAAGCAAATGCAATAAAATGGTTTCATAGTTACCTCGAGAAAAGGCAGCAGTACGTTGAGTTGGAGAAAGCAGACGGTTCAAGGGTCCAATCTGCCAAACTCTCAGTAACCCGTGGGGTACCGCAGGGATCTATATTAGGACCAATCCTCTACGTTCTTTACAGCGCTGATATCATAAAGGTCATCCGTCACTGCCAATTCCACTTGTATGCTGATGATCTACAGCTGTATCTTCCCTTTAAACCCATAGACCATGCTAGTGCTGTAACAAGAGTAAATGATGACTTGACACATATCTCTAATTGGTGCAGATCAAACTGTTTAGTCCTTAACCCTAAAAAATCAAAACTATTGTTAATTGGTACAAGGAAGAAAATTAACCCCTTTAAAAGCATTACCCTAAATGTACTTATAAATGGAGAGAAAATAGAGCGTGTGGATAAAGCTAGGAATCTTGGAGTAGTATTGGATGAACATCTAACGTTTGAGAACCACATTGCTGAGTGCTCACGCAATTGTTTTTATAGACTTAAGTTACTGTATAAAATAAGACCTTATCTGAGTGAAGAACTGAGGGTCACACTGTGCGAGGCACTAATTTTGTCAAAACTAAATTACTGTGACACTGTTTATGGGCCATGTTTGATGTCCAAGACGAGTAGACTAATCCAGCGGGTGCAGAATGCTTGTGCGCGTTTCTGTTTTCATGTACCACCCCGATCGCATGTGACTCCCTTTCTGGACTCTGCAAACATGATGAAAATGGAAGCGCGCAGGAGAATTCATCTCGCCACTCTCTTGTTTGGTATATTAAATACGGGAAGGCCGTGCTATCTTTATGAAAAATTTGTATGGTTTAGTGACTTGAGCAGGTTCCCAAAGAGAAAAAATACTAACATTTTCGCAATTCCCAAGCACGGGACAGTGGCGTTCCGTGGTTCTTTTAAATTCGCCGCCTCGAAGTGCTGGAACGATATTCCACCGCCGTTACGTGATCTAAAAACGGTTAAAACGTTTAGGAGCCACCTTAAAAAATATCTCATTACGTTGCAAAAACAAGACTCACTTCGGGGTTTTTCACGTTAGGTAGGAGTCAGATTGCGTTCCAGCCTTGGGGGTTGTGTGTGTCGCCTTGAAGCGGACACCTGTTTTCAACTTATTGTAGTCACCCTTATATTATTTTGTCACTTAGAATCTGCTTGAATGTTGTTTTGTTATTGTTGTTTGTTTATTTTGTAGTTCCGAGGTTGTATCACATCACAGTATATTCTGTTGTTGCACATTGTATGTAATGTAGGTTGCGATTTCTTTTTTCCTTGTTTGAAACGATGTATTTTGCCATAATTTAACCAAATAATATAACATCTTCGTTTGTACACAAATCAAAGCGAAAAAATATCAAATCAACCAAAGATTAGTTCTTTGTTTTCCGACAACTGTCATACGAACTGTCTGACTGACCAAAGAGCTCAATTTTTTTTTTTATTTTTTTTTCTAGATCAAACTGTCATGGAAGAGGCAAGGAAACCTTATTCCATACAGCCATTAAGCATTTGTTTTCTTTTTTAATGATGATGATGATTACTTCGTAAAAATTATTGTATGTTGTCTTCTGAATTATTATTGAATTATAATTTATGTCTGTTCGTTGTCGTCACCAAGTAGGCTCCGCCAGAATACCAGCGTTGCAGTGGCATACTCCGGTATGCCACTGTAGCATTGCTGAGGTTGGGGCCTAGTTGGCTGCACACTAAATTAGTTCTAAGTTTGTATGTATTGTTTTCTTTTGTTTTGCGGTCAATAAATGCTTTTTCTTCTTTCTTCTTTCTTCTTCTTTTCTAAGTTTTCACAGACCGGTGAGTAACTTTTCACAGACCGATGAGTAACTTTTCACAGACTGGTGAGTAACTTTTTACAGACCAATGAGTTATTTTTCACAGACTGGTGAGTAATTTTTCACAAAACGCTGAGTAACTTTTCACAGACCGCTGAGTAATTTTTCACAGACCCTTGGGAAATTTTTCACAGACCGCTGAGTAACTTTTCACAGACCAGTAAGTAACTTTTCACAGACCGCAGAGTAACTTTTTACAGACTGGTGAGTAACTTTTTACAGACCGCTGAGTAATTTTTCACAGACCCTTGAGTATTTTTTCACAGACTGGTGAGTAATTTTTCACAGACCGCTGAGTTACTTTTCACAGACCGGTGAGTAACTTTTCACAGACTGGTGAGTAACTTTTCACAGAACGCTGAGAAACTTTTCACAGACTGGTGAGTAACTTTTCACAGACCGCTGAGTTACTTTTCACAGACCGATGAGTAACTTTTCACAGACTGGTGAGTAACTTTTCACAGACCGCTGAGTAACTTTTCACAGACCGGTGAGTAACTTTTCACAGACCGCTGAGTAACTTTTCACAGACTGGTATGTAACTTTTTACAGACCGATGAGTACTTTTTCACAGACTGGTGAGTAATTTTTCACAGAACGCTGAGTAACTTTTTACAGACCGGTGAGTAACTTTTCACAAACCGGTGAGTAACTTTTTACAGTTTATTGAGTTACTTTTCACAGATCGATGAGTACTTTTTCACAGAACCTTGAGTAACTTTTCACAGACCGGTGAGTAACTTTTTACAGACCGATGAGTAATTTTTCACAGACCGCTGAGTAACTTTTCACAGACTGGTGGATAACTTTTCACAGACCGCTGAGTAACTTTTCACAGACTGGTGAGTAACTTTTTACAGACCGATGAGTTATTTTTCACAGACTGGTGAGTAATTTATCACAGAACGCTGAGTAACTTTTCACAGACCGCTGAGTAATTTTTCACAGACCCTTGAGTAATTTTTCACAGACCGCTGAGTAACTTTTCACAGACCGGTGAGTAACTTTTCACAGACCACTGAGTAACTTTTCACAGACCGGTGAGTAACTTTTCACAGACCGCTAAGTAGCTTTTCACAGACCAATGAGTAACTTTTCACAGACTGGTGAGTAACTTTTCACAGACCGCTGAGTAACTTTTCACAGACTAGTGAGTAACTTTTCACAGACCGCTGAGTTACTTTTCACAGACCGGTGAGTAACTTTTCACAGACCGCTGAGAAACTTTTCACAGACTGGTGAGTAACTTTTTACAGACCGATAAGTAATTTTCCACAGACGGGTAAGTAAGTTTTCACAGACCGCTGAGTAACTTTTCACAGACCGGTGAGTAACTTTTCACAGACCGCTGAGTAACTTTTCACAGACTGGTGAGTAACTTTTTACAGACCGATAAGTAATTTTCCACAGACGGGTAAGTAAGTTTTCACAGACCGCTGAGTAACTTATCACAGACCGATGAGTAACTTTTCACAGACCACTGAGTAATTTTTCACAGACCTTTGAGTAATTTTTCACAGACCGCTGAGTAACTTTTCACAGACCGGTGAGTAACTTTTCACAGACCGCTGAGTAACTTTTCACAGACCGGTGAGTAACTTTTCACAGACCGATGAGTTACTTTTCACAGACCGATGAGTAACTTTTCACAGACTGGTGAGTAACTTTTCACAGACCGCTGAGTAACTTTTCACAGACTGGTGAGTAACTTTTTACAGACCGATGAGTAATTTTCCACAGACGGGTGAGTAATTTTTCACAGACCGCTGAGTTACTTTTCACAGAACGCTGAGTAACTTATCACAGACTGGTGAGTAACTTTTTACAGACCGATGAGTAATTTTTCATAGACCCTTGAGTAATTTTTCACAGACCGCTGAGTAACATTTCACAGACTGGTGAGTAATTTTTCACAGACCGCTGAGTAACTTTTCACAGACCGGTGAGTAACTTTTCACAGACCGATGAGTAACTTTTCACAGACTGGTGAGTAACTTTTCACAGACCGCTGAGTAACTTTTCACAGACCGATGAGTAACTTTTCACAGACTGGTGAGTAACTTTTCACAGACCGCTAAGTAACTTTTCACAGACTGGTGAGTAACTTTTCACAGACCGCTGAGTAATTTTTCACAGCCCCTTAGGTAATTATTCACAGACACTTGAGTAACTTTTCACAGACCGGTGAATAACTTTTCACAGACCGCTGAGTTACTTTTCACAGACTGGTGAGTAACTTTTCACAGACCGCTGAGTTACTTTCCACAGACGGGTGAGTAATTTTCCACAGACGGGTGAGTAATTTTTCACAGACCGCTGAGTAACTTTTCACAGAACGCTAAGTAACTTATCACAGACCAATGAGTCACTTTTCACAGACTGGTGAGTAACTTTTTACAGACCGATGAGTTATTTTTCACAGACCCTTGAGTAATTTTTCACAGACCGCTGAGTAACTTTTCACAGACTGGTGAGTAATTTTTCACAGACTGCTGAGTAACTTTTCACAGACCGGTGAGTAACTTTTCACAGACCGATGAGTAACTTTTCACAGACTGGTGAGTAACTTTTTACAGACCAATGAGTTATTTTTCACAGACTGGTGAGTAATTTTTCACAAAACGCTGAGTAACTTTTCACAGACCGCTGAGTAATTTTTCACAGACCCTTGGGAAATTTTTCACAGACCGCTGAGTAACTTTTCACAGACCAGTGAGTAACTTTTCACAGACCGCAGAGTAACTTTTTACAGACTGGTGAGTAACTTTTTACAGACCGCTGAGTAATTTTTCACAGACCCTTGAGTATTTTTTCACAGTCTGGTGAGTAATTTTTCACAGACCGCTGAGTTACTTTTCACAGACCGGTGAGTAACTTTTCACAGACCAATGAGTAACTTTTCACAGACTGGTGAGTAACTTTTCACAGACCGCTGAGTAACTTTTCACAGACCGCTGAGTTACTTTTCACAGACCGATGAGTAACTTTTCACAGACTGGTGAGTAACTTTTCACAGACCGCTGAGTAACTTTTCACAGACCGGTGAGTAACTTTTCACAGACCGCTGAGTAACTTTTCACAGACTGGTATGTAACTTTTTACAGACCGATGAGTACTTTTTCACAGACTGGTGAGTAATTTTTCACAGAACGCTGAGTAACTTTTTACAGACCGGTGAGTAACTTTTCACAAACCGGTGAGTAACTTTTTACAGTTTATTGAGTTACTTTTCACAGATCGATGAGTACTTTTTCACAGAACCTTGAGTAACTTTTCACAGACCGGTGAGTAACTTTTTACAGACCGATGAGTAATTTTTCACAGACCGCTGAGTAACTTTTCACAGACCGGTGAGTAACTTTTCACAGACCGATGAGTAACTTTTCACAGACTGGTGAGTAACTTTTTACAGACCGATGAGTTATTTTTCACAGACTGGTGAGTAATTTATCACAGAACGCTGAGTAACTTTTCACAGACCGCTGAGTAATTTTTCACAGACCCTTGAGTAATTTTTCACAGACCGCTGAGTAACTTTTCACAGACCGGTGAGTAACTTTTCACAGACCGCTGAGAGACTTTTCACAGACCGGTGAGTAACTTTTCACAGACCGCTAAGTAGCTTTTCACAGACCAATGAGTAACTTTTCACAGACTGGTGAGTAACTTTTCACAGACCGCTGAGTAACTTTTCACAGACTGGTGAGTAACTTTTCACAGACCGCTGAGTTACTTTTCACAGACCGGTGAGTAACTTTTCACAGACCGCTGAGTAACTTTTCACAGACTGGTGAGTAACTTTTTACAGACCGATAAGTAATTTTCCACAGACGGGTAAGTAAGTTTTCACAGACCGCTGAGTAACTTTTCACAGACCGGTGAGTAACTTTTCACAGACCGCTGAGTAACTTTTCACAGACTGGTGAGTAACTTTTTACAGACCGATAAGTAATTTTCCACAGACGGGTAAGTAAGTTTTCACAGACCGCTGAGTAACTTATCACAGACCGATGAGTAACTTTTCACAGACCGCTGAGTAATTTTTCACAGACCTTTGAGTAATTTTTCACAGACCGCTGAGTAACTTTTCACAGACCGGTGAGTAACTTTTCACAGACCGCTGAGTAACTTTTCACAGACCGGTGAGTAACTTTTTACAGTTTATTGAGTTACTTTTCACAGATCGATGAGTACTTTTTCACAGAACCTTGAGTAACTTTTCACAGACCGGTGAGTAACTTTTTACAGACCGATGAGTAATTTTTCACAGACCGCTGAGTAACTTTTCACAGACCGGTGAGTAACTTTTCACAGACCGATGAGTAACTTTTCACAGCTTGGTGAGTAACTTTTTACAGACCGATGAGTTATTTTTCACAGACTGGTGAGTAATTTATCACAGAACGCTGAGTAACTTTTCACAGACCGCTGAGTAATTTTTCACAGACCCTTGAGTAATTTTTCACAGACCGCTGAGTAACTTTTCACAGACCGGTGAGTAACTTTTCACAGACCGCTGAGTAACTTTTCACAGACCGGTGAGTAACTTTTCACAGACCGCTAAGTAGCTTTTCACAGACCAATGAGTAACTTTTCACAGACTGGTGAGTAACTTTTCACAGACCGCTGAGTAACTTTTCACAGACTGGTGAGTAATTTTTCACAGACCGCTGAGTTACTTTTCACAGACCGGTGAGTAACTTTTCACAGACCGCTGAGTAACTTTTCACAGACTGGTGAGTAACTTTTTACAGACCGATAAGTAATTTTCCACAGACGGGTAAGTAAGTTTTCACAGACCGCTGAGTAACTTTTCACAGACCGGTGAGTAACTTTTCACAGACCGCTGAGTAACTTTTCACAGACTGGTGAGTAACTTTTTACAGCCCGATAAGTAATTTTCCACAGACGGGTAAGTAAGTTTTCACAGACCGCTGAGTAACTTATCACAGACCGATGAGTAACTTTTCACAGACCGCTGAGTAATTTTTCACAGACCTTTGAGTAATTTTTCACAGACCGCTGAGTAACTTTTCACAGACCGGTGAGTAACTTTTCACAGACCGGTGAGTAACTTTTCACAGACCGCTGAGTAACTTTTCACAGACCGGTGAGTAACTTTTCACAGACCGCTAAGTAGCTTTTAACAGACCAATGAGTAACTTTTCACAGACTGGTGAGTAACTTTTCACAGACCGCTGAGTAACTTTTCACAGACTGGTGAGTAACTTTTCACAGACCGCTGAGTTACTTTTCACAGACCGGTGAGTAACTTTTCACAGACCGCTGAGTAACTTTTCACAGACTGGTGAGTAACTTTTTACAGACCGATAAGTAATTTTCCACAGACGGGTAAGTAAGTTTTTACAGACCGCTGAGTAACTTTTCACAGACCGCTGAGTTACTTTTCACAGACCGGTGAATATCTTTTCACAGACCGCTGAGTAACTTTTCACAGACTGGTGAGTAACTTTTCACAGACCGCTGAGTTACTTTCCACAGACGGGTGAGTAATTTTCCACAGACGGGTGAGTAATTTTTCACAGACCGCTGAGTAACTTTTCACAGAACGCTGAGTATTTTATCACAGACCAATGAGTAACTTTTCACAGACTGGTGAGTAACTTTTTACAGACCGATGAGTTATTTTTCACAGACCCTTGAGTAATTTTTCACTGACCGCTGAGTAACTTTTCACAGACTGGTGAGTAATTTTTCACAGACCGCTGAGTAACTTTTCACAGACCGGTGAGTAACTTTTCACAGACCGATGAGTAACTTTTCACAGACTGGTGAGTAACTTTTTACAGACCAATGAGTTATTTTTCACAGACTGGTGAGTAATTTTTCACAAAACGCTGAGTAACTTTTCACAGACCGCTGAGTAATTTTTCACAGACCCTTGGGAAATTTTTCACAGACCGCTGAGTAACTTTTCACAGACCAGTGAGTTACTTTTCACAGACCGCAGAGTAACTTTTTACAGACTGGTGAGTAACTTTTTACAGACCGCTGAGTAATTTTTCACAGACCCTTGAGTATTTTTTCACAGACTGGTGAGTAATTTTTCACAGACCGCTGAGTTACTTTTCACAGACCGGTGAGTAACTTTTCACAGACTGGTGAGTAACTTTTCACAGACCGCTGAGTAACTTTTCACAGACTTGTGAGTAACTTTTCACAGACCGCTGAGTTACTTTTCACAGACCGATGAGTAACTTTTCACAGACTGGTGAGTAACTTTTCACAGACCGCTGAGTAACTTTTCACAGACTGGTATGTAACTTTTTACAGACCGATGAGTACTTTTTCACAGACTGGTGAGTAATTTTTCACAGAACGCTGAGTAACTTTTTACAGACCGGTGAGTAACTTTTCACAAACCGGTGAGTAACTTTTTACAGTTTATTGAGTTACTTTTCACAGATCGATGAGTACTTTTTCACAGAACCTTGAGTAACTTTTCACAGACCGGTGAGTAACTTTTTACAGACCGATGAGTAATTTTTCACAGACCGCTGAGTAACTTTTCACAGACCGGTGAGTAACTTTTCACAGACCGATGAGTAACTTTTCACAGACTGGTGAGTAACTTTTTACAGACCGATGAGTTATTTTTCACAGACTGGTGAGTAATTTATCACAGAACGCTGAGTAACTTTTCACAGACCGCTGAGTAATTTTTCACAGACCCTTGAGTAATTTTTCACAGACCGCTGAGTAACTTTTCACAGACCGGTGAGTAACTTTTCACAGACCGCTGAGTAACTTTTCACAGACCGGTGAGTAACTTTTCACAGACCGCTAAGTAGCTTTTCACAGACCAATGAGTAACTTTTCACAGACTGGTGAGTAACTTTTCACAGACCGCTGAGTAACTTTTCACAGACTGGTGAGTAACTTTTCACAGACCGCTGAGTTACTTTTCACAGACCGGTGAGTAACTTTTCACAGACCGCTGAGTAACTTTTCACAGACTGGTGAGTAACTTTTTACAGACCGATAAGTAATTTTCCACAGACGGGTAAGTAAGTTTTCACAGACCGCTGAGTAACTTATCACAGACCGATGAGTAACTTTTCACAGACCGCTGAGTAATTTTTCACAGACCTTTGATTAATTTTTCACAGACCGCTGAGTAACTTTTCACAGACCGGTGAGTAACTTTTCACAGACCGCTGAGTAACTTTTCACAGACCGGTGAGTAACTTTTTACAGTTTATTGAGTTACTTTTCACAGATCGATGAGTACTTTTTCACAGAACCTTGAGTAACTTTTCACAGACCGGTGAGTAACTTTTTACAGACCGATGAGTAATTTTTCACAGACCGCTGAGTAACTTTTCACAGACCGGTGAGTAACTTTTCACAGACCGATGAGTAACTTTTCACAGACTGGTGAGTAACTTTTTACAGACCGATGAGTTATTTTTCACAGACTGGTGAGTAATTTATCACAGAACGCTGAGTAACTTTTCACAGACCGCTGAGTAACTTTTCACAGACTGGTGAGTAACTTTTCACAGACCGCTGAGTTACTTTTCACAGACCGGTGAGTAACTTTTCACAGACCGCTGAGTAACTTTTCACAGACTGGTGAGTAACTTTTTACAGACCGATAAGTAATTTTCCACAGACGGGTAAGTAAGTTTTCACAGACCGCTGAGTAACTTTTCACAGACCGGTGAGTAACTTTTCACAGACCGCTGAGTAACTTTTCACAGACTGGTGAGTAACTTTTTACAGACCGATAAGTAATTTTCCACAGACGGGTAAGTAAGTTTTCACAGACCGCTGAGTAACTTATCACAGACCGATGAGTAACTTTTCACAGACCGCTGAGTAATTTTTCACAGACCGTTAAGTAATTTTTCACAGACCGCTGAGTAACTTTTCACAGACCGGTGAGTAACTTTTCACAGACCGCTGAGTAACTTTTCACAGACCAGTGAGTTACTTTTCACAGACCGGTGAGTAATTTTTCACAGACCGTTGAGTAACTTTTAATACATCCTAAATACTTTCTTATCCATCCCGACCCGTCCCAACCATTCCGATCCATTCCGATCCAACCCGATCCATCTTGATCAATCCCGATCCATTCCGATCCATCAGATCGGAATGGATCGGGATGGTTGGGACGGGTCGGGATGGATAAGAAAGTATTTAGGATGTATTAAAAGTTACTCAACTGTTTGTGAAAAATTTCTCACCGGTCTGTGAAAATTAAATCACTGTTTTGTAAAAAGTTACTCACTGGTCTGTGTAAAGTTACTCACCGGTCTGTCAAAAGTTACTCATTGGTCTGTGAAAAGTTACTCACAGGTCTGTGAAAAGTAACTCATCGGTCTGTGAAAAAATACTCATCGATCTGTGAAAAGTTACTCACTGGTCTGTAAAAAGTTACTCACCGGTCTGTGGAAAGTTACTCAACGGAAGAGATTAACAGAATAAATGATCGGGATTGATCCGAATAGCTCGGGATGGCTTTGCATTGATCGAGATGAATCGGGATTTATTATGATCGATCGGGATGGATCAGGATGTCAAGATGGATCGGAATGGATCGGGATTGATCAAGATGGATCGGGTTGGATCGGAATGGATCGGGATGGTTGGGACGGGTCGGGATGGATAAGAAAGTATTTAGGATGTATTAAAAGTTACTCAACGGTCTGTGAAAAATTACTCACCGGTCTGTGAAAAGTTACTCACTGGTCTGTAAAAAGTTACTCACCGGTCTGTGCAAAGTTACTCACCGGTCTGTGGAAAGTAACTCACCGATCTGTTAAAAGTTACTCACCGGTCTGTGAAAAGTTACTCACTGGTCTGTCAAAAGTTACTTACTGGTCTGTGAAAAGTTACTCACCGGTCTGTGAAAAGTTACTCAACGGAAGAGATTAACGGAATAAATGTTCGGGATTGATCGGAATAGCTCGGGATGGCTTTGGATTGATCGAGATGAATCGGGATTTATTATGATGGACCGGGATGGATCAGGATGTCAAGATGGATCGGAATGGATCGGGATTGATCAAGATGAATCGGGTTCGATCGGAATGGATCGGGATGGTTGGGCGGGTCGGGATGGATAAGAAAGTATTTAGGATGTATTAAAAGTTACTTAACTGTCTGTGAAAAACTACTCACCGGTCTGTGAAAATTAAATCACTGTTTTGTAAAAAGTTACTCACTGGTCTGTGTAAAGTTACTTACCGGTCTGTCAAAAGTTACTCATTGGTCTGTGAAAAGTTACTCACCGGTCTGTGAAAAGTTACTCATCGGTCTGTGAAAAAATACTCATCGATCTGTGAAAAGTTACTCACTGGTCTGTAAAAAGTTACTCACCGGTCCGTGGAAAGTTACTCAACGGAAGAGATTAACAGAATAAATGATCGGGATTGATCCGTATAGCTCGAAATGGCTTTGCATTGATCGAGATGAATCGGGATTTATTATGATCGATCGGGATGGATCAGGATGTCAAGATGGATCGGAATGGATCGGGATTGATCAAGATGGATCGGGTTGGATCGGAATGGATCGGGATGGTTGGGACGGGTCGGGATGGATAAGAAAGTATTTAGGATGTATAAAAAGTTACTCAACGGTCTGTGAAAAATTACTCACCGGTCTGTGAAAAGTAACTCACTGGTTTGTAAACAGTTACTCACCGGTCTGTGGAAAGTTACTCACCGATCTGTTAAAAGTTACTCACCGGTCTGTGAAAAGTTACTCACTGGTCTGTCAAAAGTTACTCACTGGTCTGTGCAAAGTTACTCACCGGTCTGTGGAAAGTTACTCCCCGATCTGTTAAAAGTTACTCACCAGTCTGCAAAAAATTACTCACCGGTTTGTTAAAAGCTACTCACTGGTCTGTAAAAAGTTACTCACTGGTCTGTGAAAAGTTACTCAACGGAAGAGATTAACAGAATAAATGATCGGGATTGATCGGAATAGCTCGGGATGGCTTTGCATTGATCGAGATGAATCGGGATTTATTATGATCGATAAAGATGGATCAGGATGTCAAGATGGATCGGAATGGATCAGGATTGATCAAGATGGATCGGGTTGGATCGGAATGGATTGGGATGGTTGGGACGGGTCGGGATGGATAAGAAAGTATTTTGGATGTATTAAAAGTTACTCAACGGTCTGTGAAAAATAACTCACCGGTCTGTGAAAATTTACTCACTGTTTTGCAAAAAATTACTTACTGGTCTGTGTAAAGTTACTCACCGGTCTGTGAAAAAATACTCATCGATCTGTGAAAAGTAACTCACTGGTCTGTGAAAAGTTACTCATCGGTCTGTGAAAAAATACTCATCGATCTGTGAAAAGTTACTCACTGGTCTGTTAAAAGTAACTCACTGGTCTGTGAAAAGTTACTCAACGGAAGAGATTAACAGAATAAATGATCGGGATTGATCGGAATAGCTCGGGATGGCTTTGCATTGATCGAGATGAATCGGGATTTATTATGATCGATCGGGATGGATCAGGATGTCAAGATGCTGATTTTTTGCAGACCGGTGAGTAACTTTTAACAGATTGGTGAGTAACTTTCCACAGACCGGTGAGTAACTTTGCACAGACCAGTGAGTAACTTTTGAAAGACCAGTGAGTAACTTTTCACAGACCGGTGAGTAACTTTACACAGACCAGTAAGTAATTTTTTGCAAAACAGTGAGTAAATTTTCACAGACCGGTGAGTTATTTTTCACAGACCGTTGAGTAACTTTTAATACATCCAAAATACTTTCTTATCCATCCCGACCCGTCCCAACCATCCCAATCCATTCCGATCCAACCCGATCCATCTTGATCAATCCTGATCCATTCCGATCCATCTTGACATCCTGATCCATCTTTATCGATCATAATAAATCCCGATTCATCTCGATCAATGCAAAGCCATCCCGAGCTATTCCGATCAATCCCGATCATTTATTCTGTTAATCTCTTCCGTTGAGTAACTTTTCACAGACCAGTGAGTAACTTTTTACAGACCAGTGAGTAGCTTTTAACAAACCGGTGAGTAATTTTTTGCAGACTGGTGAGTAACTTTTAACAGATCGGGGAGTAACTTTCCACAGACCGGTGAGTAACTTTGCACAGACCAGTGAGTAACTTTTGACAGACCAGTGAGTAACTTTTCACAGACCGGTGAGTAACTTTTAACAGATCGGTGAGTAACTTTCCACAGACCGGTGAGTAACTGTTTACAAACCAGTGAGTTACTTTTCACAGACCGGTGAGTAATTTTTCACAGACCGTTGAGTAACTTTTAATACATCCAAAATACTTTCTTATCCATCCCGACCCGTCCCAACCATCCCAATCCATTCCGATCCAACCCGATCCATCTTGATCAATCCCGATCCATTCCGATCCATCTTGTCATCCTGATCCATCCCTATCGATCATAATAAATCCCGATATATCACGATCAATGCAAAGCCATCCCGAGCTATTCCGATCAATCCCGATCATTTATTCCGTTAATCTCTTCCGTTGAGTAACTTTTCACAGACCAGTGAGTAACTTTTTACAGACCAGTGAGTAACTTTTCACAGATCGATGAGTATTTTTTCACAGACCGAGGAGTAACTTTTTACAGACCAGTGAGTAACTTTTCACAGATCGATGAGTATTTTTTCACAGCCCGATGAGTAACTTTTTACAGACCGGTGAGTTACTTTTCACAGACCAATAAGTAACTTTTCACAGACCAGTGAGTAACTTTTTACAGACCAGTGAGTAGCTTTTAACAAACCGGTGAGTAACTTTTAACAGATCGGTGACTAACTTTCCACAGACCGGTGAGTAACTTTGCACAGACCGGTGAGTAACTTTTTACAGACCAGTGAGTTACTTTTCACAGACCGGTGAGTAATTTTTCACAGACCGTTGAGTAACTTTTAATACATCCTAAATACTTTCTTATCCATCCCGACCCGTCCCAACCATCCCGATCCATTCCGATCCAACCCGATCCATCTTGATCAATCCCGATCCATTCCGATCCATCTTGACATCCTGATCCATCCCGATCGATCATAATAAATCCCGATTCATCTCGATCAATGCAAAGCCATCCCGAGCTATTCCGATCAATCCCGATCATTTATTCTGTTAATCTCTTCCGATGAGTAACTTTTCACAGACCGGTGAGTTACTTTTCACAGACCAATGAGTAACTTTTCACAGACCAGTGAGTAACTTTTTACAGACCAGTGAGTAGCTTTTAACAAACCGGTGAGTAATTTTTTGCAGACTGGTGGATAACTTTTAACAGATCGGTGTGTAACTTTCCACAGACCGGTGAGTAACTTTGCACAGACCAGTGAGTAACTTTTGACAGACCAGTGAGTAACTTTTCACAGACTGGTGAGTAACTTTTAACAGATCGGTGAGTAACTTTCCACAGACCGGTGAGTAACTTTGCACAGACCGGTGAGTAACTTTTTACAGACCAGTGAGTTACTTTTCACAGACCGGTGAGTAATTTTTCACAGACCGTTGAGTAACTTTTAATACATCCTAAATACTTTCTTATCCATCCCAACCCGTCCCAACCATCCCGATCCATTCCGATTTAACCCGATCCATCTTGATCAATCCCGATCCAATCCAATCCATCTTGACATCCTGATCCATCCCGATCGATCATAATAAATCCCGATTCATTTCGATCAATGCAAAGCCATCCTGAGCTATTCCGATCAATCCCGATCATTTATTCTGTTAATCTCTTCCGTTGAGTAACTTTTCACAGACCAGTGAGTAACTTTTTACAGACCAGTGAGTAACTTTTCACAGATCGATGAGTATTTTTTCACAGACCGATGAGTAACTTTTCACAGACCGGTGAGTAACTTTTCACAGACCAATGAGTAACTTTTGACAGACCAGTGAGTAACTTTTCACAGACCGGTGAGTAACATTACACAGACCAGTGAGTAATTTTTTGCAAAACAGTGAGTAAATTTTCACAGACCGGTGAGTTATTTTTCACAGACCGTTGAGTAATTTTTAATACATCCAAAATATTTTCTTATCTATCCCGACCCGTCCCAACCATCCCAATCCATTCCGATCCAACCCGATCCATCTTGATCAATCCCGATCCATTCCGATCCATCTTGTCATCCTGATCCATCCCTATCGATCATAATAAATCCCGATATATCACGATCAATGCAAAGCCATCCCGAGCTATTCCGATCAATCCCGATCATTTATTCCGTTAATCTCTTCCGTTGAGTAACTTTTCACAGACCAGTGAGTAACTTTTTACAGACCAGTGAGTAACTTTTCACAGATCGATGAGTATTTTTTCACAGACCGAGGAGTAACTTTTTACAGACCAGTGAGTAACTTTTCACAGATCGATGAGTATTTTTTCACAGACCGATGAGTAACTTTTTACAGACCGGTGAGTTACTTTTCACAGACCAATAAGTAACTTTTCACAGACCAGTGAGTAACTTTTTACAGACCAGTGAGTAGCTTTTAACAAACCGGTGAGTAATTTTTTGCAGACCGGTAAGTAACTTTGCACAGACCAGTGAGTAACTTTTGACAGACCAGTGAGTAACTTTTCACAGACCGGTGAGTAACTTTTAACAGATCGGTGACTAACTTTCCACAGACCGGTGAGTAACTTTGCACAGACCGGTGAGTAACTTTTTACAGACCAGTGAGTTACTTTTCACAGACCGGTGAGTAATTTTTCACAGACCGTTGAGTAACTTTTAATACATCCTAAATACTTTCTTATCCATCCCGACCCGTCCCAACCACCCCGATCCATTCCGATCCAACCCGATCCATCTTGATCAATCCCGATCCATTCCGATCCATCTTGACATCCTGATCCATCCCGATCGATCATAATAAATCCCGATTCATCTCGATCAATGCAAAGCCATCCCGAGCTATTCCGATCAATCCCGATCATTTATTCTGTTAATCTCTTCCGTTGAGTAACTTTCCACAGACCGGTGAGTAACTTTTTACAGACCAGTGAGTAACTTTTCACAGATCGATGAGTATTTTTTCACAGACCGATGAGTAACTTTTCACAGATCGGTGAGTTACTTTTCACAGACCAATGAGTAACTTTTCACAGACCAGTGAGTAACTTTTTACAGACCAGTGAGTAGCTTTTAACAAACCGGTGAGTAATTTTTTGCAGACTGGTGAGTATTTTTTAACAGATCGGTGAGTAACTTTCCACAGACCGGTGAGTAACTTTGCACAGACCAGTAGGGCATGCAAACCGGTTAACCGGATAACCGAAAAAACCGGATAACCGACTGAGTTTGGAACCCGGTTTTTCCTTGTCTAAAATCCGGGTTTTTCGGTTTTTTCGGCTATTTCACTTCAGACACAATTTACATTAAATCGGTCTTTTTAGTCAAATATGCAACAAATTACATTCAACAAAATACCTACATTTCGGTTAAGTAAATGTGTATAGTCTATCTATTATAGTATTTAAGGAAAGCGTTAAGCGTGTAATAATATAGTGGCGATTTTTTATGCAACACTAGCACCACCTCTGCAAAAAAATAATTTGGTGCCGTGTATTTATAAAAAATCCAAGCTGATCTGAAAAATCCAAGTAGATAGGAAGGAACCATCATACTGAACAATATTTAGTATGGGCCCAACTCTGAAATCGCGAAAAAAAATGACCTGTTTTATACAAAAATTAACACCGAAAATATCAAAATGTATGAAACAGCTGTTATTTTTTCGCAATTTCAGAGTTGGTCGCATAGTAAAAGTTGTTCAGTTTGATGGTCCCTATCTACCATATTCGGCATTAGGAGTTATTTGTAGCACGTTGCATACAACGTGTTACAAAATAACCAACTCTGAAATTGCGAAAAAAAATCTGCTCTTTCATACATTTTGATATTTTCGTTATTAATTTTTGTATAAAACAGCCGATTTTTTTGCGATTTCAGAGTTAGTCCCATAGTAAAAGTTATTTAGTTTGATGGTCACTATTTACCATATTTGGCATAAGGGGAATTTTGCAACACGTTGTGTATAGTCATGCTAAATTATTTGTCTCATCTTGACTCCACCGTGGAACCTACGTGGTACCACCAAAGTAATATATTGATATTTTTAGACCTTTATTACTAGGACATAAGATTGTTAATTACCAAATAGAGATACATAATTACCTATAGTGAACTCGACTGTAACTACCTAATTTTTAAAGTTTATTTTGATGACTGCACCGCATATTGTGAACTATTTGAGTGGATTTTAGTTTGTTTGTAGGTAGGTATAATTCTTTTGCACTTCGCGCCGAAGGGCTCGCAGAGCTCCTAAACATTAGAAATTCTATTATTTTAGGGACACTTGACACGTATCGCCTTAAACAAATTGGTTGATTTTAAAATTAATAACTTACAGACAGTTCCTTTATTTATGAGTCTTAATTTGTAATCAAATTCAAATAATTTATACCTACTACCTACCTACGAAAGAAAACAATTAATTTCTGTTATTTTTACCATTTTTTATTGCATTTTATTAGAAATAACCGAAAAACCCGAAAAAACCGGTTTACCCGGTTTTTGTTTTAAGAAACCCGAAAAATCCGGTTTTCCAAAACAACCCGGGTTTTGCATGCCCTACAGACCAGTAAGTAACTTTTGACAGACCAGTGAGTAACTTTTCACAGACCGGTGAGTAACTTTTAACAGATCGGTGAGTAACTTTCCACAGACCGGTGAGTAACTTTGCACAGACCGGTGAGTAACTTTTTACAGACCAGTGAGTTACTTTTCACAGACCGGTGAGTAATTTTTCACAGACCGTTGAGTAACTTTTAATACATCCTTAATATTTTCTTATCCATCCCGACCCGTCCCAACCATCCCGATCCATTCCGATCCAACCCGATCCATCTTGATCAATCCCGATCCATTCCGATCCATCTTGACATCCTGATCCATCCCGATCGATCATAATAAATCCCGATTCATCTCGATCAATGCAAAGCCATCCCGAGCTATTCCGATCAATCCCGATCATTTATTCTGTTAATCTCTTCCGTTGAGTAACTTTTCACAGACCAGTGAGTTACTTTTAACAGACCAGTGAGTAACTTTTCACAGATCGATGAGTATTTTTTCACAGACCGATGAGTAACTTTTCACAGACCAGTGAGTAACTTTTCACAGACCAATGAGTAACTTTTCACAGACCAGTGAGTAACTTTTTACAGACCAGTGAGTAGCTTTTAACAAACCGGTGAGTAATTTTTTGCAGACTGGTGAGTAACTTTTAACAGATCGGTGAGTAACTTTCCACAGACCGGTGAGTAACTTTGCACAGACCAGTGAGTAACTTTTGACAGACCAGTGAGTAACTTTTCACAGACCGGTGAGTAACTTTTAACAGATCGGTGAGTAACTTTCCATAGACCGGTGAGTAACTTTGCACAGACCGGTGAGTAACTTTTTACAGACCAGTGAGTTACTTTTCACAGACCGGTGAGTAATTTTTCACAGACCGTTGAGTAACTTTTAATACATCCTAAATACTTTCTTATCCATCCCGACCCGTCCCAACCATCCCGATCCATTCCGATCCAACCCGATCCATCTTGATCAAAACCGATCCATTCCGATCCATCTTGACATCCTGATCCATCCCGATCGATCATAATAAATCCCGATTCATCTCGATCAATGCAAAGCCATCCCGAGCTATTCCGATCAATCCCGATCATTTATTCTGTTAATCTCTTCCGTTGAGTAACTTTCCACAGACCGGTGAGTAACTTTTTACAGACCAGTGAGTAACTTTTCACAGATCGATGAGTATTTTTTCACAGACCGATGAGTAACTTTTCACAGACCGGTGAGTTACTTTTCACAGACCAATGAGTAACTTTTCACAGACCAGTGAGTAACTTTTTACAGACCAGTGAGTAGCTTTTATTAAACCGGTGAGTAATTTTTTGCAGACTGGTGAGTTACTTTTAACAGATCGGTGAGTAACTTTCCACAGACCGGTGAGTAACTTTGCACAGACCAGTAAGTAACTTTTGACAGACCAGTGAGTAACTTTTCACAGACCGGTGAGTAACTTTTAACAGATCGGTGAGTAACTTTCCACAGACCGGTGAGTAACTTTGCACAGACCGGTGAGTAACTTTTTACAGACCAGTGAGTTACTTTTCACAGACCGGTGAGTAATTTTTCACAGACCGTTGAGTAACTTTTAATACATCCTTAATATTTTCTTATCCATCCCGACCCGTCCCAACCATCCCGATCCATTCCGATCCAACCCGATCCATTTTGATCAATCCCGATCCATTCCGATCCAACTTGACATCCTGATCCATCCCGATCGATCATAATAAATCCCGATTCATCTCGATCAATGCAAAGCCATCCCGAGCTATTCCGATCAATCCCGATCATTTATTCTGTTAATCTCTTCCGTTGTGTAACTTTTCACAGACCAGTGAGTTACTTTTAACAGACCAGTGAGTAACTTTTCACAGATCGATGAGTATTTTTTCACAGACCGATGAGTAACTTTTCACAGACCGGTGAGTAACTTTTCACAGACCATTGAGTAACTTTTGACAGACCAGTGAGTAACTTTTCACAGACCGGTGAGTAACTTTACACAGAGCAGTGAGTAATTTTTTGCAAAACAGTGAGTAAATTTTCACAGACCGGTGAGTTATTTTTCACAGACCGTTGAGTAACTTTTAATACATCCAAAATACTTTCTTATCCGTCCCGACCCGTCCCAACCATCCCAATCCATTCCGATCCAACCCGATCCATCTTGATCAATCCCGATCCATTCCGATCCATCTTGACATCCTGATCCATCCCTATCGATCATAATAAATCCCGATTCATCTCGATCAATGCAAAGCCATCCCGAGCTATTCCGATCAATCCCGATCATTTATTCTGTTAATCTCTTCCGTTGAGTAACTTTTCACAGACCAGTGAGTAACTTTTTACAGACCAGTGAGTAACTTTTCACAGATCGATGAGTATTTTTTTACAGACCGAGGCGTAACTTTTTACAGACCAGTGAGTAACTTTCCACAGACCGGTGAGTAACTTTTTACAGACCAGTGAGTAACTTTTCACAGATCGATGAGTATTTTTTCACAGACCGATGAGTAACTTTTCACAGACCGGTGAGTTACTCTTCACAGACTAATGAGTAACTTTTCACAGACCAGTGAGTAACTTTTTACAGACCAGTGAGTAGCTTTTAACAAACCGGTGAGTAATTTTTTGCAGACTGGTGAGTAACTTTTAACAGATCGGTGAGTAACTTTCCACAGACCGGTGAGTAACTTTGCACAGACCAGTGAGTTACTTTTGACAGACCAGTGAGTAACTTTTCACAGACCGGTGAGTAACTTTTAACAGATCGGTGAGTAACTTTCCACAGACCGGTGAGTAACTTTGCACAGACCGGTGAGTAACTTTTTACAGACCAGTGAGTTACTTTTCACAGACCGGTGAGTAATTTTTCACAGACCGTTGAGTAACTTTTAATACATCCTAAATACTTTCTTATCCATCCCGACCCGTCCCAACTATCCCGATCCATTCCGATCCAACCCGATCCATCTTGATCAATCCCGATCCATTCCGATCCATCTTGACATCCTGATCCATCCCGATCGATCATAATAAATCCCGATTCATCTCGATCAATGCAAAGCCATCCCGAGCTATTCCGATCAATCCCGATCATTTATTCTGTTAATCTCTTCCGTTTAGTAACTTTCCACAGACCGGTGAGTAACTTTTTACAGACCAGTGAGTAACTTTTCACAGATCGATGAGTATTTTTTCACAGACCGATGAGTAACTTTTCACAGACCGGTGAGTTACTCTTCACAGACTAATGAGTAACTTTTCACAGACCAGTGAGTAACTTTTTACAGACCAGTGAGTAGCTTTTAACAAACCGGTGAGTAATTTTTTGCAGACTGGTGAGTAACTTTTAACAGATCGGTGAGTAACTTTCCACAGACCGGTGAGTAACTTTGCACAGACCAGTGAGTTACTTTTGACAGACCAGTGAGTAACTTTTCACAGACCGGTGAGTAACTTTTAACAGATCGGTGAGTAACTTTCCACAGACCGGTGAGTAACTTTGCACAGACCGGTGAGTAACTTTTTACAGACCAGTGAGTTACTTTTCACAGACCGGTGAGTAATTTTTCACAGACCGTTGAGTAACTTTTAATACATCCTAAATACTTTCTTATCCATCCCGACCCGTCCCAACCATCCCGATCCATTCCGATTTAACCCGATCCATCTTGATCAATCCCGATCCGATCCGATCCATCTTGACATCATGATCCATCCCGATCGATCATAATAAATCCCGATTCATCTCGATCAATGCAAAGCCATCCCGAGCTATTCCGATCAATCCCGATCATTTATTCTGTTAATCTCTTCCGTTGTGTAACTTTTCACAGACCAGTGAGTTACTTTTAACAGACCAGTGAGTAACTTTTCACAGATCGATGAGTATTTTTTCACAGACCGATGAGTAACTTTTCACAGACCGGTGAGTAACTTTTCACAGACCATTGAGTAACTTTTGACAGACCAGTGAGTAACTTTTCACAGACCGGTGAGTAACTTTACACAGAGCAGTGAGTAATTTTTTGCAAAACAGTGAGTAAATTTTCACAGACCGGTGAGTTATTTTTCACAGACCGTTGAGTAACTTTTAATACATCCAAAATACTTTCTTATCCGTCCCGACCCGTCCCAACCATCCCAATCCATTCCGATCCAACCCGATCCATCTTGATCAATCCCGATCCATTCCGATCCATCTTGACATCCTGATCCATCCCTATCGATCATAATAAATCCCGATTCATCTCGATCAATGCAAAGCCATCCCGAGCTATTCCGATCAATCCCGATCATTTATTCTGTTAATCTCTTCCGTTGAGTAACTTTTCACAGACCAGTGAGTAACTTTTTACAGACCAGTGAGTAACTTTTCACAGATCGATGAGTATTTTTTTACAGACCGAGGCGTAACTTTTTACAGACCAGTGAGTAACTTTCCACAGACCGGTGAGTAACTTTTTACAGACCAGTGAGTATTTTTTCACAGATCGATGAGTATTTTTTCACAGACCGATGAGTAACTTTTCACAGACCGGTGAGTTACTCTTCACAGACTAATGAGTAACTTTTCACAGACCAGTGAGTAACTTTTTACAGACCAGTGAGTAGCTTTTAACAAACCGGTGAGTAATTTTTTGCAGACTGGTGAGTAACTTTTAACAGATCGGTGAGTAACTTTCCACAGACCGGTGAGTAACTTTGCACAGACCAGTGAGTTACTTTTGACAGACCAGTGAGTAACTTTTCACAGACCGGTGAGTAACTTTTAACAGATCGGTGAGTAACTTTCCACAGACCTGTGAGTAACTTTGCACAGACCGGTGAGTAACTTTTTACAGACCAGTGAGTTACTTTTCACAGACCGGTGAGTAATTTTTCACAGACCGTTGAGTAACTTTTAATACATCCTAAATACTTTCTTATCCATCCCGACCCGTCCCAACTATCCCGATCCATTCCGATCCAACCCGATCCATCTTGATCAATCCCGATCCATTCCGATCCATCTTGACATCCTGATCCATCCCGATCGATCATAATAAATCCCGATTCATCTCGATCAATGCAAAGCCATCCCGAGCTATTCCGATCAATCCCGATCATTTATTCTGTTAATCTCTTCCGTTTAGTAACTTTCCACAGACCGGTGAGTAACTTTTTACAGACCAGTGAGTAACTTTTCACAAATCGATGAGTATTTTTTCACAGACCGAGGAGTAACTTATTTCAGACCAGTGAGTAACTTTCCACAGACCGGTGAGTAACTTTTTACAGACCAGTGAGTAACTTTTCACAGATCGATGAGTATTTTTTCACAGACCGATGAGTAACTTTTCACAGACCGGTGAGTAACTTTCCACAGACCGGTGAGTAACTTTGCACAGACCGGTGAGTAACTTTTTACAGACCAGTGAGTTACTTTTCACAGACCGGTGAGTAATTTTTCACAGACCGTTGAGTAACTTTTAATACATCCTAAATACTTTCTTATCCATCCCGACCCGTCCCAACCATCCCGATCCATTCCGATTTAACCCGATCCATCTTGATCAATCCCGATCCGATCCGATCCATCTTGACATCCTGATCCATCCCGATCGATCATAATAAATCCCGATTCATCTCGATCAATGCAAAGCCATCCTGAGCTATTCCGATCAATCCCGATCATTTATTCTGTTAATCTCTTCCGTTGAGTAACTTTTCACAGACCAGTGAGTAACTTTTTACAGACCAGTGAGTAACTTTTCACAGATCGATGAGTATTTTTTCACAGACCGATGAGTAACTTTTCACAGACCGGTGAGTAACTTTTCACAGACCAATGAGTAACTTTTGACAGACCAGTGAGTAACTTTTCACAGACCGGTGAGTAACATTACACAGACCAGTGAGTATTTTTTTGCAAAACAGTGAGTAAATTTTCACAGACCGGTGAGTTATTTTTCACAGACCGTTGAGTAATTTTTAATACATCCAAAATACTTTCTTATCCATCCCGACCCGTCCCAACCATCCCAATCCATTCCGATCCAACCCGATCCATCTTGATCAATCCCGATCCATTCCGATCCATCTTGTCATCCTGATCCATCCCTATCGATCATAATAAATCCCGATATATCAAGATCAATGCAAAGCCATCCCGAGCTATTCCGATCAATCCCGATCATTTATTCCGTTAATCTCTTCCGTTGAGTAACTTTTCACAGACCAGTGAGTAACTTTTTACAGACCAGTGAGTATTTTTTCACAGATCGATGAGTATTTTTTCACAGACCGAGGAGTAACTTTTTACAGACCAGTGAGTAACTTTCCACAGACCGGTGAGTAACTTTTTACAGACCAGTGAGTAACTTTTCACAGACCGGTGAGTAACTTTGCACAGACCGGTGAGTTACTTTTTACAGACCAGTGAGTTACTTTTCACAGACCGGTGAGTAATTTTTCACAGACCGTTGAGTAACTTTTAATACATCCTAAATACTTTCTTATCCATCCCGACCCGTCCCAACCATCCCGATCCATTCCGATCCAACCCGATCCATCTTGATCAATCCCGATCCATTCCGATCCATCTTGACATCCTGATCCATCCCGATCGATCATAATAAATCCCGATTCATCTCGATCAATGCAAAGCCATCCCGAGCTATTCCGATCAATCCCGATCATTTATTCTGTTAATCTCTTCCGATGAGTAACTTTTCACAGACCGGTGAGTTACTTTTCACAGACCAATGAGTAACTTTTCACAGACCAGTGAGTAACTTTTTACGGACCAGTGAGTAGCTTTTAACAAACCGGTGAGTAATTTTTTGCAGACTGGTGGATAACTTTTAACAGATCGGTGTGTAACTTTCCACAGACCGGTGAGTAACTTTGCACAGACCAGTGAGTAACTTTTGACAGACCAGTGAGTAACTTTTCACAGACTGGTGAGTAACTTTTAACAGATCGGTGAGTAACTTTCCACAGACCGGTGAGTAACTTTGCACATACCGGTGAGTAACTTTTTACAGACCAGTGAGTTACTTTTCACAGACCGGTGAGTAATTTTTCACAGACCGTTGAGTAACTTTTAATACATCCTAAATACTTTCTTATCCATCCCAACCCGTCCCAACCATCCCGATCCATTCCGATTTAACCCGATCCATCTTGATCAATCCCGATCCAATCCAATCCATCTTGACATCCTGATCCATCCCGATCGATCATAATAAATCCCGATTCATTTCGATCAATGCAAAGCCATCCTGAGCTATTCCGATCAATCCCGATCATTTATTCTGTTAATCTCTTCCGTTGAGTAACTTTTCACAGACCAGTGAGTAACTTTTTACAGACCAGTGAGTAACTTTTCACAGATCGATGAGTATTTTTTCACAGACCGATGAGTAACTTTCCACAGACCGGTGAGTAACTTTTCACAGACCAGTGAGTAACTTTTGACAGACCAGTGAGTAACTTTTCACAGACCGGTGAGTAACATTACACAGACCAGTGAGTAATTTTTTGCAAAACAGTGAGTAAATTTTCACAGACCGGTGAGTTATTTTTCACAGACCGTTGAGTAATTTTTAATACATCCAAAATATTTTCTTATCTATCCCGACCCGTCCCAACCATCCCAATCCATTCCGATCCAACCCGATCCATCTTGATCAATCCCGATCCATTCCGATCCATCTTGTCATCCTGATCCATCCCTATCGATCATAATAAATCCCGATATATCACGATCAATGCAAAGCCATCCCGAGCTATTCCGATCAATCCCGATCATTTATTCCGTTAATCTCTTCCGTTGAGTAACTTTTCACAGACCAGTGAGTAACTTTTTACAGACCAGTGAGTAACTTTTCACAGATCGATGAGTATTTTTTCACAGACCAGTGAGTAACTTTTTACAGACCAGTGAGTAACTTTTCACAGATCGATGAGTATTTTTTCACAGACCGATGAGTAACTTTTCACAGACCGGTGAGTTACTTTTCACAGACCAATAAGTAACTTTTCACAGACCAGTGAGTAACTTTTTACAGACCAGTGAGTAGCTTTTAACAAACCGGTGAGTAATTTTTTGCAGACCGGTAAGTAACTTTGCACAGACCAGTGAGTAACTTTTGACAGACCAGTGAGTAACTTTTCACAGACCGGTGAGTAACTTTTAACAGATCGGTGACTAACTTTCCACAGACCGGTGAGTAACTTTGCACAGACCGGTGAGTAACTTTTTACAGACCAGTGAGTTACTTTTCACAGACCGGTGAGTAATTTTTCACAGACCGTTGAGTAACTTTTAATACATCCTAAATACTTTCTTATCCATCCCGACCCGTCCCAACCACCCCGATCCATTCCGATCCAACCCGATCCATCTTGATCAATCCCGATCCATTCCGATCCATCTTGACATCCTGATCCATCCCGATCGATCATAATAAATCCCGATTCATCTCGATCAATGCAAAGCCATCCCGAGCTATTCCGATCAATCCCGATCATTTATTCTGTTAATCTCTTCCGTTGAGTAACTTTCCACAGACCGGTGAGTAACTTTTTACAGACCAGTGAGTAACTTTTCACAGATCGATGAGTATTTTTTCACAGACCGATGAGTAACTTTTCACAGATCGGTGAGTTACTTTTCACAGACCAATGAGTAACTTTTCACAGACCAGTGAGTAACTTTTTACAGACCAGTGAGTAGCTTTTAACAAACCGGTGAGTAATTTTTTGCAGACTGGTGAGTATTTTTTAACAGATCGGTGAGTAACTTTCCACAGACCGGTGAGTAACTTTGCACAGACCAGTAGGGCATGCAAACCGGTTAACCGGATAACCGAAAAAACCGGATAACCGACTGAGTTTGGAACCCGGTTTTTCCTTGTCTAAAATCCGGGTTTTTCGGTTTTTTCGGCTATTTCACTTCAGACACAATTTACATTAAATCGGTCTTTTTAGTCAAATATGCAACAAATTACATTCAACAAAATACCTACATTTCGGTTAAGTAAATGTGTATAGTCTATCTATTATAGTATTTAAGGAAAGCGTTAAGCGTGTAATAATATAGTGGCGATTTTTTATGCAACACTAGCACCACCTCTGCAAAAAAATAATTTGGTGCCGTGTATTTATAAAAAATCCAAGCTGATCTGAAAAATCCAAGTAGATAGGAAGGAACCATCATACTGAACAATATTTAGTATGGGCCCAACTCTGAAATCGCGAAAAAAAATGACCTGTTTTATACAAAAATTAACACCGAAAATATCAAAATGTATGAAACAGCTGTTATTTTTTCGCAATTTCAGAGTTGGTCGCATAGTAAAAGTTGTTCAGTTTGATGGTCCCTATCTACCATATTCGGCATTAGGAGTTATTTGTAGCACGTTGCATACAACGTGTTACAAAATAACCAACTCTGAAATTGCGAAAAAAAATCTGCTCTTTCATACATTTTGATATTTTCGTTATTAATTTTTGTATAAAACAGCCGATTTTTTTGCGATTTCAGAGTTAGTCCCATAGTAAAAGTTATTTAGTTTGATGGTCACTATTTACCATATTTGGCATAAGGGGAATTTTGCAACACGTTGTGTATAGTCATGCTAAATTATTTGTCTCAGCTTGACTCCACCGTGGAACCTACGTGGTACCACCAAAGTAATATATTGATATTTTTAGACCTTTATTACTAGGACATAAGATTGTTAATTACCAAATAGAGATACATAATTACCTATAGTGAACTCGACTGTAACTACCTAATTTTTAAAGTTTATTTTGATGACTGCACCGCATATTGTGAACTATTTGAGTGGATTTTAGTTTGTTTGTAGGTAGGTATAATTCTTTTGCACTTCGCGCCGAAGGGCTCGCAGAGCTCCTAAACATTAGAAATTCTATTATTTTAGGGACACTTGACACGTATCGCCTTAAACAAATTGGTTGATTTTAAAATTAATAACTTACAGACAGTTCCTTTATTTATGAGTCTTAATTTGTAATCAAATTCAAATAATTTATACCTACTACCTACCTACGAAAGAAAACAATTAATTTCTGTTATTTTTACCATTTTTATTGCATTTTATTAGAAATAACCGAAAAACCCGAAAAAACCGGTTTACCCGGTTTTTGTTTTAAGAAACCCGAAAAATCCGGTTTTCCAAAACAACCCGGGTTTTGCATGCCCTACAGACCAGTAAGTAACTTTTGACAGACCAGTGAGTAACTTTTCACAGACCGGTGAGTAACTTTTAACAGATCGGTGAGTAACTTTCCACAGACCGGTGAGTAACTTTGCACAGACCGGTGAGTAACTTTTTACAGACCAGTGAGTTACTTTTCACAGACCGGTGAGTAATTTTTCACAGACCGTTGAGTAACTTTTAATACATCCTTAATATTTTCTTATCCATCCCGACCCGTCCCAACCATCCCGATCCATTCCGATCCAACCCGATCCATCTTGATCAATCCCGATCCATTCCGATCCATCTTGACATCCTGATCCATCCCGATCGATCATAATAAATCCCGATTCATCTCGATCAATGCAAAGCCATCCCGAGCTATTCCGATCAATCCCGATCATTTATTCTGTTAATCTCTTCCGTTGAGTAACTTTTCACAGACCAGTGAGTTACTTTTAACAGACCAGTGAGTAACTTTTCACAGATCGATGAGTATTTTTTCACAGACCGATGAGTAACTTTTCACAGACCAGTGAGTTACTTTTCACAGACCAATAAGTAACTTTTCACAGACCAGTGAGTAACTTTTTACAGACCAGTGAGTAGCTTTTAACAAACCGGTGAGTAATTTTTTGCAGACTGGTGAGTAACTTTTAACAGATCGGTGAGTAACTTTCCACAGACCGGTGAGTAACTTTGCACAGACCAGTGAGTAACTTTTGACAGACCAGTGAGTAACTTTTCACAGACCGGTGAGTAACTTTTAACAGATCGGTGAGTAACTTTCCATAGACCGGTGAGTAACTTTGCACAGACCGGTGAGTAACTTTTTACAGACCAGTGAGTTACTTTTCACAGACCGGTGAGTAATTTTTCACAGACCGTTGAGTAACTTTTAATACATCCTAAATACTTTCTTATCCATCCCGACCCGTCCCAACCATCCCGATCCATTCCGATCCAACCCGATCCATCTTGATCAAAACCGATCCATTCCGATCTATCTTGACATCCTGATCCATCCCGATCGATCATAATAAATCCCGATTCATCTCGATCAATGCAAAGCCATCCCGAGCTATTCCGATCAATCCCGATCATTTATTCTGTTAATCTCTTCCGTTGAGTAACTTTCCACAGACCGGTGAGTAACTTTTTACAGACCAGTGAGTAACTTTTCACAGATCGATGAGTATTTTTTCACAGACCGATGAGTAACTTTTCACAGACCGGTGAGTTACTTTTCACAGACCAATGAGTAACTTTTCACAGACCAGTGAGTAACTTTTTACAGACCAGTGAGTAGCTTTTATTAAACCGGTGAGTAATTTTTTGCAGACTGGTGAGTTACTTTTAACAGATGGGTGAGTAACTTTCCACAGACCGATGAGTAACTTTGCACAGACCAGTAAGTAACTTTTGACAGACCAGTGAGTAACTTTTCACAGACCGGTGAGTAACTTTTAACAGATCGGTGAGTAACTTTCCACAGACCGGTGAGTAACTTTGCACAGACCGGTGAGTAACTTTTTACAGACCAGTGAGTTACTTTTCACAGACCGGTGAGTAATTTTTCACAGACCGTTGAGTAACTTTTAATACATCCTTAATATTTTCTTATCCATCCCGACCCGTCCCAACCATCCCGATCCATTCCGATCCAACCCGATCCATTTTGATCAATCCCGATCCATTCCGATCCAACTTGACATCCTGATCCATCCCGATCGATCATAATAAATCCCGATTCATCTCGATCAATGCAAAGCCATCCCGAGCTATTCCGATCAATCCCGATCATTTATTCTGTTAATCTCTTCCGTTGTGTAACTTTTCACAGACCAGTGAGTTACTTTTAACAGACCAGTGAGTAACTTTTCACAGATCGATGAGTATTTTTTCACAGACCGATGAGTAACTTTTCACAGACCGGTGAGTAACTTTTCACAGACCATTGAGTAACTTTTGACAGACCAGTGAGTAACTTTTCACAGACCGGTGAGTAACTTTACACAGAGCAGTGAGTAATTTTTTGCAAAACAGTGAGTAAATTTTCACAGACCGGTGAGTTATTTTTCACAGACCGTTGAGTAACTTTTAATACATCCAAAATACTTTCTTATCCGTCCCGACCCGTCCCAACCATCCCAATCCATTCCGATCCAACCCGATCCATCTTGATCAATCCCGATCCATTCCGATCCATCTTGACATCCTGATCCATCCCTATCGATCATAATAAATCCCGATTCATCTCGATCAATGCAAAGCCATCCCGAGCTATTCCGATCAATCCCGATCATTTATTCTGTTAATCTCTTCCGTTGAGTAACTTTTCACAGACCAGTGAGTAACTTTTTACAGACCAGTGAGTAACTTTTCACAGATCGATGAGTATTTTTTTACAGACCGAGGCGTAACTTTTTACAGACCAGTGAGTAACTTTCCACAGACCGGTGAGTAACTTTTTACAGACCAGTGAGTAACTTTTCACAGATCGATGAGTATTTTTTCACAGACCGATGAGTAACTTTTCACAGACCGGTGAGTTACTCTTCACAGACTAATGAGTAACTTTTCACAGACCAGTGAGTAACTTTTTACAGACCAGTGAGTAGCTTTTAACAAACCGGTGAGTAATTTTTTGCAGACTGGTGAGTAACTTTTAACAGATCGGTGAGTAACTTTCCACAGACCGGTGAGTAACTTTGCACAGACCAGTGAGTTACTTTTGACAGACCAGTGAGTAACTTTTCACAGACCGGTGAGTAACTTTTAACAGATCGGTGAGTAACTTTCCACAGACCGGTGAGTAACTTTGCACAGACCGGTGAGTAACTTTTTACAGACCAGTGAGTTACTTTTCACAGACCGGTGAGTAATTTTTCACAGACCGTTGAGTAACTTTTAATACATCCTAAATACTTTCTTATCCATCCCGACCCGTCCCAACTATCCCGATCCATTCCGATCCAACCCGATCCATCTTGATCAATCCCGATCCATTCCGATCCATCTTGACATCCTGATCCATCCCGATCGATCATAATAAATCCCGATTCATCTCGATCAATGCAAAGCCATCCCGAGCTATTCCGATCAATCCCGATCATTTATTCTGTTAATCTCTTCCGTTTAGTAACTTTCCACAGACCGGTGAGTAACTTTTTACAGACCAGTGAGTAACTTTTCACAAATCGATGAGTATTTTTTCACAGACCGAGGAGAAACTTATTTCAGACCAGTGAGTAACTTTCCACAGACCGGTGAGTAACTTTTTACAGACCAGTGAGTAACTTTTCACAGATCGATGAGTATTTTTTCACAGACCGATGAGTAACTTTTCACAGACCGGTGAGTAACTTTCCACAGACCGGTGAGTAACTTTGCACAGACCGGTGAGTAACTTTTTACAGACCAGTGAGTTACTTTTCACAGACCGGTGAGTAATTTTTCACAGACCGTTGAGTAACTTTTAATACATCCTAAATACTTTCTTATCCATCCCGACCCGTCCCAACCATCCCGATCCATTCCGATTTAACCCGATCCATCTTGATCAATCCCGATCCGATCCGATCCATCTTGACATCCTGATCCATCCCGATCGATCATAATAAATCCCGATTCATCTCGATCAATGCAAAGCCATCCCGAGCTATTCCGATCAATCCCGATCATTTATTCTGTTAATCTCTTCCGTTGTGTAACTTTTCACAGACCAGTGAGTTACTTTTAACAGACCAGTGAGTAACTTTTCACAGATCGATGAGTATTTTTTCACAGACCGATGAGTAACTTTTCACAGACCGGTGAGTAACTTTTCACAGACCATTGAGTAACTTTTGACAGACCAGTGAGTAACTTTTCACAGACCGGTGAGTAACTTTACACAGAGCAGTGAGTAATTTTTTGCAAAACAGTGAGTAAATTTTCACAGACCGGTGAGTTATTTTTCACAGACCGTTGAGTAACTTTTAATACATCCAAAATACTTTCTTATCCGTCCCGACCCGTCCCAACCATCCCAATCCATTCCGATCCAACCCGATCCATCTTGATCAATCCCGATCCATTCCGATCCATCTTGACA
This sequence comes from Agriphila tristella, assembly GCA_928269145.1. Lineage (NCBI taxonomy): Eukaryota > Metazoa > Arthropoda > Insecta > Lepidoptera > Crambidae > Agriphila > Agriphila tristella. The sequence goes on from OV743435.1 coordinate 364,507, forward strand.
TCCTGATCCATCCCTATCGATCATAATAAATCCCGATTCATCTCGATCAATGCAAAGCCATCCCGAGCTATTCCGATCAATCCCGATCATTTATTCTGTTAATCTCTTCCGTTGAGTAACTTTTCACAGACCAGTGAGTAACTTTTTACAGACCAGTGAGTAACTTTTCACAGATCGATGAGTATTTTTTTACAGACCGAGGCGTAACTTTTTACAGACCAGTGAGTAACTTTCCACAGACCGGTGAGTAACTTTTTACAGACCAGTGAGTAACTTTTCACAGATCGATGAGTATTTTTTCACAGACCGATGAGTAACTTTTCACAGACCGGTGAGTTACTCTTCACAGACTAATGAGTAACTTTTCACAGACCAGTGAGTAACTTTTTACAGACCAGTGAGTAGCTTTTAACAAACCGGTGAGTAATTTTTTGCAGACTGGTGAGTAACTTTTAACAGATCGGTGAGTAACTTTCCACAGACCGGTGAGTAACTTTGCACAGACCAGTGAGTTACTTTTGACAGACCAGTGAGTAACTTTTCACAGACCGGTGAGTAACTTTTAACAGATCGGTGAGTAACTTTCCACAGACCGGTGAGTAACTTTGCACAGACCGGTGAGTAACTTTTTACAGACCAGTGAGTTACTTTTCACAGACCGGTGAGTAATTTTTCACAGACCGTTGAGTAACTTTTAATACATCCTAAATACTTTCTTATCCATCCCGACCCGTCCCAACTATCCCGATCCATTCCGATCCAACCCGATCCATCTTGATCAATCCCGATCCATTCCGATCCATCTTGACATCCTGATCCATCCCGATCGATCATAATAAATCCCGATTCATCTCGATCAATGCAAAGCCATCCCGAGCTATTCCGATCAATCCCGATCATTTATTCTGTTAATCTCTTCCGTTTAGTAACTTTCCACAGACCGGTGAGTAACTTTTTACAGACCAGTGAGTAACTTTTCACAAATCGATGAGTATTTTTTCACAGACCGAGGAGTAACTTATTTCAGACCAGTGAGTAACTTTCCACAGACCGGTGAGTAACTTTTTACAGACCAGTGAGTAACTTTTCACAGATCGATGAGTATTTTTTCACAGACCGATGAGTAACTTTTCACAGACCGGTGAGTAACTTTCCACAGACCGGTGAGTAACTTTGCACAGACCGGTGAGTAACTTTTTGCAGACCAGTGAGTTACTTTTCACAGACCGGTGAGTAATTTTTCACAGACCGTTGAGTAACTTTTAATACATCCTAAATACTTTCTTATCCATCCCGACCCGTCCCAACCATCCCGATCCATTCCGATTTAACCCGATCCATCTTGATCAATCCCGATCCGATCCGATCCATCTTGACATCCTGATCCATCCCGATCGATCATAATAAATCCCGATTCATCTCGATCAATGCAAAGCCATCCTGAGCTATTCCGATCAATCCCGATCATTTATTCTGTTAATCTCTTCCGTTGAGTAACTTTTCACAGACCAGTGAGTAACTTTTTACAGACCAGTGAGTAACTTTTCACAGATCGATGAGTATTTTTTCACAGACCGATGAGTAACTTTTCACAGACCGGTGAGTAACTTTTCACAGACCAATGAGTAACTTTTGACAGACCAGTGAGTAACTTTTCACAGACCGGTGAGTAACATTACACAGACCAGTGAGTATTTTTTTGCAAAACAGTGAGTAAATTTTCACAGACCGGTGAGTTATTTTTCACAGACCGTTGAGTAATTTTTAATACATCCAAAATACTTTCTTATCCATCCCGACCCGTCCCAACCATCCCAATCCATTCCGATCCAACCCGATCCATCTTGATCAATCCCGATCCATTCCGATCCATCTTGTCATCCTGATCCATCCCTATCGATCATAATAAATCCCGATATATCAAGATCAATGCAAAGCCATCCCGAGCTATTCCGATCAATCCCGATCATTTATTCCGTTAATCTCTTCCGTTGAGTAACTTTTCACAGACCAGTGAGTAACTTTTTACAGACCAGTGAGTATTTTTTCACAGATCGATGAGTATTTTTTCACAGACCGAGGAGTAACTTTTTACAGACCAGTGAGTAACTTTCCACAGACCGGTGAGTAACTTTTTACAGACCAGTGAGTAACTTTTCACAGATCGATGAGTATTTTTTCACAGACCGATGAGTAACTTTTTACAGACCGGTGAGTTACTTTTCACAGACCAATAAGTAACTTTTCACAGACCAGTAAGTAACATTTTACAGACCAGTGAGTAGCTTTTAACAAACCGGTGAGTAATTTTTTGCAGACTGGTGAGTAACTTTTAACAGATCGGTGAGTAACTTTCCACAGACATGTGAGTAACTTTGCACAGACCAGTGAGTAACTTTTGACAGACCAGTGAGTAACTTTTCACAGACCGGTGAGTAACTTTTAACAGATCGGTGAGTAACTTTCCACAGACCGGTGAGTAACTTTGCACAGACCGGTGAGTAACTTTTTACAGACCAGTGAGTTACTTTTCACAGACCGGTGAGTAATTTTTCACAGACCGTTGAGTAACTTTTAATACATCCTAAATACTTTCTTATCCATCCCGACCCGTCCTAACCATCCCGATCCATTCCGATCCAACCCGATCCATCTTGATCAATCCCGATCCATTCCGATCCATCTTGACATCCTGATCCATCCCGATCGATCATAATAAATCCCGATTCATCTCGATCAATGCAAAGCCATCCCGAGCTATTCCGATCAATCCCGATCATTTATTCTGTTAATCTCTTCCGTTGAGTAACTTTCCACAGACCGGTGAGTAACTTTTTACAGACCAGTGAGTTACTTTTCACAGATCGATCAGTATTTTTTCACAGACCGATGAGTAACTTTTCACAGACCGGTGAGTTACTTTTCACAGACCAATGAGTAACTTTTCACAGACCAGTGAGTAACTTTTTACAGACCAGTGAGTAGCTTTTAACAAACCGGTGAGTAATTTTTTGCAGACTAGTGAGTTACTTTTAACAGATCGGTGAGTAACTTTCCACAGACCGGTGAGTAACTTTGCACAGACCGACCAGTAAGTAACTTTTGACAGACCAGTGAGTAACTTTTCACAGACCGGTGAGTAACTTTTAACAGATCGGTGAGTAACTTTCCACAGACCCGTGAGTAACTTTGCACAGACCGGTAAGTAACTTTTTACAGACCAGTGAGTTACTTTTCACAGACCGGTGAGTAATTTTTCACAGACCGTTGAGTAACTTTTAATACATCCTTAATATTTTCTTATCCATCCCGACCCGTCCCAACCATCCCGATCTATTCCGATCCAACCCGATCCATCTTGATCAATCCCGATCCATTCCGATCCATCTTGACATCCTGATCCATCCCGATCGATCATAATAAATCCCGATTCATCTCGATCAATGCAAAGCCATCCCGAGCTATTCCGATCAATCCCGATCATTTATTCTGTTAATCTCTTCCGTTGAGTAACTTTTCACAGACCAGTGAGTTACTTTTAACAGACCAGTGAGTAACTTTTCACAGATCGATGAGTATTTTTTCACAGACCGATGAGTAACTTTTCACAGACCAGTGAGTTACTTTTCACAGACCAATAAGTAACTTTTCACAGACCAGTGAGTAACTTTTTACAGACCAGTGAGTAGCTTTTAACAAACCGGTGAGTAATTTTTTGCAGACTGGTGAGTAACTTTTAACAGATCGGTGAGTAACTTTCCACAGACCGGTGCGTAACTTTGCACAGACCAGTGAGTAACTTTTGACAGACCAGTGAGTAACTTTTCACAGACCGGTGAGTAACTTTTAACAGATCGGTGAGTAACTTTCCACAGACCGGTGAGTAACTTTGCACAGACCGGTGAGTAACTTTTTACAGACCAGTGAGTTACTTTTCACAGACCGGTGAGTAATTTTTCACAGACCGTTGAGTAACTTTTAATACATCCTAAATACTTTCTTATCCATCCCGACCCGTCCCAACCATCCCGATCCATTCCGATCCAACCCGATCCATCTTGATCAATCCCGATCCATTCCGATCCATCTTGACATCTTATATTGTTTAAACTTAGCAATTTCTTTAATAAGTAGTGCTTAAATTGTTCTTTACTGTATAAATAGTCGTGAAAAGTGTTATAAGTACAATCGGTGTGGTATAAATTGAAAAACAAGTGATCTCAAATTTGTAACGGCGGGGCGGCATCCAAATGTCACTGGAGAAGATATAAAAAGCGAATAAACTTCGTAGAAGAAACGACAATTTGTGATCTGCTGCATATTAAACCGGGGGAGTACTTTTATTCCTTAATTTTAGTTATTAATAGGTACCCATAGGTATAGGTTATATGGGAAAATATCAAGTCAGAACTTTGTGACTGAATTGAATTTGCTTATACCTACCTAAAACCACAGTGGCGGATTGTTTCCCAATTTAAACTAATACATTGACCATTCCACTTGTACAAAACTCACTAATAGTGAGTAACGTCACAACTCAATACAATCTGGCACAGTTATAACCTCTCTTTACTTGACAATTCGTGGAAGTAATGTAGACGGTGGCTACTATTGTCACAGACATTCGATATACTGTTACACTTCACAAGCATTATATTTGTACATAAACACGTCAGATCTACTTCACTTTTAAACAATAATTTTGGGCAACCATTCTGCTCCTTTTCTTACAATATAACTTAGTTATATAGGTATAATATTGTTCAGGTATTAATTAATTTTCATTCTAGACTATCAGTCACTCAGTTTTAACTTCATTTAAGTATAGTTTAAGTATAGATAGGTACCTACATTTGTTTACTAAATTCATAGGAACTGACTGACTTATACATTAAAAAGAAAGGTTTGACCTTGCTTTTATAGTCAAAGTTGATACCTAGTAATAGATAAACCTTTGCTACAATTGCACATCAAATCTATTATAAATAATAAACATATGTTATAATTTACTGCCCTCACTTTGCTTAACTTAGTTTTATTTTTATTTTTTTTTATTTATTTTTTTGTAACATAGGAATCACACTGACAACTTGTAATAATATTTGATTATTGATCACTTATTGTATACTTGCAGTGATTGCGGATTGCAAGTTCCATCTAGCTCAATAACAACATGATGACCCGTAAGGCAACTGCAAAGGATGTGGAGATCAAACTCAAAATGGCACTAGAGGATTTGAAGGCAGCCAAAGAGCTAAATGACACCTTATTGCTGGAACGTGAAGACAGTGAACGCGAGATTCTTAAGACCATATCCCGGAACACTGACCTCAAGAATGAGCTTGCTGAAGTTCATACAAAGTATTCTGAGATTGTAGATAAATACAACCAGATGCAATTGTATATAGAAAAATTTAGAGAATGTCACTACACTCATGAACAGGCATTGAGTCGCATTACCGACCTTGAAATTAGTTTGTCTCTTGCTCAAAAGACCATTTTAGAGTTAGAAAAAGAAAATAAAACTTTTGTAGAAGAGAAGCATTCTCAAAGCCTGTTTAGCGAGTTACATCAATGTGATTCTGCAATATATTATGACAATTCAACCTTGGCATGTAATAACTATAATGACAAATCTGTTGTCATTAGAAATAATTGTCAACTTAATAGTGGAAAGAAAATCAAAAAATATATCCGCTTAAATAGATATATTAAGAAAACTCAAAGGTTGATAAAAAGACAAAATTATTATAGCCAATTTTCAAAGCTGAGGAAAGAGCGTAAGCAATTATTAGGGCAATTAGATGTAATTAATAGGGCATCATGTAATAACAGTAAAGAATGTGAAAAGGTAAATAATCAATTAAGTGAAAAAATTGATAATTTGGAACTTTCACTCAGGGAAATGTACAATAATTTAAGTGATTTTTCTCGCAAACAGCTAAATTACCAAAAGCTAGCTGCAAATGACATGATTGACATGTGTAACTATAATACAGACCGGTTCGAATCCCTTGGCAAAAAACAGAATTGTAGCTGTTTTAACCAAAATACTGTTGTTGTAACACAGCAGTGTGATGCAGTTGTCCAGGATGCCCCAGAGCACTTACCTACCCACTCAGTGTGTGAGCTTAAAGTTTCTGATAATGACCCAACTAACTTAACTACCCACTCAGTATGTGAACCAGAACCAGAGGTCTCATACACTTGTAACGATTTGAAAAACTCAACAAAAAATAATCGATCTTCTGATAAAAACTGTTGTGAAACAATTATGTTCTGCGATGAGATGGGTAAGAATTTAGGCCAATTAATTCAAAAACACACCAAGGAAAACATAATTAATTATTGTATGCCTGGGTCAACTTTGGATGACTTGATGAGAATTATTGTTAAAAAAACATTTAATAAAAACACTAATTTGATAATTTTGATAGGAAATAGGGGTAATGTGAACAAACACCAACTGATAGCTTATTGTAATTCCTTAATGTCTTTAAAAGTAAAAAAAGTGATTTTGTTCACATTCCCTTATTGCAAAAGTGTGTCACAAATGGAAAATAACTTTAGGTATCAGTTGAACGTAACATTGAATACGGTAGCATTTCATAATAGTGAACAGCTACACATAATCGACATCAATAAATTATTTAATAGTTTTTACTTGACAAAAGATAAGTTCTATCTGCCTAGTTCTTTTAGGAGACAAATAGCATTATCGCTATCTTTTTATTTTAAACATTTAGCCAATAATCTGGCTAGTAAAACAACTGCTTTTATTGAGCAGTCAACTATTGACATTAGTCATTCAACTTTGGAATCTGTTCCAAATAAAAATAATTATAACATTTTACTTAGTTCAAGTAATAATAATGTTTCACATTTAAATTACCATCTAGGACAATAGAGGCGTCCTCTAGCCCTGACTTAACAATAGAAAAGCCAAAGTGTTTAAGAATTGTACACCAAAATATGCAAGGCTTTTCTGGCAAAGATTTAGAAATAAGCTTATTCTTAAACTCTGAAGATATTGATGTGTTATGTGTTACTGAGCATTGGTTGAAAAAGCACGAATTACTTTTAAGTTTAGATAATTATAAAGTTGTTAGCTCGCTTAGTAGGAAATCTACTATAAGAGGGGGTTCACTTATTATTCTACACAATAGTTTACAATGTAAAGAGCGTAGAGATGTAGTATCCCTCTCAATTGAACGAACCGTTGAGTTATCGTGCGTGGAACTTGATCAAATAATTATAGTATGCGTATATAGACCCCCCAAAGCGAATTACTCTGAGTTTGAGTCCACTATGGAGGAAGTTTTAAAAATAACTTGTAGGAAGAATAAAAAAGTCGCAATTTGCGGAGATTTTAATGTCGACATCTTAGACCCTAAAATAGCCAAACTGTCGAGTAGGTTCATAAACCTATTTAAATCATTTAATTTGCTACATATTTTTAATGAACCAACGCGTATCACACCCACATCGGCAACCTGCTTAGATAATATTTTCTGTAACTGTAATGTCATTGAAAAATCAATTTTAAATTGTATTAAATCCGACCATAGTGGACAATTAGCCTCCATTGAGCACCATCATGTTCCGCCTAAACGGGAAATAATGTGTAGGCCAGTAAAAAAACACTGTATTGAAAAATTCAGAACCAATGTCACAAGTAAAATTGAAACATTACCAGAACCAAATTTTGAAGCCAATAACCTATATAATCATTTATTTAGCATAGTTCAAACTGAATTTAGTAAAACTTTTAAACAAAAAGTCATCAAATGTAATGATAGTACGAAATTTAGTGACTGGGCCACACCCGGCATATATAAGAGCAGAAGGAAATTATACGAACTTTATGCAGAGAAAGCTACTTCTAGTGATCCTAACTTCATTGAATTTGTCAAGAAGTATTCACAAACATTCAGAGAAGTCTGTATCTTAGCAAAGTCCAAGTACTTTGCAAATAAAATTAAATTAGCAGACAATAAAATTAAGGCTACTTGGAATATTATTAACAAAGAAACGGGCAAATCAAAATCCAATATAAATTCCTTCTGTTTAAAAACTGGTGATCAAACTTTTGAATCTGACAATGAGGTCGCTAAAGTTTTTGAAGATTTCTTTGCTAGAATACCTGTAGAAACTACCAGTACTCTTAGTGCTTGTCCCAACATCGCTGTCTCCCTTCTGGAGTCAAGTGTTGATAAGTGCAATGAAAGTTTTTCCTTTAAATATATAAATAGTGCAGATATCATTAAAGCTTTTAAAACAATTAATGTTAAAAAAACAGAAGATCTTTGGGGCATGTCAACAAGCATAATTAAATCAATAATTGATATACTAGCCCCTTACTTGGCTTTTATTTTTAACAAATGTATTGACGAAGGGGTCTTTCCTGATCTAATGAAAAATAGTAAATTGATTCCTCTTTTTAAATCTGGGGATAAAAGTGACCCAGCTAACTTTAGGCCAATATCTATACTACCAGCACTTAGTAAAATATTTGAAAAAATTATATATTCCCAATTATTAGATTACTTCACATACAATAATATACTTCATAAAAATCAGTTTGGTTTTTCCAAGGGTAAAAGTACTACTGATGCTGGAATTGCACTTCTCAAACATATTCTGGATGCTTGGGAAGAAAAGCAAGATGTAATTGGCATTTTCTGTGACCTTTCTAAGGCATTCGATTGCGTTGATCATCAAACACTATTAAAGAAGCTAGAACATTATGGTGTCTCTGATAAATCAGTTAGTCTTATGAAATCGTATTTGTACAATAGAACTCAGAAAGTAGTGATTAATAGAACTGAATCTACTGGAGCCCCCATCAATATGGGTGTGCCACAGGGATCAATATTGGGCCCATTGCTGTTTCTAATTTATATAAATGACCTTCCCAACTACGCGAATAATTTATGTGAAACAGTACTATTTGCGGATGATACTTCTTTAGTTTTTAAAGTAAACAGAGGTAATAACTGTTCGGACGAAGTAAATAGTGCCCTCTCTAAAGTTTCATACTGGTTTAATAGTAATAATTTAGCACTTAACCCCAAAAAAACTAAATGTGTTAAATTCTCATTACCTAATGTTGAGCAGACAAAATTAAATATTAATTTGAAAGACGATGAAGTCGAGTTTATCGAGAGCACAAAATTTCTAGGTATCACACTAGATTCTCGACTGCAATGGGATCCACATATTGAAGCCTTGTCAAGTAGACTTAGTTCAGCGGCATTCGCTGTTAAGAAAATAAGGCTTTTAACTGATATTGAAACGGCAAGGTTAGTATACTTTAGTTATTTTCATAGCGTAATGTCGTATGGACTGCTATTGTGGGGCTCAGCTGCCAGTATTGAAAATATTTTTGTACTCCAAAAAAGAGCTGTTCGCGCCATATACAATCTACGGCGGAGAGATACCTTGAGAGAAATGTTCAAAGAAATAAATATTTTAACTTTGGCAGGCCAATATATTTATGATAATTTAGTTTATGTAAGGAAACACTATGATTCATTTGCTAAGAACAGCAATATTCACCAGTTCAATACAAGAAATAAAGATAAACTTGCCGTTCCAAGATTTAGGCTTGCAAAAACTAGAGGTTCATTTATGGGGAAAGGCATAGCCTTTATTAATAAAGTTCCACAACAAGTGATTGATCTTCCTTTGCATGAATTTAAAAACCATGTTAAAAAAACGCTCATGGGTAAAGGTTATTATAAAGTAGATGATTATCTTAAAGATCTAAATGCGTGGAAATGATGTAACACATAACTTGCTAATAAGTACTTTGTTGAAGTAATATAATAAGTCTATGTTGTTGCCAATAATCCTGTCACCCTGTTGTAATTTTCTGGTAACGATATATTCAAGTTTGTAAATATCGTTACTTATGGCTGTTACAGCTGATAAGTTTCTTGCGCCCGTTCTTCTTGTCAGCTAAAAAAGTCTGGAACGGGTGGTAGGAAAATATAGACGATTCAAAAGTACTTAATAATTAAGTTTATTTGAATAAAGCTTATTTGACTTTGACTTTGACATCCTGATCCATCCCGATCGATCATAATAAATCCCGATTCATCTCGATCAATGCAAAGCCATCCCGAGCTATTCCGATCAATCCCGATCATTTATTCTGTTAATCTCTTCCGTTGAGTAACTTTCCACAGACCGGTGAGTAACTTTTTACAGACCAGTAAGTAACTTTTCACAGATCGATGAGTATTTTTTCACAGACCGATGAGTAACTTTTCACAGACCGGTGAGTTACTTTTCACAGACCAATGAGTAACTTTTCACAGACCAGTGAGTAACTTTTTACAGACCAGTGAGTAGCTTTTATTAAACCGGTGAGTAATTTCTTGCAGACTGGTGAGTTACTTTTAACAGATCGGTGAGTAACTTTCCACAGACCGGTGAGTAACTTTGCACAGACCAGAAAGTAACTTTTGACAGACCAGTGAGTAACTTTTCACAGACCGGTGAGTAACTTTTAACAGATCGGTGAGTAACTTTCCACAGACCGGTGAGTAACTTTGCACAGACCGGTGAGTAACTTTTTACAGACCAGTGAGTTACTTTTCACAGACCGGTGAGTAATTTTTCACAGACCGTTGAGTAACTTTTAATACATCCTTAATATTTTCTTATCCATCCCGACCCGTCCCAACCATCCCGATCCATTCCGATCCAACCCGATCCATTTTGATCAATACCGATCCATTCTGATCCATCTTGACATCCTGATCCATCCCGATCGATCATAATAAATCCCGATTCATCTCGATCAATGCAAAGCCATCCCGAGCTATTCCGATCAATCCCGATCATTTATTCTGTTAATCTCTTCCGTTGAGTAACTTTCCACAGACCGGTGAGTAACTTTTTACAGACCAGTAAGTAACTTTTCACAGATCGATGAGTATTTTTTCACAGACCGATGAGTAACTTTTCACAGACCGGTGAGTTACTTTTCACAGACCAATGAGTAACTTTTCACAGACCAGTGAGTAACTTTTTACAGACCAGTGAGTAGCTTTTATTAAACCGGTGAGTAATTTCTTGCAGACTGGTGAGTTACTTTTAACAGATCGGTGAGTAACTTTCCACAGACCGGTGAGTAACTTTGCACAGACCAGAAAGTAACTTTTGACAGACCAGTGAGTAACTTTTCACAGACCGGTGAGTAACTTTTAACAGATCGGTGAGTAACTTTCCACAGACCGGTGAGTAACTTTGCACAGACCGGTGAGTAACTTTTTACAGACCAGTGAGTTACTTTTCACAGACCGGTGAGTAATTTTTCACAGACCGTTGAGTAACTTTTAATACATCCTTAATATTTTCTTATCCATCCCGACCCGTCCCAACCATCCCGATCCATTCCGATCCAACCCGATCCATTTTGATCAATCCCGATCCATTCTGATCCATCTTGACATCCTGATCCATCCCGATCGATCATAATAAATCCCGATTCATCTCGATCAATGCAAAGCCATCCCGAGCTATTCCGATCAATCCCGATCATTTATTCTGTTAATCTCTTCCGTTGAGTAACTTTTCACAGACCAGTGAGTTACTTTTAACAGACCAGTGAGTAACTTTTTACAGATCGATGAGTATTTTTTCACAGACCGATGAGTAACTTTTCACAGACCGGTGAGTAACTTTTCACAGACCAATGAGTAACTTTTGACAGACCAGTGAGTAACTTTTCACAGACCGGTGAGTAACTTTACACAGAGCAGTGAGTAATTTTTTGCAAAACAGTGAGTAAATTTTCACAGACCGGTGAGTTATTTTTCACAGACCGTTGAGTAACTTTTAATACATCCAAAATACTTTCTTATCCGTCCCGACCCGTCCCAACCATCCCAATCCATTCCGATCCAACCCGATCCATCTTGATCAATCCCGATCCATTCCGATCCATCTTGACATCCTGATCCATCCCTATCGATCATAATAAATCCCGATTCATCTCGATCAATGCAAAGCCATCCCGAGCTATTCCGATCAATCCCGATCATTTATTCTGTTAATCTCTTCCGTTGAGTAACTTTTCACAGACCAGTGAGTAACTTTTTACAGACCAGTGAGTAACTTTTCACAGATCGATGAGTATTTTTTCACAGACCGAGGAGTAACTTTTTACAGACCAGTGAGTAACTTTCCACAGACTGGTGAGTAACTTTTTACAGACCAGTGAGTAACTTTTCACAGATCGATGAGTATTTTTTCACAGACCGATGAGTAACTTTTCACAGACCGGTGAGTTACTTTTCACAGACTAATGAGTAACTTTTCACAGACCAGTGAGTAACTTTTTACAGACCAGTGAGTAGCTTTTAACAAACCGGTGAGTAATTTTTTGCAGACTGGTGAGTAACTTTTAACAGATCGGTGAGTAACTTTCCACAGACCGGTGAGTAACTTTGCACAGACCAGTGAGTTACTTTTGACAGACCAGTGAGTAACTTTTCACAGACCGGTGAGTAACTTTTAACAGAACGGTGAGTAACTTTCCACAGACCGGTGAGTAACTTTGCACAGACCGGTGAGTAACTTTTTACAGACCAGTGAGTTACTTTTCACAGACCGGTGAGTAAATTTTCACAGACCGTTGAGTAACTTTTAATACATCCTAAATACTTTCTTATCCATCCCGACCCGTCCCAACTATCCCGATCCATTCCGATCCATCTTGACATCCTGATCCATCCCGATCGATCATAATAAATCCCGATTCATCTCGATCAATGCAAAACCATCCCGAGCTATTCCGATCAATCCCGATCATTTATTCTGTTAATCTCTTCCGTTTAGTAACTTTCCACAGACCGGTGAGTAACTTTTTACAGACCAGTGAGTAACTTTTCACAGATCGATGAGTATTTTTTCACAGACCGAGGAGTAACTTATTTCAGACCAGTGAGTAACTTTCCACAGACCGGTGAGTAACTTTTTACAGACCAGTGAGTAACTTTTCACAGATCGATGAGTATTTTTTTACAGACCGATGAGTAACTTTTCACAGACCGGTGAGTAACTTTCCACAGACCGGTGAGTAACTTTGCACAGACCGGTGAGTAACTTTTTACAGACCAGTGAGTTACTTTTCACAGACCGGTGAGTAATTTTTCACAGACCGTTGAGTAACTTTTAATACATCCTAAATACTTTCTTATCCATCCCGACCCGTCCCAACCATCCCGATCCATTCCGATCCAACCCGATCCATCTTGATCAATCCCGATCCATTCCGATGTATCTTGACATCCTGATCCATCCCGATCGATCATAATAAATCCCGATTCATCTCGATCAATGCAAAGCCATCCCGAGCTATTCCGATCAATCCCGATCATTTATTCTGTTAATCTCTTCCGTTGAGTAACTTTTCACAGACCAGTGAGTTACTTTTAACAGACCAGTGAGTAACTTTTCACAGATCGATTAGTATTTTTTCACAGACCGATGAGTAACTTTTCACAGACCGGTGAGTAACTTTCCACAGACCGGTGAGTAACTTTGCACAGACCGGTGAGTAACTTTTTACAGACCAGTGAGTTACTTTTCACAGACCGGTGAGTAATTTTTCACAGACCGTTGAGTAACTTTTAATACATCCTAAATATTTTCTTATCCATCCCGACCCGTCCAAACCATCCCGATCCATTCCGATCCAACCCGATCCATCTTGATCAATCCCGATCCATCTTGACATCCTGATCCATCCCGATCGATCATAATAAATCCCGATTCATCTCGATCAATGCAAAGCCATCCCGAGCTATTCCGATCAATCCCGATCATTTATTCTGTTAATCTCTTCCGTTGAGTAACTTTTCACAGACCAGTGAGTTACTTTTAACAGACCAGTGAGTAACTTTTCACAGATCGATAAGTATTTTTTCACAGACCGATGAGTAACTTTTCACAGACCGGTGAGTAACTTTCCACAGACCGGTGAGTAACTTTGCACAGACCGGTGAGTAACTTTTTACAGACCAGTGAGTTACTTTTCACAGACCGGTGAGTAATTTTTCACAGACCGTTGAGTAACTTTTAATACATCCTAAATACTTTCTTATCCATCCCGACCCGTCCCAACTATCCCGATCCATTCCGATCCAACCCGATCCATCTTGATCAATCCCGATCCATTCCGATCCATCTTGACATCCTGATCCATCCCGATCGATCATAATAAATCCCGATTCATCTCGATCAATGCAAAGCCATCCCGAGCTATTCCGATCAATCCCGATCATTTATTCTGTTAATCTCTTCCGTTTAGTAACTTTCCACAGACCGGTGAGTAACTTTTTACAGACCAGTGAGTAACTTTTCACAAATCGATGAGTATTTTTTCACAGACCGAGGAGTAACTTATTTCAGACCAGTGAGTAACTTTCCACAGACCGGTGAGTAACTTTTTACAGACCAGTGAGTAACTTTTCACAGATCGATGAGTATTTTTTCACAGACCGATGAGTAACTTTTCACAGACCGGTGAGTAACTTTCCACAGACCGGTGAGTAACTTTGCACAGACCGGTGAGTAACTTTTTACAGACCAGTGAGTTACTTTTCACAGACCGGTGAGTTATTTTTCACAGACCGTTGAGTAACTTTTAATACATCCTAAATACTTTCATATCCATCCCGACCCGTCCCAACCATCCCGATCCATTCCGATTTAACCCGATCCATCTTGATCAATCCCGATCCGATCCGATCCATCTTGACATCCTGATCCATCCCGATCGATCATAATAAATCCCGATTCATCTCGATCAATGCAAAGCCATCCTGAGCTATTCCGATCAATCCCGATCATTTATTCTGTTAATCTCTTCCGTTGAGTAACTTTTCACAGACCAGTGAGTAACTTTTTACAGACCAGTGAGTAACTTTTCACAGATCGATGAGTATTTTTTCACAGACCGATGAGTAACTTTTCACAGACCGGTGAGTAACTTTTCACAGACCAATGAGTAACTTTTGACAGACCAGTGAGTAACTTTTCACAGACCGGTGAGTAACATTACACAGACCAGTGAGTATTTTTTTGCAAAACAGTGAGTAAATTTTCACAGACCGGTGAGTTATTTTTCACAGACCGTTGAGTAATTTTTAATACATCCAAAATACTTTCTTATCCATCCCGACCCGTCCCAACCATCCCAATCCATTCCGATCCAACCCGATCCATCTTGATCAATCCCGATCCATTCCGATCCATCTTGTCATCCTGATCCATCCCTATCGATCATAATAAATCCCGATATATCAAGATCAATGCAAAGCCATCCCGAGCTATTCCGATCAATCCCGATCATTTATTCCGTTAATCTCTTCCGTTGAGTAACTTTTCACAGACCAGTGAGTAACTTTTTACAGACCAGTGAGTAACTTTTCACAGATCGATGAGTATTTTTTCACAGACCGAGGAGTAACTTTTTACAGACCAGTGAGTAACTTTCCACAGACCGGTGAGTAACTTTTTACAGACCAGTGAGTAACTTTTCACAGATCGATGAGTATTTTTTCACAGACCGATGAGTAACTTTTTACAGACCGGTGAGTTACTTTTCACAGACCAATAAGTAACTTTTCACAGACCAGTAAGTAACATTTTACAGACCAGTGAGTAGCTTTTAACAAACCGGTGAGTAATTTTTTGCAGACTGGTGAGTAACTTTTAACAGATCGGTGAGTAACTTTCCACAGACATGTGAGTAACTTTGCACAGACCAGTGAGTAACTTTTGACAGACCAGTGAGTAACTTTTCACAGACCGGTGAGTAACTTTTAACAGATCGGTGAGTAACTTTCCACAGACCGGTGAGTAACTTTGCACAGACCGGTGAGTAACTTTTTACAGACCAGTGAGTTACTTTTCACAGACCGGTGAGTAATTTTTCACAGACCGTTGAGTAACTTTTAATACATCCTAAATACTTTCTTATCCATCCCGACCCGTCCTAACCATCCCGATCCATTCCGATCCAACCCGATCCATCTTGATCAATCCCGATCCATTCCGATCCATCTTGACATCCTGATCCATCCCGATCGATCATAATAAATCCCGATTCATCTCGATCAATGCAAAGCCATCCCGAGCTATTCCGATCAATCCCGATCATTTATTCTGTTAATCTCTTCCGTTGAGTAACTTTCCACAGACCGGTGAGTAACTTTTTACAGACCAGTGAGTTACTTTTCACAGATCGATCAGTATTTTTTCACAGACCGATGAGTAACTTTTCACAGACCGGTGAGTTACTTTTCACAGACCAATGAGTAACTTTTCACAGACCAGTGAGTAACTTTTTACAGACCAGTGAGTAGCTTTTAACAAACCGGTGAGTAATTTTTTGCAGACTAGTGAGTTACTTTTAACAGATCGGTGAGTAACTTTCCACAGACCGGTGAGTAACTTTGCACAGACCGACCAGTAAGTAACTTTTGACAGACCAGTGAGTAACTTTTCACAGACCGGTGAGTAACTTTTAACAGATCGGTGAGTAACTTTCCACAGACCCGTGAGTAACTTTGCACAGACCGGTAAGTAACTTTTTACAGACCAGTGAGTTACTTTTCACAGACCGGTGAGTAATTTTTCACAGACCGTTGAGTAACTTTTAATACATCCTTAATATTTTCTTATCCATCCCGACCCGTCCCAACCATCCCGATCTATTCCGATCCAACCCGATCCAACTTGATCAATCCCGATCCATTCCGATCCATCTTGACATCCTGATCCATCCCGATCGATCATAATAAATCCCGATTCATCTCGATCAATGCAAAGCCATCCCGAGCTATTCCGATCAATCCCGATCATTTATTCTGTTAATCTCTTCCGTTGAGTAACTTTTCACAGACCAGTGAGTTACTTTTCACAGACCAATAAGTAACTTTTCACAGACCAGTGAGTAACTTTTTACAGACCAGTGAGTAGCTTTTAACAAACCGGTGAGTAATTTTTTGCAGACTGGTGAGTAACTTTTAACAGATCGGTGAGTAACTTTCCACAGACCGGTGCGTAACTTTGCACAGACCAGTGAGTAACTTTTGACAGACCAGTGAGTAACTTTTCACAGACCGGTGAGTAACTTTTAACAGATCGGTGAGTAACTTTCCACAGACCGGTGAGTAACTTTGCACAGACCGGTGAGTAACTTTTTACAGACCAGTGAGTTACTTTTCACAGACCGGTGAGTAATTTTTCACAGACCGTTGAGTAACTTTTAATACATCCTAAATACTTTCTTATCCATCCCGACCCGTCCCAACCATCCCGATCCATTCCGATCCAACCCGATCCATCTTGATCAATCCCGATCCATTCCGATCCATCTTGACATCCTGATCCATCCCGATCGATCATAATAAATCCCGATTCATCTCGATCAATGCAAAGCCATCCCGAGCTATTCCGATCAATCCCGATCATTTATTCTGTTAATCTCTTCCGTTGAGTAACTTTCCACAGACCGGTGAGTAACTTTTTACAGACCAGTAAGTAACTTTTCACAGATCGATGAGTATTTTTTCACAGACCGATGAGTAACTTTTCACAGACCGGTGAGTTACTTTTCACAGACCAATGAGTAACTTTTCACAGACCAGTGAGTAACTTTTTACAGACCAGTGAGTAGCTTTTATTAAACCGGTGAGTAATTTCTTGCAGACTGGTGAGTTACTTTTAACAGATCGGTGAGTAACTTTCCACAGACCGGTGAGTAACTTTGCACAGACCAGAAAGTAACTTTTGACAGACCAGTGAGTAACTTTTCACAGACCGGTGAGTAACTTTTAACAGATCGGTGAGTAACTTTCCACAGACCGGTGAGTAACTTTGCACAGACCGGTGAGTAACTTTTTACAGACCAGTGAGTTACTTTTCACAGACCGGTGAGTAATTTTTCACAGACCGTTGAGTAACTTTTAATATATCCTTAATATTTTCTTATCCATCCCGACCCGTCCCAACCATCCCGATCCATTCCGATCCAACCCGATCCATTTTGATCAATCCCGATCCATTCTGATCCATCTTGACATCCTGATCCATCCCGATCGATCATAATAAATCCCGATTCATCTCGATCAATGCAAAGCCATCCCGAGCTATTCCGATCAATCCCGATCATTTATTCTGTTAATCTCTTCCGTTGAGTAACTTTCCACAGACCGGTGAGTAACTTTTTACAGACCAGTAAGTAACTTTTCACAGATCGATGAGTATTTTTTCACAGACCGATGAGTAACTTTTCACAGACCGGTGAGTTACTTTTCACAGACCAATGAGTAACTTTTCACAGACCAGTGAGTAACTTTTTACAGACCAGTGAGTAGCTTTTATTAAACCGGTGAGTAATTTCTTGCAGACTGGTGAGTTACTTTTAACAGATCGGTGAGTAACTTTCCACAGACCGGTGAGTAACTTTGCACAGACCAGAAAGTAACTTTTGACAGACCAGTAAGTAACTTTTCACAGACCGGTGAGTAACTTTTAACAGATCGGTGAGTAACTTTCCACAGACCGGTGAGTAACTTTGCACAGACCGGTGAGTAACTTTTTACAGACCAGTGAGTTACTTTTCACAGACCGGTGAGTAATTTTTCACAGACCGTTGAGTAACTTTTAATACATCCTTAATATTTTCTTATCCATCCCGACCCGTCCCAACCATCCCGATCCATTCCGATCCAACCCGATCCATTTTGATCAATCCCGATCCATTCTGATCCATCTTGACATCCTGATCCATCCCGATCGATCATAATAAATCCCGATTCATCTCGATCAATGCAAAGCCATCCCGAGCTATTCCGATCAATCCCGATCATTTATTCTGTTAATCTCTTCCGTTGAGTAACTTTTCACAGACCAGTGAGTTACTTTTAACAGACCAGTGAGTAACTTTTTACAGATCGATGAGTATTTTTTCACAGACCGATGAGTAACTTTTCACAGACCGGTGAGTAACTTTTCACAGACCAATGAGTAACTTTTGACAGACCAGTGAGTAACTTTTCACAGACCGGTGAGTAACTTTACACAGAGCAGTGAGTAATTTTTTGCAAAACAGTGAGTAAATTTTCACAGACCGGTGAGTTATTTTTCACAGACCGTTGAGTAACTTTTAATACATCCAAAATACTTTCTTATCCGTCCCGACCCGTCCCAACCATCCCAATCCATTCCGATCCAACCCGATCCATCTTGATCAATCCCGATCCATTCCGATCCATCTTGACATCCTGATCCATCCCTATCGATCATAATAAATCCCGATTCATCTCGATCAATGCAAAGCCATCCCGAGCTATTCCGATCAATCCCGATCATTTATTCTGTTAATCTCTTCCGTTGAGTAACTTTTCACAGACCAGTGAGTAACTTTTTACAGACCAGTGAGTAACTTTTCACAGATCGATGAGTATTTTTTCACAGACCGAGGAGTAACTTTTTACAGACCAGTGAGTAACTTTCCACAGACTGGTGAGTAACTTTTTACAGACCAGTGAGTAACTTTTCACAGATCGATGAGTATTTTTTCACAGACCGATGAGTAACTTTTCACAGACCGGTGAGTTACTTTTCACAGACTAATGAGTAACTTTTCACAGACCAGTGAGTAACTTTTTACAGACCAGTGAGTAGCTTTTAACAAACCGGTGAGTAATTTTTTGCAGACTGGTGAGTAACTTTTAACAGATCGGTGAGTAACTTTCCACAGACCGGTGAGTAACTTTGCACAGACCAGTGAGTTACTTTTGACAGACCAGTGAGTAACTTTTCACAGACCGGTGAGTAACTTTTAACAGATCGGTGAGTAACTTTCCACAGACCGGTGAGTAACTTTGCACAGACCGGTGAGTAACTTTTTACAGACCAGTGAGTTACTTTTCACAGACCGGTGAGTAATTTTTCACAGACCGTTGAGTAACTTTTAATACATCCTAAATACTTTCTTATCCATCCCGACCCGTCCCAACTATCCCGATCCATTCCGATCCATCTTGACATCCTGATCCATCCCGATCGATCATAATAAATCCCGATTCATCTCGATCAATGCAAAACCATCCCGAGCTATTCCGATCAATCCCGATCATTTATTCTGTTAATCTCTTCCGTTTAGTAACTTTCCACAGACCGGTGAGTAACTTTTTACAGACCAGTGAGTAACTTTTCACAGATCGATGAGTATTTTTTCACAGACCGAGGAGTAACTTATTTCAGACCAGTGAGTAACTTTCCACAGACCGGTGAGTAACTTTTTACAGACCAGTGAGTAACTTTTCACAGATCGATGAGTATTTTTTCACAGACCGATGAGTAACTTTTCACAGACCGGTGAGTAACTTTCCACAGACCGGTGAGTAACTTTGCACAGACCGGTGAGTAACTTTTTACAGACCAGTGAGTTACTTTTCACAGACCGGTGAGTAATTTTTCACAGACCGTTGAGTAACTTTTAATACATCCTAAATACTTTCTTATCCATCCCGACCCGTCCCAACCATCCCGATCCATTCCGATCCAACCCGATCCATCTTGATCAATCCCGATCCATTCCGATGTATCTTGACATCCTGATCCATCCCGATCGATCATAATAAATCCCGATTCATCTCGATCAATGCAAAGCCATCCCGAGCTATTCCGATCAATCCCGATCATTTATTCTGTTAATCTCTTCCGTTGAGTAACTTTTCACAGACCAGTGAGTTACTTTTAACAGACCAGTGAGTAACTTTTCACAGATCGATTAGTATTTTTTCACAGACCGATGAGTAACTTTTCACAGACCGGTGAGTAACTTTCCACAGACCGGTGAGTAACTTTGCACAGACCGGTGAGTAACTTTTTACAGACCAGTGAGTTACTTTTCACAGACCGGTGAGTAATTTTTCACAGACCGTTGAGTAACTTTTAATACATCCTAAATATTTTCTTATCCATCCCGACCCGTCCAAACCATCCCGATCCATTCCGATCCAACCCGATCCATCTTGATCAATCCCGATCCATCTTGACATCCTGATCCATCCCGATCGATCATAATAAATCCCGATTCATCTCGATCAATGCAAAGCCATCCCGAGCTATTCCGATCAATCCCGATCATTTATTCTGTTAATCTCTTCCGTTGAGTAACTTTTCACAGACCAGTGAGTTACTTTTAACAGACCAGTGAGTAACTTTTCACAGATCGATTAGTATTTTTTCACAGACCGATGAGTAACTTTTCACAGACCAGTGAGTTACTTTTCACAGACCAATAAGTAACTTTTCACAGACCAGTGAGTAACTTTTTACAGACCAGTGAGTAGCTTTTAACAAACCGGTGAGTAATTTTTTGCAGACTGGTGAGTAACTTTTAACAGATCGGTGAGTAACTTTCCACAGACCGGTGAGTAACTTTGCACAGACCAGTGAGTAACTTTTGACAGACCAGTGAGTAACTTTTCACAGACCGGTGAGTAACTTTTAACAGATCGGTGAGTAACTTTCCACAGACCGGTGAGTAACTTTGCACAGACCGGTGAGTAACTTTTTACAGACCAGTGAGTTACTTTTCACAGACCGGTGAGTAATTTTTCACAGACCGTTGAGTAACTTTTAATACATCCTAAATACTTTCTTATCCATCCCGACCCGTCCCAACCATCCCGATCCATTCCGATTTAACCCGATCCATCTTGATCAATCCCGATCCATTCCGATCCATCTTGACATCCTGATCCATCCCGATCGATCATAATAAATCCCGATTCATCTCGATCAATGCAAAGCCATCCCGAGCTATTCCGATCAATCCCGATCATTTATTCTGTTAATCTCTTCCGTTGAGTAACTTTCCACAGACCGGTGAGTAACTTTTTACAGACCAGTGAGTAACTTTTCACAGATCGATGAGTATTTTTTCACAGACCGATGAGTAACTTTTCACAGACCGGTGAGTTACTTTTCACAGACCAATGAGTAACTTTTCACAGACCAGTGAGTAACTTTTTACAGACCAGTGAGTAGCTTTTATTAAACCGGTGAGTAATTTTTTGCAGACTGGTGAGTTACTTTTAACAGATCGGTGAATAACTTTCCACAGACCGGTGAGTAACTTTGCACAGACCAGTAAGTAACTTTTGACAGACCAGTGAGTAACTTTTCACAGACCGGTGAGTAACTTTTAACAGATCGGTGAGTAACTTTCCACAGACCGGTGAGTAACTTTGCACAGACCGGTGAGTAACTTTTTACAGACCAGTGAGTTACTTTTCACAGACCGGTGAGTAATTTTTCACAGACCGTTGAGTAACTTTTAATACATCCTTAATATTTTCTTATCCATCCCGACCCGTCCCAACCATCCCGATCCATTCCGATCCAACCCGATCCATTTTGATCAATCCCGATCCATTCCGATCCATCTTGACATCCTGATCCATCCCGATCGATCATAATAAATCCCGATTCATCTCGATCAATGCAAAGCCATCCCGAGCTATTCCGATCAATCCCGATCATTTATTCTGTTAATCTCTTCCGTTGTGTAACTTTTCACAGACCAGTGAGTTACTTTTAACAGACCAGTGAATAACTTTTCACAGATCGATGAGTATTTTTTCACAGACCGATGAGTAACTTTTCACAGACCGGTGAGTAACTTTTCACAGACCAATGAGTAACTTTTCACAGACCAGTGAGTAACTTTTCACAGACCGGTGAGTAACTTTTTACAGACCAGTGAGTAGCTTTTATTAAACCGGTGAGTAATTTTTTGCAGACTGGTGAGTTACTTTTAACAGATCGGTGAATAACTTTCCACAGACCGGTGAGTAACTTTGCACAGACCAGTAAGTAACTTTTGACAGACCAGTGAGTAACTTTTCACAGACCGGTGAGTAACTTTTAACAGATCGGTGAGTAACTTTCCACAGACCGGTGAGTAACTTTGCACAGACCGGTGAGTAACTTTTTACAGACCAGTGAGTAACTTTTCACAGACCGGTGAGTAATTTTTCACAGACCGTTGAGTAACTTTTAATACATCCTTAATATTTTCTTATCCATCCCGACCCGTCCCAACCATCCCGATCCATTCCGATCCAACCCGATCCATTTTGATCAATGCCGATCCATTCCGATCCATCTTGACATCCTGATCCATCCCGATCGATCATAATAAATCCCGATTCATCTCGATCAATGCAAAGCCATCCCGAGCTATTCCGATCAATCCCGATCATTTATTCTGTTAATCTCTTCCGTTGTGTAACTTTTCACAGACCAGTGAGTTACTTTTAACAGACCAGTGAGTAACTTTTCACAGATCGATGAGTATTTTTTCACAGACCGATGAGTAACTTTTCACAGACCGGTGAGTAACTTTTCACAGACCAATGAGTAACTTTTGACAGACCAGTGAGTAACTTTTCACAGACCGGTGAGTAACTTTACACAGAGCAGTGAGTAATTTTTTGCAAAACAGTGAGTAAATTTTCACAGACCGGTGAGTTATTTTTCACAGACCGTTGAGTAACTTTTAATACATCCAAAATACTTTCTTATCCGTCCCGACCCGTCCCAACCATCCCAATCCATTCCGATCCAACCCGATCCATCTTGATCAATCCCGATCCATTCCGATCCATCTTGACATCCTGATCCATCCCTATCGATCATAATAAATCCCGATTCATCTCGATCAATGCAAAGCCATCCCGAGCTATTCCGATCAATCCCGATCATTTATTCTGTTAATCTCTTCCGTTGAGTAACTTTTCACAGACCAGTGAGTAACTTTTTACTGACCAGTGAGTAACTTTTCACAGATCGATGAGTATTTTTTTACAGACCGAGGAGTAACTTTTTACAGACCAGTGAGTTACTTTCCACAGACCGGTGAGTAACTTTTTACAGACCAGTGAGTAACTTTTCACAGATCGATGAGTATTTTTTCACAGACCGATGAGTAACTTTTCACAGACCGGTGAGTTACTTTTCACAGACTAATGAGTAACTTTTCACAGACCAGTGAGTAACTTTTTACAGACCAGTGAGTAGCTTTTAACAAACCGGTGAGTAATTTTTTGCAGACTGGTGAGTAACTTTTAACAGATCGGTGAGTAACTTTCCACAGACCGGTGAGTAACTTTGCACAGACCAGTGAGTTACTTTTGACAGACCAGTGAGTAACTTTTCACAGACCGGTGAGTAACTTTTAACAGATCGGTGAGTAACTTTCCACAGACCGGTGAGTAACTTTGCACAGACCGGTGAGTAACTTTTTACAGACCAGTGAGTTACTTTTCACAGACCGGTGAGTAATTTTTCACAGACCGTTGAGTAATTTTTAATACATCCTAAATACTTTCTTATCCATCCCGACCCGTCCCAACTATCCCGATCCATTCCGATCCAACCCGATCCATCTTGATCAATCCCGATCCATTCCGATCCATCTTGACATCCTGATCCATCCCGATCGATCATAATAAATCCCGATTCATCTCGATCAATGCAAAGCCATCCCGAGCTATTCCGATCAATCCCGATCATTTATTCTGTTAATCTCTTCCGTTTAGTAACTTTCCACAGACCGGTGAGTAACTTTTTACAGACCAGTGAGTAACTTTTCACAGATCGATGAGTATTTTTTCACAGACCGAGGAGTAACTTATTTCAGACCAGTGAGTAACTTTCCACAGACCGGTGAGTAACTTTTTACAGACCAGTGAGTAACTTTTCACAGATCGATGAGTATTTTTTCACAGACCGATGAGTAACTTTTCACAGACCGGTGAGTAACTTTCCACAGACCGGTGAGTAACTTTGCACAGACCGGTGAGTAACTTTTTACAGACCAGTGAGTTACTTTTCACAGACCGGTGAGTTACTTTTAACAGACCAGTGAATAACTTTTCACAGATCGATGAGTATTTTTTCACAGACCGATGAGTAACTTTTCACAGACCGGTGAGTAACTTTTCACAGACCAATGAGTAACTTTTCACAGACCAGTGAGTAACTTTTCACAGACCGGTGAGTAACTTTTTACAGACCAGTGAGTAGCTTTTATTAAACCGGTGAGTAATTTTTTGCAGACTGGTGAGTTACTTTTAACAGATCGGTGAATAACTTTCCACAGACCGGTGAGTAACTTTGCACAGACCAGTAAGTAACTTTTGACAGACCAGTGAGTAACTTTTCACAGACCGGTGAGTAACTTTTAACAGATCGGTGAGTAACTTTCCACAGACCGGTGAGTAACTTTGCACAGACCGGTGAGTAACTTTTTACAGACCAGTGAGTTACTTTTCACAGACCGGTGAGTAATTTTTCACAGACCGTTGAGTAACTTTTAATACATCCTTAATATTTTCTTATCCATCCCGACCCGTCCCAACCATCCCGATCCATTCCGATCCAACCCGATCCATTTTGATCAATGCCGATCCATTCCGATCCATCTTGACATCCTGATCCATCCCGATCGATCATAATAAATCCCGATTCATCTCGATCAATGCAAAGCCATCCCGAGCTATTCCGATCAATCCCGATCATTTATTCTGTTAATCTCTTCCGTTGTGTAACTTTTCACAGACCAGTGAGTTACTTTTAACAGACCAGTGAGTAACTTTTCACAGATCGATGAGTATTTTTTCACAGACCGATGAGTAACTTTTCACAGACCGGTGAGTAACTTTTCACAGACCAATGAGTAACTTTTGACAGACCAGTGAGTAACTTTTCACAGACCGGTGAGTAACTTTACACAGAGCAGTGAGTAATTTTTTGCAAAACAGTGAGTAAATTTTCACAGACCGGTGAGTTATTTTTCACAGACCGTTGAGTAACTTTTAATACATCCAAAATACTTTCTTATCCGTCCCGACCCGTCCCAACCATCCCAATCCATTCCGATCCAACCCGATCCATCTTGATCAATCCCGATCCATTCCGATCCATCTTGACATCCTGATCCATCCCTATCGATCATAATAAATCCCGATTCATCTCGATCAATGCAAAGCCATCCCGAGCTATTCCGATCAATCCCGATCATTTATTCTGTTAATCTCTTCCGTTGAGTAACTTTTCACAGACCAGTGAGTAACTTTTTACTGACCAGTGAGTAACTTTTCACAGATCGATGAGTATTTTTTTACAGACCGAGGAGTAACTTTTTACAGACCAGTGAGTTACTTTCCACAGACCGGTGAGTAACTTTTTACAGACCAGTGAGTAACTTTTCACAGATCGATGAGTATTTTTTCACAGACCGATGAGTAACTTTTCACAGACCGGTGAGTTACTTTTCACAGACAAATGAGTAACTTTTCACAGACCAGTGAGTAACTTTTTACAGACCAGTGAGTAGCTTTTAACAAACCGGTGAGTAATTTTTTGCAGACTGGTGAGTAACTTTTAACAGATCGGTGAGTAACTTTCCACAGACCGGTGAGTAACTTTGCACAGACCAGTGAGTTACTTTTGACAGACCAGTGAGTAACTTTTCACAGACCGGTGAGTAACTTTTAACAGATCGGTGAGTAACTTTCCACAGACCGGTGAGTAACTTTGCACAGACCGGTGAGTAACTTTTTACAGACCAGTGAGTTACTTTTCACAGACCGGTGAGTAATTTTTCACAGACCGTTGAGTAATTTTTAATACATCCTAAATACTTTCTTATCCATCCCGACCCGTCCCAACTATCCCGATCCATTCCGATCCAACCCGATCCATCTTGATCAATCCCGATCCATTCCGATCCATCTTGACATCCTGATCCATCCCGATCGATCATAATAAATCCCGATTCATCTCGATCAATGCAAAGCCATCCCGAGCTATTCCGATCAATCCCGATCATTTATTCTGTTAATCTCTTCCGTTTAGTAACTTTCCACAGACCGGTGAGTAACTTTTTACAGACCAGTGAGTAACTTTTCACAGATCGATGAGTATTTTTTCACAGACCGAGGAGTAACTTATTTCAGACCAGTGAGTAACTTTCCACAGACCGGTGAGTAACTTTTTACAGACCAGTGAGTAACTTTTCACAGATCGATGAGTATTTTTTCACAGACCGATGAGTAACTTTTCACAGACCGGTGAGTAACTTTCCACAGACCGGTGAGTAACTTTGCACAGACCGGTGAGTAACTTTTTACAGACCAGTGAGTTACTTTTCACAGACCGGTGAGTAATTTTTCACAGACCGTTGAGTAACTTTTAATACATCCTAAATACTTTCTTATCCATCCCGACCCGTCCCAACCATCCCGATCCATTCCGATTTAACCCGATCCATCTTGATCAATCCCGATCCAATCCGATCCATCTTGACATCCTGATCCATCCCGATCGATCATAATAAATCCCGATTCATCTCGATCAATGCAAAGCCATCCTGAGCTATTCCGATCAATCCCGATCATTTATTCTGTTAATCTCTTCCGTTGAGTAACTTTTCACAGACCAGTGAGTAACTTTTTACAGACCAGTGAGTAACTTTTCACAGATCGATGAGTATTTTTTCACAGACCGATGAGTAACTTTTCACAGACCGGTGAGTAACTTTTCACAGACCAATGAGTAACTTTTGACAGACCAGTGAGTAACTTTTCACAGACCGGTGAGTAACATTACACAGACCAGTGAGTATTTTTTTGCAAAACAGTGAGTAAATTTTCACAGACCGGTGAGTTATTTTTCACAGACCGTTGAGTAATTTTTAATACATCCAAAATACTTTCTTATCCATCCCGACCCGTCCCAAATATCCCAATCCATTCCGATCCAACCCGATCCATCTTGATCAATCCCGATCCATTCCGATCCATCTTGTCATCCTGATCCATCCCTATCGATCATAATAAATCCCGATATATCACGATCAATGCAAAGCCATCCCGAGCTATTCCGATCAATCCCGATCATTTATTCCGTTAATCTCTTCCGTTGAGTAACTTTTCACAGACCAGTGAGTAACTTTTTACAGACCAGTGAGTAACTTTTCACAGATCGATGAGTATTTTTTCACAGACCGAGGAGTAACTTTTTACAGACCAGTGAGTAACTTTCCACAGACCGGTGAGTAACTTTTTACAGACCAGTGAGAAACTTTTCACAGATCGATGAGTATTTTTTCACAGACCGATGAGTAACTTTTTACAGACCGGTGAGTTACTTTTCACAGACCAATAAGTAACTTTTCACAGACCAGTGAGTAACTTTTTACAGACCAGTGAGTAGCTTTTAACAAACCGGTGAGTAATTTTTTGCAGACTGGTGAGTAACTTTTAACAGATCGGTGAGTAACTTTCCACAGACCGGTGAGTAACTTTGCACAGACCAGTGAGTTACTTTTGACAGACCAGTGAGTAACTTTTCACAGACCGGTGAGTAACTTTTAACAGATCGGTGAGTAACTTTCCACAGACCGGTGAGTAACTTTGCACAGACCGGTGAGTAACTTTTTACAGACCAGTGAGTTACTTTTCACAGACCGGTGAGTAATTTTTCACAGACCGTTGAGTAACTTTTAATACATCCTAAATACTTTCTTATCCATCCCGACCCGTCCCAACTATCCCGATCCATTCCGATCCATCTTGACATCCTGATCCATCCCGATCGATCATAATAAATCCCGATTCATCTCGATCAATGCAAAACCATCCCGAGCTATTCCGATCAATCCCGATCATTTATTCTGTTAATCTCTTCCGTTTAGTAACTTTCCACAGACCGGTGAGTAACTTTTTACAGACCAGTGAGTAACTTTTCACAGATCGATGAGTATTTTTTCACAGACCGAGGAGTAACTTATTTCAGACCAGTGAGTAACTTTCCACAGACCGGTGAGTAACTTTTTACAGACCAGTGAGTAACTTTTCACAGATCGATGAGTATTTTTTCACAGACCGATGAGTAACTTTTCACAGACCGGTGAGTAACTTTCCACAGACCGGTGAGTAACTTTGCACAGACCGGTGAGTAACTTTTTACAGACCAGTGAGTTACTTTTCACAGACCGGTGAGTAATTTTTCACAGACCGTTGAGTAACTTTTAATACATCCTAAATACTTTCTTATCCATCCCGACCCGTCCCAACCATCCCGATCCATTCCGATCCAACCCGATCCATCTTGATCAATCCCGATCCATTCCGATGTATCTTGACATCCTGATCCATCCCGATCGATCATAATAAATCCCGATTCATCTCGATCAATGCAAAGCCATCCCGAGCTATTCCGATCAATCCCGATCATTTATTCTGTTAATCTCTTCCGTTGAGTAACTTTTCACAGACCAGTGAGTTACTTTTAACAGACCAGTGAGTAACTTTTCACAGATCGATTAGTATTTTTTCACAGACCGATGAGTAACTTTTCACAGACCGGTGAGTAACTTTCCACAGACCGGTGAGTAACTTTGCACAGACCGGTGAGTAACTTTTTACAGACCAGTGAGTTACTTTTCACAGACCGGTGAGTAATTTTTCACAGACCGTTGAGTAACTTTTAATACATCCTAAATATTTTCTTATCCATCCCGACCCGTCCAAACCATCCCGATCCATTCCGATCCAACCCGATCCATCTTGATCAATCCCGATCCATCTTGACATCCTGATCCATCCCGATCGATCATAATAAATCCCGATTCATCTCGATCAATGCAAAGCCATCCCGAGCTATTCCGATCAATCCCGATCATTTATTCTGTTAATCTCTTCCGTTGAGTAACTTTTCACAGACCAGTGAGTTACTTTTAACAGACCAGTGAGTAACTTTTCACAGATCGATTAGTATTTTTTCACAGACCGATGAGTAACTTTTCACAGACCAGTGAGTTACTTTTCACAGACCAATAAGTAACTTTTCACAGACCAGTGAGTAACTTTTTACAGACCAGTGAGTAGCTTTTAACAAACCGGTGAGTAATTTTTTGCAGACTGGTGAGTAACTTTTAACAGATCGGTGAGTAACTTTCCACAGACCGGTGAGTAACTTTGCACAGACCAGTGAGTAACTTTTGACAGACCAGTGAGTAACTTTTCACAGACCGGTGAGTAACTTTTAACAGATCGGTGAGTAACTTTCCACAGACCGGTGAGTAACTTTGCACAGACCGGTGAGTAACTTTTTACAGACCAGTGAGTTACTTTTCACAGACCGGTGAGTAATTTTTCACAGACCGTTGAGTAACTTTTAATACATCCTAAATACTTTCTTATCCATCCCGACCCGTCCCAACCATCCCGATCCATTCCGATTTAACCCGATCCATCTTGATCAATCCCGATCCATTCCGATCCATCTTGACATCCTGATCCATCCCGATCGATCATAATAAATCCCGATTCATCTCGATCAATGCAAAGCCATCCCGAGCTATTCCGATCAATCCCGATCATTTATTCTGTTAATCTCTTCCGTTGAGTAACTTTCCACAGACCGGTGAGTAACTTTTCACAGACCAGTGAGTAACTTTTCACAGATCGATGAGTATTTTTTCACAGACCGATGAGTAACTTTTCACAGACCGGTGAGTTACTTTTCACAGACCAATGAGTAACTTTTCACAGACCAGTGAGTAACTTTTTACAGACCAGTGAGTAGCTTTTATTAAACCGGTGAGTAATTTTTTGCAGACTGGTGAGTTACTTTTAACAGATCGGTGAATAACTTTCCACAGACCGGTGAGTAACTTTGCACAGACCAGTAAGTAACTTTTGACAGACCAGTGAGTAACTTTTCACAGACCGGTGAGTAACTTTTAACAGATCGGTGAGTAACTTTCCACAGACCGGTGAGTAACTTTGCACAGACCGGTGAGTAACTTTTTACAGACCAGTGAGTTACTTTTCACAGACCGGTGAGTAAATTTTCACAGACCGTTGAGTAACTTTTAATACATCCTTAATATTTTCTTATCCATCCCGACCCGTCCCAACCATCCCGATCCATTCCGATCCAACCCGATCCATTTTGATCAATCCCGATCCATTCCGATCCATCTTGACATCCTGATCCATCCCGATCGATCATAATAAATCCCGATTCATCTCGATCAATGCAAAGCCATCCCGAGCTATTCCGATCAATCCCGATCATTTATTCTGTTAATCTCTTCCGTTGTGTAACTTTTCACAGACCAGTGAGTTACTTTTAACAGACCAGTGAATAACTTTTCACAGATCGATGAGTATTTTTTCACAGACCGATGAGTAACTTTTCACAGACCGGTGAGTAACTTTTCACAGACCATTGAGTAACTTTTCACAGACCAGTGAGTAACTTTTCACAGACCGGTGAGTAACTTTTTACAGACCAGTGAGTAGCTTTTATTAAACCGGTGAGTAATTTTTTGCAGACTGGTGAGTTACTTTTAACAGATCGGTGAATAACTTTCCACAGACCGGTGAGTAACTTTGCACAGACCAGTAAGTAACTTTTGACAGACCAGTGAGTAACTTTTCACAGACCGGTGAGTAACTTTTAACAGATCGGTGAGTAACTTTCCACAGACCGGTGAGTAACTTTGCACAGACCGGTGAGTAACTTTTTACAGACCAGTGAGTTACTTTTCACAGACCGGTGAGTAATTTTTCACAGACCGTTGAGTAACTTTTAATACATCCTTAATATTTTCTTATCCATCCCGACCCGTCCCAACCATCCCGATCCATTCCGATCCAACCCGATCCATTTTGATCAATGCCGATCCATTCCGATCCATCTTGACATCCTGATCCATCCCGATCGATCATAATAAATCCCGATTCATCTCGATCAATGCAAAGCCATCCCGAGCTATTCCGATCAATCCCGATCATTTATTCTGTTAATCTCTTCCGTTGTGTAACTTTTCACAGACCAGTGAGTTACTTTTAACAGACCAGTGAGTAACTTTTCACAGATCGATGAGTATTTTTTCACAGACCGATGAGTAACTTTTCACAGACCGGTGAGTAACTTTTCACAGACCAATGAGTAACTTTTGACAGACCAGTGAGTAACTTTTCACAGACCGGTGAGTAACTTTACACAGAGCAGTGAGTAATTTTTTGCAAAACAGTGAGTAAATTTTCACAGACCGGTGAGTTATTTTTCACAGACCGTTGAGTAACTTTTAATACATCCAAAATACTTTCTTATCCGTCCCGACCCGTCCCAACCATCCCAATCCATTCCGATCCAACCCGATCCATCTTGATCAATCCCGATCCATTCCGATCCATCTTGACATCCTGATCCATCCCTATCGATCATAATAAATCCCGATTCATCTCGATCAATGCAAAGCCATCCCGAGCTATTCCGATCAATCCCGATCATTTATTCTGTTAATCTCTTCCGTTGAGTAACTTTTCACAGACCAGTGAGTAACTTTTTACAGACCAGTGAGTAACTTTTCACAGATCGATGAGTATTTTTTTACAGACCGAGGAGTAACTTTTTACAGACCAGTGAGTTACTTTCCACAGACCGGTGAGTAACTTTTTACAGACCAGTGAGTAACTTTTCACAGATCGATGAGTATTTTTTCACAGACCGATGAGTAACTTTTCACAGACCGGTGAGTTACTTTTCACAGACTAATGAGTAACTTTTCACAGACCAGTGAGTAACTTTTTACAGACCAGTGAGTAGCTTTTAACAAACCGGTGAGTAATTTTTTGCAGACTGGTGAGTAACTTTTAACAGATCGGTGAGTAACTTTCCACAGACCGGTGAGTAACTTTGCACAGACCAGTGAGTTACTTTTGACAGACCAGTGAGTAACTTTTCACAGACCGGTGAGTAACTTTTAACAGACCGGTGAGTAACTTTCCACAGACCGGTGAGTAACTTTGCACAGACCGGTGAGTAACTTTTTACAGACCAGTGAGTTACTTTTCACAGACCGGTGAGTAATTTTTCACAGACCGTTGAGTAATTTTTAATACATCCTAAATACTTTCTTATCCATCCCGACCCGTCCCAACTATCCCGATCCATTCCGATCCAACCCGATCCATCTTGATCAATCCCGATCCATTCCGATCCATCTTGACATCCTGATCCATCCCGATCGATCATAATAAATCCCGATTCATCTCGATCAATGCAAAGCCATCCCGAGCTATTCCGATCAATCCCGATCATTTATTCTGTTAATCTCTTCCGTTTAGTAACTTTCCACAGACCGGTGAGTAACTTTTTACAGACCAGTGAGTAACTTTTCACAGATCGATGAGTATTTTTTCACAGACCGAGGAGTAACTTATTTCAGACCAGTGAGTAACTTTCCACAGACCGGTGAGTAACTTTTTACAGACCAGTGAGTAACTTTTCACAGATCGATGAGTATATTTCACAGACCGATGAGTAACTTTTCACAGACCGTAGAGTAACTTTTTACAGACCGGTGAGTAACTTTCCACAGACCGGTGAGTAATTTTTTACAGACCAGTGAGTAACTTTTCACAGACCGGTGAGTAATTTTTCACAGACCGTTGAGTAACTTTTAATACATCCTAAATACTTTCTTATCCATCCCGACCCGTCCCAACCATCCCGATCCATTCCGATTTAACCCGATCCATCTTGATCAATCCCGATCCAATCCGATCCATCTTGACATCCTGATCCATCCCGATCGATCATAATAAATCCCGATTCATCTCGATCAATGCAAAGCCATCCTGAGCTATTCCGATCAATCCCGATCATTTATTCTGTTAATCTCTTCCGTTGAGTAACTTTTCACAGACCAGTGAGTAACTTTTTACAGACCAGTGAGTAACTTTTCACAGATCGATGAGTATTTTTTCACAGACCGATGAGTAACTTTTCACAGACCGGTGAGTAACTTTTCACAGACCAATGAGTAACTTTTGACAGACCAGTGAGTAACTTTTCACAGACCGGTGAGTAACATTACACAGACCAGTGAGTATTTTTTTGCAAAACAGTGAGTAAATTTTCACAGACCGGTGAGTTATTTTTCACAGACCGTTGAGTAATTTTTAATACATCCAAAATACTTTCTTATCCATCCCGACCCGTCCCAACCATCCCAATCCATTCCGATCCAACCCGATCCATCTTGATCAATCCCGATCCATTCCGATCCATCTTGTCATCCTGATCCATCCCTATCGATCATAATAAATTCCGATATATCACGATCAATGCAAAGCCATCCCGAGCTATTCCGATCAATCCCGATCATTTATTCCGTTAATCTCTTCCGTTGAGTAACTTTTCACAGACCAGTGAGTAACTTTTTACAGACCAGTGAGTAACTTTTCACAGATCGATGAGTATTTTTTCACAGACCGAGGAGTAACTTTTTACAGACCAGTGAGTAACTTTCCACAGACCGGTGAGTAACTTTTTACAGACCAGTGAGAAACTTTTCACAGATCGATGAGTATTTTTTCACAGACCGATGAGTAACTTTTTACAGACCGGTGAGTTATTTTTCACAGACCAATAAGTAACTTTTCACAGACCAGTGAGTAACTTTTTACAGACCAGTGAGTAGCTTTTAACAAACCGGTGAGTAATTTTTTGCAGACTGGTGAGTAACTTTTAACAGATCGGTGAGTAACTTTCCACAGACCGGTGAGTAACTTTGCACAGACCAGTGAGTAACTTTTGACAGACCAGTGAGTAACTTTTCACAGACCGGTGAGTAACTTTTAACAGATCGGTGAGTAACTTTCCACAGACCGGTGAGTAACTTTGCACAGACCGGTGAGTAACTTTTTACAGACCAGTGAGTTACTTTTCACAGACCGGTGAGTAATTTTTCACAGACCGTTGAGTAACTTTTAATACATCTATCTTCTATATATATAAAATTCAAAGTCCTGACTGAGTGAGATATCAACGCACAGCCCAAACCGCTGAACCTAGAGACTTGAAATTTTGCACACAGATACTTTATACAGTGTAGGCATTCACTAAGGAAGGATTTTTGAAAATTCCATCCCTAAGGGGATGAAATAAGGGATGAAAGTTTGTATGAAAGTCCCTCAGTTTTGAAGCTAGGATCTTCAAATTTTGTGTTTAGGCTGATGATTGAAAATAAATAAATACGTGTCTCAGCGTTTTTCAAAATTCTACCCCCAAAGGGGTGAAAAGGGGGATGAAGTTGTGTTTAGAAGATAATCCTTCATTTTTGAAGTAGAAATCGCTAGATTTGTAATTTAGGCTTATGGATGGAAATCTAACGCAACGCATATTGTATTGGTATAATTTCAACCCCCATGGTGATGAAATGGGGGTGCAATGGGGTAAATAAACCTAAAAATCGATATGGATGTCGTTATTGGGGTTTTCTGGGATGAAGATTGCGAAAATGACATTTATTTTGAAGTCCAACACGGTCGACATGATTTAACCCCTAAAGGGGTGAAAATTGGATTTAAATTTGGTATTGAAAACAATATAAAATAGACATTACAACTTAAAACTTCGTAGGAGCATGTCTTAAAATAAATAGGCAAACATATATTTTGTGGTTTTGAAAATCAACCCCTTAGGGGGTAAATGGGCTAAGTAAACGTAGAAATCGATATGGATGTCGTTCTTGAGGTTTTATGGGATGGTGATTGCGAAAATGACATTAATTTTGAAGTCCAATTTAACCGCTAAAGGGGTGAAAATGGGGTACAAATTATATATGGAAAAATAATATAAAATAGACATTACATAGTTTACAGCTTAAAAATTCGTAGGAGCATGTCTAAAAATAAATAGGCAAACACATATTTTCTTATTTTGAAAATCATCCGTTAGGGGGTAAATGGGGTAAGTAAACATGAAAGCCGATGTGGATGTCGTTCTTGAGGTTTTATGGGATGAGGAATGCGAAAATGACATTTGTTTTGAAGTCCAACACGGTAGACATGATTCAGCCCAGGGGGACGGGGACGGACACGGGAACAGGAACGGGAACGGGGGCGGGGACGGAAACGGGAAAGAGTAAAGAAACGGGAACGTGATACTCTTAATATCTCTGGACCTAATTCTGATTATTGTAATAAACTAGCTTCCGCCCGCGACTTCGTCCGCGTGGATATTAGAGAAAATCCTTAGGGAACCTTCAACCAGGATCCGACCAACCGTTTTATACGCGATTACGCGGGTCCCCACCAAGCGCGCAGCCTCGTGCGAGGCCTGTCACACGTCGCAAATGTTTTGCCTCGCGAGGCAGCGCGCTTGGTGGGGACCCGCCTAATCGCGTATAAAACGGTTGGTCGGATCCTGGTTGAAGGTTCCCTAAGGATTTTCTCTAATATCCACGCGGACGAAGTCGCGGGCGGAAGCTAGTCCTAAATACTTTCTTATCCATCCCGACCCGTCCCAACCATCCCGATCCATTCCGATCCAACCCGATCCATCTTGATCAATCCCGATCCATTCCGATCCATCTTGACATCCTGATCCATCCCGATCGATCATAATAAATCCCGATTCATCTCGATCAATGCAAAGCCATCCCGAGCTATTCCGATCAATCCCGATCATTTATTCTGTTAATCTCTTCCGTTGAGTAACTTTCCACAGACCGGTGAGTAACTTTTTACAGACCAGTGAGTAACTTTTCACAGATCGATCAGTATTTTTTCACAGACCGATGAGTAACTTTTCACAGACCGGTGAGTTACTTTTCACAGACCAATGAGTAACTTTTCACAGACCAGTGAGTAACTTTTTACAGACCAGTGAGTAGCTTTTAACAAACCGGTGAGTAATTTTTTGCAGACTAGTGAGTTACTTTTAACAGATCGGTGAGTAACTTTCCACAGACCGGTGAGTAACTTTGCACAGACCGACCAGTAAGTAACTTTTGACAGACCAGTGAGTAACTTTTCACAGACCGGTGAGTAACTTTTAACAGATCGGTGAGTAACTTTCCACAGACCAGTGAGTAACTTTGCACAGACCGGTGAGTAACTTTTTACAGACCAGTGAGTTACTTTTCACAGACCGGTGAGTAATTTTTCACAGACCGTTGAGTAACTTTTAATACATCCTTAATATTTTCTTATCCATCCCGACCCGTCCCAACCATCCCGATCCATTCCGATCCAACCCGATCCATCTTGATCAATCCCGATCCATTCCGATCCGATGTTATGTCTTTTTCTCTATGTTCGATGTTATGTCTTTTTCTCTCTCTTATTGCCTTTTTGGCTTAAGAAACAGTAAGTAATAAATAAACTCATGCGAATGACTCACCTTAATGACAACTCAAGGGAAAATAAATAAACACTTAACGTACAGTCTACAGCAAACTACAGTTTTATTGAAATACGGTTGATTCTATACAATAATAAACATCAACGTTGTAATCGCAGATCTGCCAATTTACTCGGTGATTGGACACGAAGAAAAACGAAGCTATGAATCTAATCTTTTTCCCGAGGGGTTATTTTAAAAGGTTAAACTTAAAACTACTCGCAGAGCGTTATGTGGGTAAGAATTGCCTGCCCTAGAATATCAGAAATGTGGTAATTATCTAACATAGATCTAGCTCGTGTAGGTCGTACTCGAAGGCCTAAGTACGGATAGCTGGATTCTTATACTTCGGTTAGTTTACGGGTTAAAAAGATTTGAGAGTTAACTGGTACCTATTAGAATATCTCGCAGCGAGTCTGTTTAGTAGAGAAACGCTTCGATGGCTGCTTTCTATTAATTATGCCTCGGAGCCGTGGGTGAGAAACCAAAGTCCGGTTTATTTCAACTTTTCCCGCTTAACTGGGTTTGAATGGACGACAGAGCAGTGGTTGTCTCGTGGCTGGATACGTACGCCACTCTTCACCTGCGGCTCCTTGATAACAATATATTTTATATGGTTTAGAATCCGGTCAATCAGTATTCCTCCTTCGATCGGATATCACGACACGAATTAGAACTCTTCTCGGCGGCTTTTATTAGCCAAAACCCTCTTGGCGAAATTCTATGGTGCCGACGAAAATTACAATGAATAGCTGCAAGATATTATTTAAATCAGGAACAATTACGAATCCAATAACTTTAACAGCGATATAAAATCAAATTCCTTCCAACCGAAAAAATTTGTATCATATCAATGAATCACAGCTGATATTCGCTGCGTTCCAAGTCTCGCGCCATCACGACGCATTC
Source organism: Agriphila tristella (assembly GCA_928269145.1). NCBI lineage: Eukaryota > Metazoa > Arthropoda > Insecta > Lepidoptera > Crambidae > Agriphila > Agriphila tristella. The sequence goes on from OV743435.1 coordinate 402,730, forward strand.
CGACTTCCTACACTTGATCACTCATCGATGCGCGTGGACTGGACTGACATCGCGCCGCCGAAAGCGACTTCAATCGGATCGGACTTCCCGCAAACACGGTCAAACAACCTACGACATTACGGACAAAAAAAAATACCATTTCAGTTCAAAAGCAGGCCTTAAACACGACTGCTTAAGGCCTGCTTTCACACTAACCTTTGGGATCTAGTATGAAAGGTAAACAATTGAATAAAAATCCTTGCGATAAGGGCTCAACGCCAAGGCCCCTGAAGTGGGCGAAGGACGACCATAAGAAATACGATCTTAATCTTTTTTTTTTTTTTTTTTTTATAAGTCGATGCCGCGAATTTTGAACGGACTTTTTACGGAAATAAGGAAAAGGACATGAGGCATACTGCCAAAAAATAAATTTTATCATTAATGGAAACAAACTACCAACAAAACTTCCCCTTTAAGGGAAATCGACAAAACAGCAAAAAAACCACGCTACAGTAGTCCCCCGCCACGCAAGAATTCACGCAGGGAATTCTCTGGACCCCCACGTCCCAACCACACTGCTCCATCGCCAAAACAAACCTACTTTGTAAAAAGCAATTCATAACAAGCCCAAGTAAATGCTTGTCACCCCTGACATCAATTTTAAAATTAAAAGAACCAAAACTTATACTGACTCGACTGTTGAGTTATACAAATGCCAAATTAAAAAAAAAACTGATATAAAATATATAATAATTGACTCTACAGTTACATACTCAAACTAACAAAAAAAAAAAAATTCCAGTAGAAAAATGTATGTGATCGTGTTGAGGTTGACCATATGTTATACTCTATTCTGTAATTTCTTCACTAAAGCTCTCCCCTTTTAAATAAATCAAACCCGCGTGTCAGTTTTCACATTGCATCGGCTTGTCAGTCCTATTTTATTGTTCTGAAAAAATGCTTGATGGGCACTTGCTTCTTAAGCGAGCGATGTTGGACAAGCCCATGATCTTACCGTGTGATACTTGACAAGCCATGACTAACGAGACACGCTCGACTTCCCTGTACTACTTTAAAATAATTTTAAAAATTGAGACTGTCAATCGATGGAATAGACGTATCTTAATTTGTCTATGCCAAAATTACTATTCATGACTATCCACTCGTTTGTCGCGCGGCCGGCGCGCAATTTCCTTGTTTGTCACGCAGTTTTGCGTTACAGCAGTGCACTTGCACAGCTGCGTTAAAACCGTTTTTATGACCCGTTCCTGTTTGTATACGAACAAATAATGTTCTATTTCGTATAGGTAATGGATGAAGCTATAAGTATTGAAAAAAAAACGAGTACCTGTAATGGTAAAATAATTTCTAAAAAATTCGTGAATTTAGCTAAAGAGAAAATTCACGACTTGTAATGGGAATTGATTTTTAATATTAAATCTAAATCGATAACTAGTGTTTTTTTTTACATAATTAAAAACTAGAATAATACCCCTTTCCATACATGCCAATTTTTTTATGAATTGGAAGCAATTCAACGGTCTTAATAATGTTTGTATATCGCACAAATTTTTACTGCGCGTCTTAATTCGCTGCTGAGTCTAAGCGCTGTTTCGTAGTATTTTATTCCAATTGTGGAAGGCTTGTGACAAAAATAAAATATACTTTAGAAAGATACAGATTTCAACTTTCATATTTTGTAAAAAAAGATGAGACTCTTGAAGAAAAGTATCTTTGTAAAAAATTATAACATTAAAGCGGCCCACTATAAATGATAAAATTGTGTTTTTGTAACAAGCGTTGATAGGTTAAACTTGGATCAAGATTACCTTGTACTAATTATATGTACAGAAAGAGCAAAACCTGCAGTTTCTAACAGTATGCAATACATAGGAAAGATTCTTCCGAAATGTATGTAAAATTTCGATCTAAATAATCCAATTCCGCGCTGCCGGCGCTGGCGTACGGGCCGTTCGCTGCCAAGATGGCCGCGCGTAGCCGAGTTTAGTTCAGGGTTGTCGCACACATTAAATAAAACTAGGTAGGTACTTAATTTTTTTTTATCATATTTTTAATTTTATAGTCACATTTTTTTTTAATAGTTCTCCTCTTCCTCGTCCCCTGCCTCACTCTCCTCGATTTTCACTGTACACAGCATAAAATATAAAATGGATGTGGACTAAAAAATTATAACTAGACACCCAACACCAATCACAATAACCAACACCAAAACCAAAAAAACATTCACTAGGTAATGTATAAAAACAACATAAACACAACCTAATATGAAAATAATAAGCGTATGAGGCAGCCCTGCCAAAATGCTAGTTTGTTTCAAGGTCCCACAGGACCTTGTTACCTTGACCGTGGATAATGGCGTAATAAAAACTCACTATTTTGCGTTGTATCAATCATCCTGTGTAAACAGATGAATGTTATATTTTGAAACCACTTTGAAACTGTTCACTAATAGTATTATTATCTTATTTCGGATAATTCTTTGATTAACCAATCTAAATTATAACATAATGTTGCTGTAAACAGAAACAATACATCAAGAAATTTACCGGGCTACGGTTTTGTTATGATTTTTAACACTAGACATTAAATTTGTGACGAGATATTTATATGATCGAATAAATCACGATATGACGATTCTTTTAATATATGACATCAAACAGAAATATAAATTAACAAAATACTTACGGCATATCAAATTAGAGCACTTCACACAGAAAAAACAAGTATGGCGTCAACTGACGTGAAACTCTTCAAAATTATTTTTTTCAACCAATCACAGGCCTTTTCTACTTTTTTTTGCGATATTAGTGTTGCCTAAATCATAATCTAAATCAGCCCAAGAGGTTTTGGTGTGGCCGCCTAAAAAAAACCTACCAAATTGGTAGAAATCGAACAGCGATCGACCCGGTCCTACAGCACCGCGCGACAAAGGACCGTCTTTTGCTTGCGGTACTACAGTACCGCGAAGCAATCGAGTGGCTATGGTAAAATTGCCAAAAAAAATATCAACAACCCGACTACAAAATGTGTCGGCACCCTTACGATACAGATAGAATATGATAAATATGCCAATCTTTATATTTTTTTTTTCTTAAATTACCTTAGTCTAATTCCCTTCAAGCCTCCAGGTAAGACTGACATAAAAGAAAAACATCAAACTAGAGAAACCCCAACACAAACACCCGGATCACATACACAATAAAGCAACCAAATAGATACGTAGTAAGATAGAGTAGATGGCGCTAGTGCTGCCTTGTAGTCGTTTGAATCCGCACTACAAGATAGACCGCGCAAGGCGTAAGTAAAATGGTATATCATTCAAGCATCACCCACGACCGTTTGAAATCCGCGCCGTAGGGTAGCACTGTAATGAAACCATAGCCTATTAATCAGGTAAAATTGAAGAAAAATCGTACTATAGTATTTATGTTATGTAAAATGGTAGTTGGCGCTATAAATGCCCAATGGTCGTTTAAATCCGTACCACAGGGTAGCACCGTGACTACGTAATACGCGGACCCGATGTTAACTGGCGCTTTTACTCCCGTAAGTCGGCTCTTACGACACGCAGAGAGTGAAGTACTGCGGTGTGAGTATTCTTGCACCGCCCACACACGGTGTATAAAGAAAAAGAAATAAAAATAAAAATGATAATATAATTTGTAGCGCAGCGCTTTCACGTTAAAATCATAAGGCACCGCACGACACTGGCAACACTGTTCGTACGAAACCTGACGAAACCCTAATCACTCCCCGCGTCTATGGATTTGAAGTCTTTCACGTGCCATTTGCCTATAAATTTACCCCTCTCGTCCTCTAGCTCATATACCAGGGGCGAAAGCTTCCTAACTACACGGCAACGCTCATATTTTGGTGCCAGTTTCGCAGCGAAGTATTTATTCGCGGCGCTCTGTTTATAAGTTCTTTTCCAGACGTAATCGCCAACGTCGAAAGACACATCTCGACGTTTTCGATTATAATATTTAATGTTACGACTGTGAGCCTTAATAAGTGATTCTTGGACTGTTTTATATATATCTTTGAGGTAACCTAATTTCGAGACATAAGCATCTCTAGGCGCGCAGACTAACTCATTGACATCTTTAAAATCATTATAAATTTTGCCGTCGGCTATAGCTTCGCGACCGTGAACTAGCATAAATGGCGTATAAGATGTGGATTCGTTCATCGAGGTGTTCATTGCGAATTGGATTCTATGTATATTAACGTCCCACGTCCTATGATCGTTCTCCACGAACGATGAGATCGCCGTAATCACGGTACGATTATAACGTTCGACTGGATTTACCTGAGGGCAGTATACTGGCCCCAGGTGTATCTGGGGTATGTTGTATTTTGTATAAAGCGCTTGCAACTCATGACTTACAAATTGTGAACCGTTATCTGAGATCACGGTTTGCGGAATGCCGTGAACTAAAAATACGTGATCTTCGAGACGCTGCGCAATAACCTTCCCTGTCGCTCTTCGCAACGGAAACAACATAACATATTTTGAAAAACAACAAACCACCACTAATAAATACGTGTTTTGCTGCCTCGATAACGGATAGGGTCCACATAAATCGATACTCAAACATTGAAAGGGGCGACAGCAGACTTTGGGTTCTCCCATAAAGCCTGGCGTTGCTTGCGAGCTATGTTTATAAGCGTTACAAGTAGAACACTTTTTAATGAATTCGGCTGTATCCTGGTACATACCAGGCCAAAAATATCTCAATTTTAAGCGTTGATAGGTTTTAGCGACGCCTAGGTGTGCCGCGGTAGGTTTAGAATGATTTTCCTGGATAATAGTTTCTCTCAGTTCTTTGGGCACTACCTCCTTCCATTGGAAATCTCCACTCAGTTTGTTGTTGGATTTAGTAAAACGATAAAGCCTACCATCTACGAGCTGAAAATTAGGACAAGCCCGCGGCTTTTCGGTACAACGTTTAATAATATTTAGATACCAAGGGTCTTCTATTTGTGATATATCTATAGACCCCACAGGCATAGCTCGCGAGAGGGCGTCAGGTACAATATTTTGCGAACCACTGCGGTGTTCGATAGTAAAATTATATGGAGACAACCTACAACCCCATCTTGCCAACCGCCCGGCAGGACTTTTAAGATTTAAAAACCATTTCAAGCTTGCGTGATCTGTAATTATGCGGAACGGCCTGTCACTTTCCAGATACGGGCGGAAATGCTCAACAGTTAATACGACCGCCAATGCCTCGCGTTCGGTCGCGGAGTAATTGCGTTCGGCGGGCGCAAGAGAACGGCTAAAATACGCAACCGGGTGCTCCTCGCCATCGATCAACTGCGTAAGTGTACCTCCTATTCCGTAATTGGACGCGTCACAGTGAACGGTAAACTCTTTCGTGAAATCTGGACATGTTAAGACAGGAGCATTGGTCAGTGCTAACTTGAGGTCCGCGAATGCACGTTCTGCCTCCGGCGACCAGCTGAACGGAGGGGCACCCTTACGTGTTGACGTCAGCGCGTTTAACGGCCCCGCCCGGTTACTGAAATTTTTAATAAACCGCCTGTAGTAGGATGCCGTACCTAGGAAGCGTTTAACGTCCTTTCTGCAAGTAGGGGTGGGAAAATCTACTATCGCCCTCACCTTATCCGGGTCGGTGCGCAAGCCATATTCATCGACCACGTGCCCAAGATACTTTAGCTGCCTCCTAAAAAATTGGCATTTCCCTAGGTTAATAGTTAAGTTTGCATCTTTCAATTTATTATACACTTTCCGCAATAACTCCAGATGCTCCGTCAAAGTTGAGCTAGTTAATATAATGTCATCCAAATAACAGCTTACATTATTCGCGAATTCAGGCCCCAAAATCCGGTCCATCAATCGCTGCTGAGTGGCCGGTGCTGATGTCAACCCAAAGCACATAACTTTAAAATGATACAGGCCGCGTGAAGGCACTGTGAATGCGGTCTTTTCACGGCTCTCGACGCCATCTAGCGGAATTTGCCAATAAGCCGATTTTAGATCTATTGTCGAGATGTATTTCGCGTTCTTTAGTTGGTCTAGTATATTAGTCACGTAAGGTAGAGGATAAGCATCGTGTTTAGAAACGGCATTGAGTTTTCGGCTATCCAAGCAAAAGCGAGTCGTTCCGTCCGCCTTCCGCACTAAAGTGACGGGATTATTCCAAGCACTGTTGCTAGGTTCCACCACATCGTCCGCCAGCATTTGATCTAGATGTTTGTTCAGTTCTGCCAACCTATCCGGAGACATCGGGTAGTAGCGCTGTTTAATTGGCGGATGATCACCTGTGTCTATTTTGTGCGTTACTAAGTGCGTCCTACCAAGCCCTTTTTTCTCATCTGAAATACTTTCAAACTCGCGAATAACCTTATTTGCCTGTTCGCGTTCGAACTCCGACAGTGACTCGAAATCGATCAAAATTTTGTCCGTCGTAGTTATCGCACTGACATGCTGATTACCCGGTAAGAACTCACTATCCTTCAACAGTGACAAAACATCTGGCGCTATTTGAAATTCTTTCCAAAAATTTATACCCAACAACAATTCAGTGGAGACTCCTGGAATTACGTAAAATTTTATAATAGCGGTCCGCTCGTCTACTGTGACTGGTAAAAACATATACCCAGTAACAGGTGAAGCTGAACCGTTAGCGGTTTTAATTATATCTAAATCGGTAGATTTGTGGAGAGTGCCCAAATCAGTAAAATATTTGATAGCGTTTCCGCCAATTATAGAAATTTCAGATCCCGAATCCAGCAAAGCTCTAAAATTTATATCATAAATGGTAATTTTTAAGTAGGGTCTGGTATCCCTATTTTGACATACGTGAGTCGGCGACGAGTGACATTGACACTGACGTTTGGAAATGGCACCTGACATTGACGTGTTATTTTTCCCATTTTCATAATAAAAATCTTTCAGGAATTTCAGCCAATGTGTCCACTCTTGCGCTGATGTTTTCGCCCACCGCCGCCGGCTCACGCCTGCGCGTTTTTTGGCGCAGATACAAGCTTATCGGTGGCCTTACGACAATTCAAACAAGTCCTCGCAGTTACATCTTTTTCGCCACATTTATAACAAACGACTCGGAAAGGCGCTTTGCAACTCCTCAACGTATGCCCTGCCACCCTACAGCGCACGCAGAAGTCTGCATTCGGGGCCTGAACTGCGGCTACCTTTGGCGCCGGGCGGCTGTATCTGTAGCAGAGATCCGGAGCCAAAGAAGATGTGCTTGATTTCGGAGGATCAGCAAAGTTATTCGTCCTATCTTTAGCCATCTCAATAAGCCTGCATTTGCGTTTCAAATCAACCCAAGAGTCTGCTGGATACAGTGCTAGCTGAGAAGTGTAACAAAGCCTAATGTTATATAAGACAATATTTAATTTATCTTCCTCCGATAGTGGTTTAGATAAACGAATAAAATAATTTTGCATAATACTAAGGTAATTTACTATGCTTTCATCAGATCCCTGAGTGCGAGCCCTAATTTCCTGCATTAATCTATGGTCATAATCTGTAGGCAGATATTCTTCCAATAACAGGGACCTTAATTCGCTCCAATTATTTACTTCGGTATGATTGCCCCGGTACCAGCAAAGAGCTTCATCTGTAAAAAGTTCAGCGGCTGAATTGAACAGTCTGCTCTCAGAAATATTACGGGAGCGACAGAGTTCATCTAATCTCTGTAAAAAAGCCTTCACACATGTATTACCATTAAAACTAATCCCAAGTTTATGTATAGCCGAAGCGGACTCATTACTTTTCATCGCTTTGATAGGGCTGCCAGGAGGCGAGTGGTTTACATCACCGGCGGGCTCATCCAATACCTGTGCTGGTTGTATAGAGGGCTGTCTCTGCGACAATCCACTCTTGAAGTTATACATTATATTATCCAGTTTATGCAAGATACGGTCTAAATTTTCCCGCATACTATGCAGTTGATCATATGTGACCGTCGATTCAGCCGTAGGATTTAAGCGACTAAGCCTATGAAACAGGTGATGAGCTACCGCTTCCACCCGGTTCAGAGATTTGAGTGAGCACCCCGGCTTGGCAGCCCCCAATATCAAATTGTCTAAGTAAGCTAATTTATCCATAATTATAGCACATTCAGATACAATATCAAGGTCCACTTCAGCTATTTCATCTGATGGAAGCTCTCTGCTTAGTTTTCTTAACTGGGCTCGAAGATCTGTAACCTTACCCGCTGGCTCAACGCCCCGAATTTTAGCTTCATACTCCAACTCATCTTTATGTAATAAATGAAACTTTATAGGTCGCTCCTCCTCCATCTTGTAATGAGGAAGGAGAAGAGAAGAAAGTAAATATAGGTATATGGTATATTTAAGAAACTGGCAAGAAACTAGTGCAATTCAAGCCCACTTGAAGTCCCTACTAACTATGTACTATCTATTCACCAACTATGTTTAAAATTGAAATTGTCAAACTAAGTTAGTGGAAAAAAGTAAGTAGGTATATTTAATTTCAATTAACTAGTAAGTAATTCACTTTCTAAATCTGAAAAGTGTATTGTTAAGCAATTCCAGCCAAAACAATACCCCTTTTTTACTATATTTAAGAAATCCTATATATTAACAAGCTGTTACTTTACTACCAATATTATTCTGTAAAGCAAGTGACCCTAAGTAGGTACCAATACTCAACTCTCAATGTAAAAAAAAATGAATTAATAAAGTCTTGTCTTTTAAATCAATGTATCAATTATTTTAAACACAGGCTATCCTCTGACAACCCTAAAAATACAGAGCTGCTTTTCTAGTTAAAAAAAAGAAGATTTTTATGTATCTGATATCCCACAAGCTAACAAAATTACAATTTGGCAATCCTTCTTGTAGAAAATGCATAAACAGTCTTGGACAAATATAATGAATGAATAAATCTCAGTATTTTAACTCAATATAAAAACATAGGTAATGTAATAATCATGCCACTAAAATAACTCCACATCTCTGATATCCGCGGGTTTCCTGTTGAGCTTAATAAAGTTACTTGACCAACAAAAAAAAACAGAAACACAAAAATTGTAGTAAATAATTTATTTCAGACAATCCTTATGTCTACATAGGTTCGGGCGCCAATTGTTATGTCTTTTTCTCTCTCTTATTGCCTTTTTGGCTTAAGAAACAGTAAGTAATAAATAAACTCATGCGAATGACTCACCTTAATGACAACTCAAGGGAAAATAAATAAACACTTAACGTACAGTCTACAGCAAACTACAGTTTTATTGAAATACGGTTAATTCTATACAATAATAAACATCAACGTTGTAATCGCAGATCTGCCAATTTACTCGGTGATTGGACACGAAGAAAAACGAAGCTATGAATCTAATCTTTTTCCCGAGGGGTTATTTTAAAAGGTTAAACTTAAAACTACTCGCAGAGCGTTATGTGGGTAAGAATTGCCTGCCCTAGAATATCAGAAATGTGGTAATTATCTAACATAGATCTAGCTCGTGTAGGTCGTACTCGAAGGCCTAAGTACGGATAGCTGGATTCTTATACTTCGGTTAGTTTACGGGTTAAAAAGATTTGAGAGTTAACTGGTACCTATTAGAATATCTCGCAGCGAGTCTGTTTAGTAGAGAAACGCTTCGATGGCTGCTTTCTATTAATTATGCCTCGGAGCCGTGGGTGAGAAACCAAAGTCCGGTTTATTTCAACTTTTCCCGCTTAACTGGGTTTGAATGGACGACAGAGCAGTGGTTGTCTCGTGGCTGGATACGTACGCCACTCTTCACCTGCGGCTCCTTGATAACAATATATTTTATATGGTTTAGAATCCGGTCAATCAGTATTCCTCCTTCGATCGGATATCACGACACGAATTAGAACTCTTCTCGGCGGCTTTTATTAGCCAAAACCCTCTTGGCGAAATTCTATGGTGCCGACGAAAATTACAATGAATAGCTGCAAGATATTATTTAAATCAGGAACAATTACGAATCCAATAACTTTAACAGCGATATAAAATCAAATTCCTTCCAACCGAAAAATTTTGTATCATATCAATGAATCACAGCTGATATTCGCTGCGTTCCAAGTCTCGCGCCATCACGACGCATTCCGACTTCCTACACTTGATCACTCATCGATGCGCGTGGACTGGACTGACATCGCGCCGCCGAAAGCGACTTCAATCGGATCGGACTTCCCGCAAACACGGTCAAACAACCTACGACATTACGGACAAAAAAAAATACCATTTCAGTTCAAAAGCAGGCCTTAAACACGACTGCTTAAGGCCTGCTTTCACACTAACCTTTGGGATCTAGTATGAAAGGTAAACAATTGAATAAAAATCCTTGCGATAAGGGCTCAACGCCAAGGCCCCTGAAGTGGGCGAAGGACGACCATAAGAAATACGATCTTAATCTTTTTTTTTTTTTTTTTTATAAGTCGATGCCGCGAATTTTGAACGGACTTTTTACGGAAATAAGGAAAAGGACATGAGGCATACTGCCAAAAAATAAATTTTATCATTAATGGAAACAAACTACCAACAAAACTTCCCCTTTAAGGGAAATCGACAAAACAGCAAAAAAACCACGCTACAATCTTGACATCCTGATCCATCCCGATCGATCATAATAAATCCCGATTCATCTCGATCAATGCAAAGCCATCCCGAGCTATTCCGATCAATCCCGATCATTTATTCTGTTAATCTCTTCCGTTGAGTAACTTTTCACAGACCAGTGAGTTACTTTTAACAGACCAGTGAGTAACTTTTCACAGATCGATGAGTATTTTTTCACAGACCGATGAGTAACTTTTCACAGACCAGTGAGTTACTTTTCACAGACCAATAAGTAACTTTTCACAGACCAGTGAGTAACTTTTTACAGACCAGTGAGTAGCTTTTAACAAACCGGTGAGTAATTTTTTGCAGACTGGTGAGTAACTTTTAACAGATCGGTGAGTAACTTTCCACAGACCGGTGAGTAACTTTGCACAGACCAGTGAGTAACTTTTGACAGACCAGTGAGTAACTTTTCACAGACCGGTGAGTAACTTTTAACAGATCGGTGAGTAACTTTCCACAGACCGGTGAGTAACTTTGCACAGACCGGTGAGTAACTTTTTACAGACCAGTGAGTTACTTTTCACAGACCGGTGAGTAATTTTTCACAGACCGTTGAGTAACTTTTAATACATCCTAAATACTTTCTTATCCATCCCGACCCGTCCCAACCATCCCGATCCATTCCGATCCAACCCGATCCATCTTGATCAATCCCGATCCATTCCGATCCATCTTGACATCCTGATCCATCCCGATCGATCATAATAAATCCCGATTCATCTCGATCAATGCAAAGCCATCCCGAGCTATTCCGATCAATCCCGATCATTTATTCTGTTAATCTCTTCCGTTGAGTAACTTTCCACAGACCGGTGAGTAACTTTTTACAGACCAGTAAGTAACTTTTCACAGATCGATGAGTATTTTTTCACAGACCGATGAGTAACTTTTCACAGACCGGTGAGTTACTTTTCACAGACCAATGAGTAACTTTTCACAGACCAGTGAGTAACTTTTTACAGACCAGTGAGTAGCTTTTATTAAACCGGTGAGTAATTTTTTGCAGACTGGTGAGTTACTTTTAACAGATCGGTGAGTAACTTTCCACAGACCGGTGAGTAACTTTGCACAGACCAGAAAGTAACTTTTGACAGACCAGTGAGTAACTTTTCACAGACCGGTGAGTAACTTTTAACAGATCGGTGAGTAACTTTCCACAGACCGGTGAGTAACTTTGCACAGACCGGTGAGTAACTTTTTACAGACCAGTGAGTTACTTTTCACAGACCGGTGAGTAATTTTTCACAGACCGTTGAGTAACTTTTAATACATCCTTAATATTTTTTATCCATCTCGACCCGTCCCAACCATCCCGATCCAACCCGATCCATTTTGATCAATCCCGATCCATTCCGATCCATCTTGACATCCTGATCCATCCCGATCGATCATATTAAATCCCGATTCATCTCGATCAATGCAAAGCCATCCCGAGCTATTCCGATCAATCCCGATCATTTATTCTGTTAATCTCTTCCGTTGAGTAACTTTTCACAGACCAGTGAGTTACTTTTAACAGACCAGTAAGTAACTTTTCACAGATCGATGAGTATTTTTTCACAGACCGATAAGTAACTTTTCACAGACCGGTGAGTAACTTTTCACAGACCAATGAGTAACTTTTGACAGACCAGTGAGTAACTTTTCACAGACCGGTGAGTAACTTTACACAGAGCAGTGAGTAATTTTTTGCAAAACAGTGAGTAAATTTTCACAGACCGGTGAGTTATTTTTCACAGACCGTTGAGTAACTTTTAATACATCCAAAATACTTTCTTATCCGTCCCGACCCGTCCCAACCATCCCAATCCATTCCGATCCAACCCGATCCATCTTGATCAATCCCGATCCATTCCGATCCATCTTGACATCCTGATCCATCCCTATCGATCATAATAAATCCCGATTCATCTCGATCAATGCAAAGCCATCCCGAGCTATTCCGATCAATCCCGATCATTTATTCTGTTAATCTCTTCCGTTGAGTAACTTTTCACAGACCAGTGAGTAACTTTTTACAGACCAGTGAGTAACTTTTCACAGATCGATGAGTATTTTTTCACAGACCGAGGAGTAACTTTTTACAGACCAGTGAGTAACTTTCCACAGACTGGTGAGTAACTTTTTACATACCAGTGAGTAACTTTTCACAGATCGATGAGTATTTTTTCACAGACCGATGAGTAACTTTTCACAGACCGGTGAGTTACTTTTCACAGACTAATGAGTAACTTTTCACAGACCAGTGAGTAACTTTTTACAGACCAGTGAGTAGCTTTTAACAAACCGGTGAGTAATTTTTTGCAGACTGGTGAGTAACTTTTAACAGATCGGTGAGTAACTTTCCACAGACCGGTGAGTAACTTTGCACAGACCAGTGAGTTACTTTTGACAGACCAGTGAGTAACTTTTCACAGACCGGTGAGTAACTTTTAACAGATCGGTGAGTAACTTTCCACAGACCGGTGAGTAACTTTGCACAGACCGGTGAGTAACTTTTTACAGACCAGTGAGTTACTTTTCACAGACCGGTGAGTAATTTTTCACAGACCGTTGAGTAACTTTTAATACATCCTAAATACTTTCTTATCCATCCCGACCCGTCCCAACTATCCCGATCCATTCCGATCCAACCCGATCCATCTTGATCAATCCCGATCCATTCCGATCCATCTTGACATCCTGATCCATCCCGATCGATCATAATAAATCCCGATTCATCTCGATCAATGCAAAGCCATCCCGAGCTATTCCGATCAATCCCGATCATTTATTCTGTTAATCTCTTCCGTTTAGTAACTTTCCACAGACCGGTGAGTAACTTTTTACAGACCAGTGTTAACTTTTCACAGATCGATGAGTATTTTTTCACAGACCGAGGAGTAACTTATTTCAGACCAGTGAGTAACTTTCCACAGACCGGTGAGTAACTTTTTACAGTCCAGTGAGTAACTTTTCACAGATCGATGAGTATTTTTTCACAGACCGATGAGTAACTTTTCACAGACCGGTGAGTAACTTTCCACAGACCGGTGAGTAACTTTGCACAGACCGGTGAGTAACTTTTTACAGACCAGTGAGTTACTTTTCACAGACCGGTGAGTAATTTTTCACAGACCGTTGAGTAACTTTTAATACATCCTAAATATTTTCTTATCCATCCCGACCCGTCCAAACCATCCCGATCCATTCCGATCCAACCCGATCCATCTTGATCAATCCCGATCCATTCCGATCCATCTTGACATCCTGATCCATCCCGATCGATCATAATAAATCCCGATTCATCTCGATCAATGCAAAGCCATCCCGAGCTATTCCGATCAATCCCGATCATTTATTCTGTTAATCTCTTCCGTTGAGTAACTTTTCACAGACCAGTGAGTAACTTTTTACAGACCAGTGAGTAACTTTTCACAGATCGATGAGTATTTTTTCACAGACCGATGAGTAACTTTTCACAGACCGGTGAGTAACTTTTCACAGACCAATGAGTAACTTTTCACAGACCAGTAAGTAACTTTTTACAGACCAGTAAGTAGCTTTTAACAAACCGGTGAGTAAGTTTTTGCAGACCGGTGAGTAACTTTTAACAGATCGGTGAGTAACTTTCCACAGACCGGTGAGTAACTTTGCACAGACCAGTGAGTAACTTTTGACAGACCAGTGAGTAACTTTTCACAGACCGGTGAGTAACTTTACACAGACCAGTAAGTAATTTTTTGCAAAACAGTGAGTAAATTTTCACAGACCGGTGAGTTACTTTTCACAGACTAATGAGTAACTTTTCACAGACCAGTGAGTAACTTTTTACAGACCAGTGAGTAGCTTTTAACAAACCGGTGAGTAATTTTTTGCAGACTGGTGAGTAACTTTTAACAGATCGGTGAGTAACTTTCCACAGACCGGTGAGTAACTTTGCACAGACCAGTGAGTTACTTTTGACAGACCAGTGAGTAACTTTTCACAGACCGGTGAGTAACTTTTAACAGATCGGTGAGTAACTTTCCACAGACCGGTGAGTAACTTTGCACAGACCGGTGAGTAACTTTTTACAGACCAGTGAGTTACTTTTCACAGACCGGTGAGTAATTTTTCACAGACCGTTGAGTAACTTTTAATACATCCTAAATACTTTCTTATCCATCCCGACCCGTCCCAACTATCCCGATCCATTCCGATCCAACCCGATCCATCTTGATCAATCCCGATCCATTCCGATCCATCTTGACATCCTGATCCATCCCGATCGATCATAATAAATCCCGATTCATCTCGATCAATGCAAAGCCATCCCGAGCTATTCCGATCAATCCCGATCATTTATTCTGTTAATCTCTTCCGTTTAGTAACTTTCCACAGACCGGTGAGTAACTTTTTACAGACCAGTGAGTAACTTTTCACAGATCGATGAGTATTTTTTCACAGACCGAGGAGTAACTTATTTCAGACCAGTGAGTAACTTTCCACAGACCGGTGAGTAACTTTTTACAGACCAGTGAGTAACTTTTAACAGATCGATGAGTATTTTTTCACAGACCGATGAGTAACTTTTCACAGACCGGTGAGTAACTTTCCACAGACCGGTGAGTAACTTTGCACAGACCGGTGAGTAACTTTTTACAGACCAGTGAGTTACTTTTCACAGACCGGTGAGTAATTTTTCACAGACCGTTGAGTAACTTTTAATACATCCTAAATATTTTCTTATCCATCCCGACCCGTCCAAACCATCCCGATCCATTCCGATCCAACCCGATTCATCTTGATCAATCCCGATCCATTCCGACCCATCTTGACATCCTGATCCATCCCGATCGATCATAATAAATCCCGATTCATCTCGATCAATGCAAAGCCATCCCGAGCTATTCCGATCAATCCCGATCATTTATTCTGTTAATCTCTTCCGTTGAGTAACTTTTCACAGACCAGTGAGTAACTTTTTACAGACCAGTGAGTAACTTTTCACAGATCGATGAGTATTTTTTCACAGACCGATGAGTAACTTTTCACAGACCGGTGAGTAACTTTTCACAGACCAATGAGTAACTTTTCACAGACCAGTAAGTAAATTTTCACAGACCAGTGAGTAGCTTTTAACAAACCGGTGAGTAATTTTTTGCAGACTGGTGAGTAACTTTTAACAGATCGGTGAGTAACTTTCCACAGACCGGTGAGTAACTTTGCACAGACCAGTGAGTTACTTTTGACAGACCAGTGAGTAACTTTTCACAGACCGGTGAGTAACTTTTAACAGATCGGTGAGTAACTTTCCACAGACCGGTGAGTAACTTTGCACAGACCGGTGAGTAACTTTTAACAGACCAGTGAGTTACTTTTCACAGACCGGTGAGTAATTTTTCACAGACCGTTGAGTAACTTTTAATACATCCTAAATACTTTCTTATCCATCCCGACCCGTCCCAACTATCCCGATCCATTCCGATCCAAACCGATCCATCTTGATCAATCCCGATCCATTCCGATCCATCTTGACATCCTGATCCATCCCGATCGATCATAATAAATCCCGATTCATCTCGATCAATGCAAAGCCATCCCGAGCTATTCCGATCAATCCCGATCATTTATTCTGTTAATCTCTTCCGTTTAGTAACTTTCCACAGACCGGTGAGTAACTTTTTACAGACCAGTGAGTAACTTTTCACAGATCGATGAGTATTTTTTCACAGACCGAGGAGTAACTTATTTCAGACCAGTGAGTAACTTTCCACAGACCGGTGAGTAACTTTTTACAGACCAGTGAGTAACTTTTCACAGATCGATGAGTATTTTTTCACAGACCGATGAGTAACTTTTCACAGACCGGTGAGTAACTTTCCACAGACCGGTGAGTAACTTTGCACAGACCGGTGAGTAACTTTTTACAGACCAGTGAGTTACTTTTCACAGACCGGTGAGTAATTTTTCACAGACCGTTGAGTAACTTTTAATACATCCTAAATATTTTCTTATCCATCCCGACCCGTCCAAACCATCCCGATCCATTCCGATCCAACCCGATCCATCTTGATCAATCCCGATCCATTCCGATCCATCTTGACATCCTGATCCATCCCGATCGATCATAATAAATCCCGATTCATCTCGATCAATGCAAAGCCATCCCGAGCTATTCCGATCAATCCCGATCATTTATTCTGTTAATCTCTTCCGTTGAGTAACTTTTCACAGACCAGTGAGTAACTTTTTACAGACCAGTGAGTAACTTTTCACAGATCGATGAGTATTTTTTCACAGACCGAGGAGTAACTTTTTACAGACCAGTGAGTAACTTTCCACAGACCGGTGAGTAACTTTTTACAGACCAGTGAGTAACTTTTCACAGATCGATGAGTATTTTTTCACAGACCGATGAGTAACTTTTCTCAGACCGGTAAGTTACTTTTCACAGACCAATGAGTAACTTTTCACAGACCAGTGAGTAACTTTTTACAGACCAGTGAGTAGCTTTTAACAAACCGGTGAGTAATTTTTTGCAGACTGGTGAGTAACTCTTAACAGATCGGTGAGTAACTTTCCACAGACCGGTGAGTTACTTTGCACAGACCAGTGAGTAACTTTTGACAGACCAGTGAGTAACTTTTCACAGACCGGTGAGTAACTTTTAACAGATCGGTGAGTAACTTTCCACAGACCGGTGAGTAACTTTGCACAGACCGGTGAGTAACTTTTTACAGACCAGTGAGTAACTTTTTACAGACCAGTGCAGTGAGTAACTTTTCACAGATCGATGAGTATTTTTTCACAGACCGATGAGTAACTTTTCACAGACCGGTGAGTAACTTTTCACAGACCAGTAAGTAACTTTTTACAGACCAGTGAGTAGCTTTTAACAAACCGGTGAGTAATTTTTTGCAGACCGGTGAGTAGCTTTTAACAGATCGGTGAGTAACTTTCCACAGACCGGTGAGTAACTTTGCACAGACCAGTGAGTAACTTTTGACAGACCAGTGAGTAACTTTTCACAGATCGATGAGTATTTTTTCACAGACCGATGAGTAACTTTTCACAGACCGGTGAGTAACTTTTCACAGACCAGTAAGTAACTTTTTACAGACCAGTGAGTAGCTTTTAACAAACCGGTGAGTAATTTTTTGCAGACCGGTGAGTAGCTTTTAACAGACCGATGAGTAACTTTTCACAGACCGGTGAGTTACTTTTCACAGACTGTACGAGCCAGCACGTACAGTTTTGTCTTGTAAGCATTTTTCGCCACATTCGTTAATTTAGGTCATTTTAATGTTCAACAGTTAGTTCGTCACCGATTGTCTTACTCATCGCGCGCGTACTCATTACCACATATCATTTATAGCATTAGTTCAATTTTATCAATATATTTTATCATTTTACTTTCTATCAGAGACTTTCATTCATATCAACTATCATAAAAGATCGTACCTAACCGGTACATCTTTTTGGTCCTTCGAGAAAGGACCTCGCGAGTGACTCGGTTTACACGTGGACAGTCAAAATACGTGATTCTGTGTTAATTCGTGAGGTGAACTGACGCTGAAGTTATCGGAAGCATTATCATATCACACCTATTTGGATTTGGATCGTGAGTAACCAGAGACCACGGTCGGAGTAGTATCAGCTAATCAAGTAAGGCGTATCATTTTATTTTATCATCAATATCAAGATTTCCAGCATGGAAGATTTTCTTCAGACTGAAGAACAGCTTGCATCAGCTATAGAACAAGTTTACACCAATTTTAAAAAAGACGATTCTGATAGAAAAACAAGTACCTATATTAGGCAAAGACTCGAGACTTTAGATACTTATTGGAGCGATTATCAATCTAATCATATCAAGCTGTGTGGGTTTGGGGATAAATCTTACCAATACTTTACTTCGAACCGATTTGAAGTAATAAGGGATAGGTTCTCTAGCATAAGAGCTACTATTCAAAATTATCAGCCAAGGGAAGACACCAGCAGCAGACCTTCTACTCCTCTTAACAAGCCAGCTACGCCCATGAACCTGCCAGCGACTTCTAGCAAGCGGCAGAGCCTGGCGCTGCTTCTCGCTCACAAGGTATGAATAGCAAAACAGACGAGATGTTAAGAAAACAAAGTAGCCATTTCAAGGCGTTTGAGCATACTATTTGTAACATTAATTTAGAAAATATAACGGAGAAATGGGAGTTCGACCATTTGTTGCGTGTAGTTCAAGCTCGTTGGTCTGCAATAGACTCACTACATTGGGAGTTGGACAGCGAGTTAGGCGGCAGGGATCCAGACTATGAGGCAGTGTATTTCAGGTTTGAGAGAAAGTACAATGAAGTCATCAAATCTATCAATAAAAAGTTGTGGTCCGTATCTCATCGTGAGCAGTCAACGCCTCATATAGAGTTACCTTCGTTTAGCGGCAATTATCATCTGTGGACGTCCTTTAAGGACCTCTTTGTCGAGACAATTCATAATAATCCGACCCTGTCGAGCGCACAAAGAATGCAGTTCCTGAAATCAAAGGTAAAAGGCGAAGCTGAACGCCTTATTCAACACTTATCAATATCATCAGAAAATTATGCCATTTAACTCTCATTTAAATAATTTAGAAAAATCACTGAATTTGCAACAAGATGAAATCCAAAACTTAGAGAGCTCCGACGATTTTATTACGTCATCCGTTATTGCCAACAACATCATATATAACTTACAAAAAATTCAAGAAACTTTAATTGATTCGATATCTGATACTTACCATGGAAAATTTAATTTTCATCTACTTACACCGGAGCAGCTGCTTACTGAACTAAGTACAATATCAAGTTTATTATCAAAGGACCTAACACTACCATTAAATAACCTACAGTCTGATTTAACAAATATATATCATATACTTACGGTCAAAGCTAGAGCCCTAAGAACATACATCATCTTTGAAGTAAATATTCCCTTGGTGAGTCGAGACAACTACGATATTTATCAATTAATCCCCATCCCACAACAGGTACAGAATAGTATAATAACAATAACGCCAATATCAGATTACATTGCCGTGAATATACACAAAGACACTTACGTAACTGTAACGCATACAGACATAGAGGCGTGTAGTGCATATAGTAATGACATACTTATATGCCCCCTTAAGCAAGCAGTATACGAGATGAAATCTAACGAAAACTTATGTGTTAGAAATGGAACATCAGAGCAATGCAAAACAGAGACTGCGTTGTGTCAAGATAAATGGATAGAACTCCATAAAATAAACACTTATTTTTATTTCTGCTGCAATCAATGCAATGTGCGGATCATTTGTGAAGATGAGGTTACAACTGATAAGCTAAACAAAGTAGGAATAATTACGTTAAGTAATGGGTGTATAATTAAATCAAATACATTCACGATTTACACTCGAAGCAAGCTATCAAACATTATGAATGAAACTGCAGACGTCTTTCAGATTGATATTCCGCCAGTGAATCATATTTTTAACGTCTCTGTGCCTATCTCCCGCATAGAAACATCATCGACATCTATCATCGATCATCAAAAATATATAGAGGATATCGATCAAAAACTAAAAAGCATGAAAGCCAGTGAAGACGATATTGGATTAGCGGATCGCGTCTCCTATCACGACGTGCATCACTACGTCGCTATCTATCTGCTGATGGGCGCCGGAGCGTCCGTGGCCGTAGTGGTAGCGTGGCGCCGCCTGTCCCGGAGGCGGGCGCGCGCGCCGCCGTCGCCGCCGCCGCCGCTGCTTCAAGCTGAGGCGGCTATCCCGGTTGGCGATGCCAGCCTTTCTACAGTACAGTGTTGTGCTAGTGCAGTGAGTGAGAGTAGTGTAAGGGCAATTAATCAGTGTAGTGAGAATATCAAAATGAAATGTGTGAAAGCCAACGTAGCAAGTGCTAAAGTGTCAAAGCAAAAAGATAGGGCTACATCCCCGAACTTTAATAGAAAATTTTCGATTTAAGTTGTACGATAAGAAAAAAAAAATGCTGATCACCTTGTTAATAGTTTTAATCAATTATTGTTATCACCTTGTCGCACGTCATTCGTTATCATTCATCGCTTCTCCCGCCTCCCATTTCAGGCCCGGGAACATGTACGAGCCAGCACGTACAGTTTTGTCTTGTAATCATTTTTCGCCACATTCGTTAATTTATGTCATTTTAATGTTCAACAGTTAGTTCGTCACCGATTGTCTTACTCATCGCGCGCGTACTCATAACCACATATCATTTATGGCATTAGTTCAATTTTATCAATATATTTTATCATTTTACTTTCTATCAGAGACTTTCATTCATATCAACTATCATAAAAGATCGTACCTAACCGGTACACAGACCAATGAGTAACTTTTCACAGACCAGTGAGTAACTTTTTACAGACCAGTGAGTAGCTTTTAACAAACCGGTGAGTAATTTTTTGCAGACTGGTGAGTAACTTTTAACAGATCGGTGAGTAACTTTCCACAGACCGGTGAGTAACTTTGCACAGACCAGTGAATAACTTTTGACAGACCAGTAAGTAACTTTTAACAGATCGGTGAGTAACTTTCCACAGACCGGTGAGTAACTTTGCACAGACCAGTGAGTAACTTTTTACAGACCAGTGAGTTACTTTTCACAGACCGGTGAGTAATTTTTCACAGACCGTTGAGTAACTTTTAATACATCCTAAATACTTTCTTATCCATCCCGACCCGTCCCAACCATCCCGATCCATTCCGATCCAACCCGATCCATCTTGATCAATCCCGATCCATTCCGATCCATCTTGACATCCTGGTCCATCCCGATCGATCATAATAAATCCCGATTCATCTTGATCAATGCAAAGCCATCCCGAGCTATTCCGATCAATCCCGATCATTTATTCTGTTAATCTCTTCCGTTGAGTAACTTTTCACAGACCAGTGAGTAACTTTTTACAGACCAGTGAGTAACTTTTCACAGATCGATGAGTATTTTTTCACAGACCGATGAGTAACTTTTCACAGACCGGTGAGTAACTTTTCACAGACCAATGAGTAACTTTTGACAGACCAGTGAGTAACTTTTCACAGACCGGTGAGTAACTTTACACAGACCAGTGAGTAATTTTTTGCAAAACAGTGAGTAAATTTTCACAGACCGGTGAGTTATTTTTCACAGACCGTTGAGTAACTTTTAATACATCCAAAATACTTTCTTATCCATCCCGACCCGTCCCAACCATCCCAATCCATTCCGATCAAACCCGATCCATCCTGATCAATCCCGATCCATTCCGATCCATCTTGACATCCTGATCCATCCCTATCGATCATAATAAATCCCGATTCATCTCGATCAATGCAAAGCCATCCCGAGCTATTCCGATCAATCCCGATCATTTATTCTGTTAATCTCTTCCGTTGAGTAACTTTTCACAGACCAGTGAGTAACTTTTTACAGACCAGTGAGTAACTTTTCACAGATCGATGAGTATTTTTTCACAGACTGAGGAGTAACTTTTTACAGACCAGTGAGTAACTTTCCACAGACCGGTGAGTAACTTTTTACAGACCAGTAAGTAACTTTTCACAGATCGATGAGTATTTTTTCACAGACCGATGAGTAACTTTTCACAGACCGGTGAGTTACTTTTCACAGACCAATGAGTAACTTTTCACAGACCAGTGAGTAACTTTTTACAGACCAGTGAGTAGCCTTTAACAAACCGGTGAGTAATTTTTTGCAGACTGGTGAGTAACTTTTAACAGATCGGTGAGTAACTTTCCACAGACCGGTGAGTAACTTTGCACATACCAGTGAGTAACTTTTGACAGACCAGTAAGTAACTTTTCACAGACCGGTGAGTAACTTTTAACAGATCGGTGAGTAACTTTCCACAGACCGGTGAGTAACTTTGCACAGACCAGTGAGTAACTTTTGACAGACCAGTGAGTAACTTTTCACAGACCGGTGAGTAACTTTTAACAGATCGGTGAGTAACTTTCCACAGACCGGTGAGTAACTTTGCACAGACCGGTGAGTAACTTTTTACAGACCAGTGAGTTACTTTTCACAGACCGGTGAGTAATTTTTCACAGACCGTTGAGTAACTTTTAATACATCCTAAATACTTTCTTATCCATCCCGACCCGTCCCAACCATCCCGATCCATTCCGATCCAACCCGATCCATCTTGATCAATCCCGATCCATTCCGATCCATCTTGACATCCTGATCCATCCCGATCGATCATAATAAATCCCGATTCATCTCGATCAATGCAAAGCCATCCCGAGCTATTCCGATCAATCCCGATCATTTATTCTGTTAATCTCTTCCGTTGAGTAACTTTTCACAGACCAGTGAGTAACTTTTTACAGACCAGTGAGTAACTTTTCACAGATCGATGAGTATTTTTTCACAGACCGATGAGTAACTTTTCACAGACCGGTGAGTAACTTTTCACAGACCAATGAGTAACTTTTGACAGACCAGTGAGTAACTTTTCACAGACCGGTGAGTAACTTTACACAGACCAGTGAGTAATTTTTTGCAAAACAGTGAGTAAATTTTCACAGACCGGTGAGTTATTTTTCACAGACCGTTGAGTAACTTTTAATACATCCAAAATACTTTCTTATCCATCCCGACCCGTCCCAACCATCCCAATCCATTCCGATCCAACCCGATCCATCTTGATCAATCCCGATCCATTCCGATCCATCTTGACATCCTGATCCATCCCTATCGATCATAATAAATCCCGATTCATCTCGATCAATGCAAAGCCATTCCGAGCTATTCCGATCAATCCCAATCATTTATTCTGTTAATCTCTTCCGTTGAGTAACTTTTCACAGACCAGTGAGTAACTTTTTACAGACCAGTGAGTAACTTTTCACAGATCGATGAGTATTTTTTCACAGACCGATGAGTAACTTTTCACAGACCGGTGAGTAACTTTTCACAGACCAATGAGTAACTTTTGACAGACCAGTGAGTAACTTTTCACAGACCGGTGAGTAACTTTACACATACCAGTGAGTAATTTTTTGCAAAACAGTGAGTAAATTTTCACAGACCGGTGAGTAATTTTTCACAGACCGTTGAGTAACTTTTAATACATCCAAAATACTTTCTTATCCATCCCGACCCGTCCCAACCATCCCAATCCATTCCGATCAAACCCGATCCATCCTGATCAATCCCGATCCATTCCGATCCATCTTGACATCCTGATCCATCCCTATCGATCATAATAAATCCCGATTCATCTCGATCAATGCAAAGCCATCCCGAGCTATTCCGATCAATCCCGATCATTTATTCTGTTAATCTCTTCCGTTGAGTAACTTTTCACAGACCAGTGAGTAACTTTTTACAGACCAGTGAGTAACTTTTCACAGATCGATGAGTATTTTTTCACAGACTGAGGAGTAACTTTTTACAGACCAGTAAGTAACTTTCCACAGACCGGTGAGTAACTTTTTACAGACCAGTAAGTAACTTTTCACAGATCGATGAGTATTTTTTCACAGACCGATGAGTAACTTTTCACAGACCGGTGAGTTACTTTTCACAGACCAATGAGTAACTTTTCACAGACCAGTGAGTAACTTTTTACAGACCAGTGAGTAGCCTTTAACAAACCGGTGAGTAATTTTTTGCAGACTGGTGAGTAACTTTTAACAGATCGGTGAGTAACTTTCCACAGACCGGTGAGTAACTTTGCACATACCAGTGAGTAACTTTTGACAGACCAGTAAGTAACTTTTCACAGACCGGTGAGTAACTTTTAACAGATCGGTGAGTAACTTTCCACAGACCGGTGAGTAACTTTGCACAGACCAGTGAGTAACTTTTGACAGACCAGTGAGTAACTTTTCACAGACCGGTGAGTAACTTTTAACAGATCGGTGAGTAACTTTCCACAGACCGGTGAGTAACTTTGCACAGACCGGTGAGTAACTTTTAACAGACCAGTGAGTTACTTTTCACAGACCGGTGAGTAATTTTTCACAGACCGTTGAGTAACTTTTAATACATCCTAAATACTTTCTTATCCATCCCGACCCGTCCCAACCATCCCGATCCATTCCGATCCAACCCGATCCATCTTGATCAATCCCGATCCATTCCGATCCATCTTGACATCCTGATCCATCCCGATCGATCATAATAAATCCCGATTCATCTCGATCAATGCAAAGCCATCCCGAGCTATTCCGATCAATCCCGATCATTTATTCTGTTAATCTCTTCCGTTGAGTAACTTTTCACAGACCAGTGAGTAACTTTTTACAGACCAGTGAGTAACTTTTCACAGATCGATGAGTATTTTCTCACAGACCGATGAGTAACTTTTCACAGACCGGTGAGTAACTTTTCACAGACCAATGAGTAACTTTTGACAGACCAGTTAGTAACTTTTCACAGACCGGTGAGTAACTTTACACAGACCAGTGAGTAATTTTTTGCAAAACAGTGAGTAAATTTTCACAGACCGGTGAGTTATTTTTCACAGACCGTTGAGTAACTTTTAATACATCCAAAATACTTTCTTATCCATCCCGACCCGTCCCAACCATCCCAATCCATTCCGATCCAACCCGATCCATCTTGATCAATCCCGATCCATTCCGATCCATCTTGACATCCTGATCCATCCCTATCGATCATAATAAATCCCGATTCATCTCGATCAATGCAAAGCCATCCCGAGCAATTCCGATCAATCCCAATCATTTATTCTGTTAATCTCTTCCGTTGAGTAACTTTTCACAGACCAGTGAGTAACTATTTACAGACCAGTGAGTAACTTTTCACAGATCGATGAGTATTTTTTCACAGACTGAGGAGTAACTTTTTACAGACCAGTGAGTAACTTTCCACAGACCGGTGAGTAACTTTTTACAGACCAGTGAGTATTTTTTCACAGATCGATGAGTATTTTTTCACAGACCGATGAGTAACTTTTCACAGACTGGTGAGTTACTTTTCACAGACCAATGAGTAACTTTTCACAGACCAGTGAGTAACTTTTTACAGACCAGTGAGTAGCTTTTAACAAACCGGTGAGTAATTTTTTGCAGACTGGTGAGTAACTTTTAACAGATCGGTGAGTAACTTTCCACAGACCGGTGAGTAACTTTGCACAGACCAGCGAGTTACTTTTGACAGACCAGTGAGTAACTTTTCACAGACCGGTGAGTAACTTTTAACAGATCGGTGAGTTACTTTCCACAGACCGGTGAGTAACTTTGCACAGACCGGTGAGTAATTTTTTACAGACCAGTGAGTTACTTTTCACAGACCGGTGAGTAATTTTTCACAGACCGTTGAGTAACTTTTAATACATCCTAAATACTTTCTTATCCATCCCGACCCGTCCCAACCATCCCGATCCATTCCGATCCAACCCGATCCATCTTGATCAATCCCGATCCATTCCGATCCATCTTGACATCCTGATCCATCCCGATCGATCATAATAAATCCCGATTCATCTCGATCAATGCAAAGCCATCACGAGCTATTCCGATCAATCCCGATCATTTATTCTGTTAATCTCTTCCGTTGAGTAACTTTTCACAGACCAGTGAGTTACTTTTTACAGACCAGTGAGTAACTTTTCACAGATCGATGAGTATTTTTTCACAGACCGAGGAGTAACTTTTTACAGACCAGTGAGTAACTTTCCACAGACCGGTGAGTAACTTTTTACAGACCAGTGAGTAACTTTTCACAGATCGATGAGTATTTTTTCACAGACCGATGAGTAACTTTTCACAGACCGGTGAGTTACTTTTCACAGACCAGTGAGTAACTTTTTACAGACCAGTGAGTAACTTTTCACAGATCGATGAGTATTTTTTCACAGACCGAGGAGTATCTTTTTACAGACCAGTGAGTAACTTTCCACAGACCGGTGAGTAACTTTTTACAGACCAGTGAGTAACTTTTCACAGATCGATGAGTATTTTTTCACAGACCGATGAGTAACTTTTCACAGACCGGTGAGTTACTTTTTACAGACCAGTGAGTAACTTTCCACAGACTGGTGAGTAACTTTTAACAGATTGGTGAGTAACTTTCCACAGACCGGTGAGTAACTTTGCACAGACCAGTGAGTAACTTTTGACAGACCAGTGAGTAACTTTTCACAGACCGGTGAGTAACTTTTAACAGATCGGTGAGTAACTTTCCACAGACTGGTGAGTAACTTTGCACAGACCGGTGAGTAACTTTTTACAGACCAGTGAGTTACTTTTCACAGACCGGTGAGTAATTTTTCACAGACCGTTGAGTAACTTTTAATACATCCTAAATACTTTCTTATCCATCCCGACCCGTCCCAACCATCCCAATCCATTCCGATCCAACCCGATCCATCTTGATCAATCCCGATCCATTCCGATCCATCTTGACATCCTGATCCATCCCGATCGATCATAATAAATCCCGATTCATTTCGATCAATGCAAAGCCATCCCGAGCTATTTCGATCAATCCCGATCATTTATTTTGTTAATCTCTTCCGTTGAGTAACTTTCCACAGACCGGTGAGTAACTTTGCACAGACCAGTGAGTAACTTTTGACAGACCAGTGAGTAACTTTTCACAGACTGGTGAGTAACTTTTTACAGACCAGTGAGTAACTTTTCACAGATCGATGAGTATTTTTGTACAGACCGATGAGTAACTTTTCACAGACCGGTGAGTTACTTTTCACAGACCAATGAGTAATTTTTCACAGACCAGTGAGTAACTTTTTACAGACCAGTGAGTAGCTTTTAACAAACCGGTGAGTAATTTTTTGCAGACTGGTGGGTAACTTTTAACAGATCGGTGAGTAACTTTCCACAGACCGGTGAGTAACTTTGCACAGACCAGTGAGTAACTTTTGACAGACCAGTGAGTAACTTTTCACAGACCGGTAAGTAACTTTTAACAGATCGGTGAGTAACTTTCCACAGACCGTTGAGTAACTTTGCACAGGCTGGTGAGTAACTTTTTACAGACCAGTGAGTTACTTTTCACAGACCGGTGAGTAATTTTTCACAGACCGTTGAGTAACTTTTAATACATCCTAAATACTTTCTTATCCATCCCGAACCGTCCCAACCATCTCGATCCATTCCGATCCATCTTGATCAATCCCGATCCATTCCGATCTATCTTGACATCCTGATCCATCCCGATCGATCATAATAAATCCCAATTTATCTCGATCAATGCAAAGCCATCCCGAGCTATTCCGATCAATCCCGATCATTTATTCTGTTAATCTCTTCCGTTGAGTAACTTTTCACAGACCAGTGAGTAACTTTTTACAGACCAGTGAGTAACTTTTCACAGATCGATGAGTATTTTTTCACAGACCGATGAGTAACTTTTCACAGACCGGTGAGTTACTTTTCACAGACCAATGAGTAACTTTTGACAGACCAGTGAGTAACTTTTCACAGACCGGTGAGTAACTATACACAGACCAGTGAGTAATTTTTTGCAAAACAGTAAGTAAATTTTCACAGACCGGTGAGTTATTTTTCACAGACCGTTGAGTAACTTTTAATACATCCAAAATACTTTCTTATCCATCCCGACCCGTCCCAACCATCCCAATCCATTCCGATCCAACCCGATCCATCTTGATCAATCCCGATCCATTCCGATCCATCTTGACATGCTGATCCATCCCTATCGATCATAATAAATCCCGATTCATCTCGATCAATGCAAAGCCATCCCGAGCTATTCCGATCAATCCCGATCATTTATTCTAATAATCTCTTCCGTTGAGTAACTTTTCACAGACCAGTGAGTAGCTTTTAACAAACCGGTGAGTAATTTTTTGCAGACTGGTGAGTAACTTTTAACAGATCGGTGAGTAACTTCCCACAGACCGGTGAGTAACTTTGCACAGACCAGTGAGTAACTTTTGACAGACCAGTGAGTAACTTTTCACAGACCGGTGAGTAACTTTGCACAGACCGGTGAGTAACTTTTTACAGACCAGTGAGTTACTTTTCACAGACCGGTGAGTAATTTTTCACAGACCGTTGAGTAACTTTTAATACATCCTAAATACTTTCTTATCCATCCCGACCCGTCCCAACCATCCCGATCCATTCCGATCCAACTCGATCCATCTTGATCAATCCCGATCCATTCCGATCCATCTTGACATCCTGATCCATCCCGATCGATCATAATAAATCCCGATTCATCTCAATCAATGCAAAGCCATCCCGAGCTATTCCGATCAATTCCGATCATTTATTCTGTTAATCTCTTCCGTTGAGTAACTTTTCACAGACCAGTGAGTAACTTTTTACAGACCAGTGATTTACTTTTCACAGATCGATGAGTATTTTTTCACATACCGATGAGTAACTTTTCACAGACCGGTGAGTAATTTTTCACAGACCAATGAGTAACTTTTTACAGACCAGTAAGTAACTTTTTACAGACCAGTGAGTAGCTTTTAACAATAATAATAATAATAATAATAAAATAGCTTTATTGATTCCACATTCATAATAATAACATTAATTTACAATCTCAAATTCATTTCATTAAATCATATCATACTATAATTTCGATTTTATAAATATATTAAGTATTACATTAAAGAACAAGTATTTATTTGAAATAAAGGATATAAAAATGATTCATTTAGATAATATTAATAAAATTAATTCATACAAACTCGATATTAAAAATTATAAATAAGGTGTCAAATCAATTATATTAAATTAAATTTAGGTATAGATTAATAGTGATTTGATTTTATGTTATGTGGACCCCTTACGGGTAAAAGCCTCCTCCAAAGAATCCCATTTTTGTCTGTCCTTGGTTATCTCTGTCCATTTTTTCCCCGCTACTGTTATCAGCTCGTCTTGCCATCTACAATTAGGTCTGCCAACACTTCTTGTCCCGTCTGGTCCTGTCCATTCGAGAAGTCTTGACGTCCATCTGTCATCAGTGTTTCTAGCAACATGCCCCGCCCATCTCCATTTCAGACCTTTAGCGAATGATAGAGCATCCGTCACATTCGTTCTTTTTCTTATGTCAGAGTGTCTTTTCTTGTCTGTACGTTTAATATTTAAGCAGCTCCTCTCCATCGCTCTTTGTGTTGTTTGAATCTTACTGCAAGTTGTGTTGTTAAAGTTCCAAGTTTGGCACCCGTAAGTTAAACTAGGTAGAATAACTGAATCCATCGCTACCTTTTTCAGTGTTACGGGGAGTTTGGATTTGAATATCTCTTTGTTAGCCCAATATCTTTTCCAAGAGATCGCTGCTCTTCTATGTACTTCCTCTATGTTTCTTTCTTTTCTAAACGACATTTGTTTCCCAAGATAGACATAATTATTCTTGTACGTACTCTAGTGGCTGTTCATTGATTAGTATATTGATTTGTTCGTGATTAGTCATTACTTTTGTCTTTTCGAGATTCATTTCCAAACCAACTCTACTACTCGCCAGTTGTAGATCTATTATCATTGTATTTAGTTCAGAGTGGTCTTCGGAAAATACAATGATATCATCAGCGAATCTTAGATGGCTTAGATTTTTTCCATTGATGTTTATTCCTTTTTTTGTCCAAGGCAGGTCTTTCATGATGTTTTGAAGTACAGCTATGAATAGTTTCGGTGAAATAGGATCGCCTTGTCGTACACCTCTTCTGATTTTTATTTCTTCACCCTTTCTATCTAATTTTATCCTGCTTGTGCTATTGTGATATACATTTTTTATAATATTTATAAATTTTTCGTTAATTCCCTGATTCCGTAGAGCTTCCCAGATACTTTTATGTGAAATAGAGTCAAAAGCTTTTTTGTAATCTATAAAAGCGACATAAAGTGGTCTTCTGAACTCTAAGTATTTTTCTATGATCAGCTCTACTACTTGTATATGGTCAGTTGTACTATAGCTCTTTCGAAACCCTGCTTGCTCGATGGGTTGGCACGTGTCTATATTTTCAGATATTCTGTCAAGTACACATGAGGCAAAAAGTTTATAGAGACACGGTAAGAGACTAATTGGACGATAGTTACCAATAGCTTTTAACAAACCGGTGAGTAATTTTTTGCAGACCGGTGAGTAACTTTTAACAGATCGGTGAGTAACTTTCCACAGACCGGTGAGTAACTTTGCACAGACCAGTGAGTAACTTTTGACAGACCAGTGAGTAACTTTTCACAGACCGGTGAGTAACTTTACACAGACCAGTGAGTAATTTTTTGCAAAACAGTGAGTAAATTTTCACAGACCGGTGAGTTATTTTTCACAGACCGTTGAGTAACTTTTAATACATCAAAAATACTTTCTTATCCATCCCGACCCGTCCCAAACATCCCAATCCATTCCGATCCAACCCGATCCATCTTGATCAATCCCGATCCATTCCGATCCATCTTGACATCCTGATCCATCCCTATCGATCATAATAAATCCCGATTCATCTCGATCAATGCAAAGCCATCCCGAGCTATTCCGATCAATTACGATCATTTATTCTGTTAATCTCTTCCGTTGAGTAACTTTTCACAGACCAGTGAGTAACTTTTTACAGACCAGTGAGTAACTTATCACAGATCGATGAGTATTTTTTTACAGACCGAGGAGTAGTTTTTTACAGACCAGTGAGTAACTTTCCACAGACCGGTGAGTAACTTTTTACAGACCAGTGAGTAACTTTTCACAGATCGATGAGTATTTTTTTACAGACTGATGAGTAACTTTTCACAGACCGGTGAGTTGCTTTTCACAGACCAATGAGTAACTTTTCACAGACCAGTGAGTAACTTTTTACAGACCAGTGAGTAGCTTTTAACAAACCGGTGAGTAATTTTTTGCAGACTGGTGAGTAACTTTTAACAGATCGGTGAGTAATTTTCCACAGACCGGTGAGTAACTTTGCACAGACCAGTGAGTAACTTTTGACAGACCAGTAAGTAACTTTTCACAGACCGGTGAGTAACTTTTAACAGATCGGTGAGTAACTTTCCACAGACCGGTGAGTAACTTTGCACAGACCGGTGAGTAACTTTTTACAGACCAGTAAGTTACTTTTCACAGACCAGTGAGTTATTTTTCACAGACCGTTGAGTAACTTTTAATACATCCAAAATACTTTCTTATCCATCCCGACCCGTCCCAACCATCCCAATCCATTCCGATCCAACCCGATCCATCTTGATCAATCCCGATCCATTCCGATCCATCTTGACATCCTGATCCATCCCTATCGATCATAATAAATCCCGATTCATCTCGATCAATGCAAAGCCATCCCGAGCTATTCCGATCAATCCCGATCATTTATTCTGTTAATCTCTTCCGTTGAGTAACTTTTCACAGACCAGTGAGTAACTTTTTACAGACCAGTGAGTAACTTTTCACAGATCGATGAGTATTTTTTCACAGACCGAGGAGTAACTTTTTACAGACCAGTGAGTAACTTTCCACAGACCGGTGAGTAACTTTTTACAGACCAGTGAGTAACTTTTCACAGATCGATGAGTATTTTTTCACAGACCGATGAGTAACTTTTCACAGACCGGTGAGTTACTTTTCACAGACCAATGAGTAACTTTTCACAGACCAGTGAGTAACTTTTTACAGACCAGTGAGTAGCTTTAAACAAACCGGTGAGTAATTTTTTGCAGACTGGTGAGTAACTTTTAACAGATCGGTGAGTATTTTCCACAGACTGGTGAGTAACTTTGCAGAGACCAGTGAGTAACTTTTGACAGACCAGTAAGTAACTTTTCACAGACCGGTGAGTAACTTTTAACAGATCGGTGAGTAACTTTCCACAGACCGGTGAGTAACTTTGCACAGACCGGTGAGTAACTTTTTACAGACCAGTGAGTTACTTTTCACAGACCGGTGAGTAATTTTTCACAGACCGTTGAGTAACTTTTAATACATCCTAAATACTTTCTTATCCATCCCGACCCGTCCCAACCATCCCGATCCATTCCGATCCAACCCGATCCATCTTGATCAATCCCGATCCATTCCGATCCATCTTGACATCCTGATCCATCCTGATCGATCATAATAAATCCCGATTCATCTCGATCAATGCAAAGCCATCCCGAGCTATTCCGATCAATCCCGATCATTTATTCTGTTAATCTCTTCCGTTGTGTAACTTTTCACAGACCAGTGAGTTACTTTTAACAGACCAGTGAGTAACTTTTCACAGATCGATGAGTATTTTTTCACAGACCGATGAGTAACTTTTCACAGACCGGTGAGTAACTTTCCACAGACCGGTGAGTAACTTATCACAGATCGATGAGTATTTTTTCACAGACCGAGGAGTAACTTTTTACAGACCAGTGAGTAACTTTCCACAGACCGGTGAGTAACTTTTAACAGACCAGTGAGTAACTTTTCACAGATCGATAAGTATATTTTCACAGACCGATGAGTAAATTTTCACAGACCGGTGAGTTACTTTTCACAGACCAATGAGTAACTTTTCACAGACCAGTGAGTAACTTTTTACAGACCAGTGAGTAGCTTTTAACAAACCGGTGAGTAATTTTTTGCAGACCGGTGAGTATTTTTTAACAGATCGGTGAGTAACTTTCCACAGACCGGTGAGTAACTTTGCACAGACCAGTGAGTAACTTTTGACAGACCAGTGAGTAACTTTTCACAGACCGGTGAGTAACTTTTAACAGATCGGTGAGTAATTTTCCACAGACCGGTGAGTAACTTTACACAGACCGGTGAGTAACTTTTTACAGACCAGTGAGTTACTTTTCACAGACCGGTGAGTAATTTTTCACAGACCGTTGAGTAACTTTTAATACATCCTAAATACTTTCTTATCCATCCCGACCCGTCCCAACCATCCCGATCCATTCAGATCCAACCCGATCCATCTTGATCAATCCCGATCCATTCCGATCCATCTTGACATCCTGATCCATCCTGATCGATCATAATAAATCCCGATTCATCTCGATCAATGCAAAGCCATCCCGAGCTATTCCGATCAATCCCGATCATTTATTCTGTTAATCTCTTCCGTTGAGTAACTTTTCACAGACCAGTGAGTAACTTTTTACAGACCATTGAGTAACTTTTCACAGATCGATGAGTATTTTTTCACAGACCGATGAGTAACTTTTCACAGACCGGTGAGTAACTTTTCACAGACCAATGAGTAACTTTTCACAGACCAGTGAGTAACTTTTTACAGACCAGTGAGTAGCTTTTAACAAACCGGTGAGTAATTTTTTGCAGACTGGTGAGTAACTTTTACCAGATCGGTGAGTAACTTTCCACAGACCGGTGAGTAACTTTGCACAGACCAGTGAGTAACTTTTGACAGACCAGTGAGTAACTTTTCACAGACCGGTGAGTAACTTTTAACAGATCGGTGAGTAACTTTCCACAGACCGGTGAGTAACTTTGCACAGACCGGTGAGTAACTTTTTACAGACCAGTGAGTTACTTTTCACAGACCGGTGAGTAATTTTTCACAGACCGTTGAGTAACTTTTAATACATCCTAAATACTTTCTTATCCATCCCGACCCGTCCCAACCATCCCGATCCATTCCGATCCAACCAGATCCATCTTGATCAATCCCGATCCATTCCGATCCATCTTGACATCCTGATCCATCCCGATCGATCATAATAAATCCCGATTCATCTCGATCAATGCAAAGCCATCCCGAGCTATTCCGATCAATCCCGATCATTTATTCTGTTAATCTCTTCCGTTGAGTAATTTTCCACAGACCGGTGAGTAACTTTTTACAGACCAGTGAGTAACTTTTCACAGATCGATGAGTATTTTTTCACAGACCGATGAGTAACTTTTCACAGACCGGTGAGTTACTTTTCACAGACCAATGAGTAACTTTTCACAGACCAGTAAGTAACTTTTTACAGACCAGTGAGTAGCTTTTAACAAACCGGTGAGTAATTTTTTGCAGACCGGTAAGTAACTTTTAACAGATCGGTGAGTAACTTTCCACAGACCGAAGAGTAACTTTGCACAGACCAGTGAGTAACTTTTGACAGACCAGTAAGTAACTTTTCACAGATCGATGAGTATTTTTTCACAGACCGAGGAGTAACTTTTTACAGACCAGTGAGTGAGTAACTTTCCACAGACCGGTGAGTAACTTTTTACAGACCAGTGAGTAACTTTTCACAGATCGATGAGTATTTTTTCAAAGACCGATGAGTAACTTTTCACAGACCGGTGAGTTACTTTTCACAGACCAATGAGTAACTTTTCACAGACCAGTGAGTAACTTTTTACAGACCAGTGAGTAGCTTTTAACAGACCGGTGAGTAACTTTTAACAGATCGGTGAGTAACTTTCCACAGACTGGTGAGTAACTTTGCACAGACCGGTGAGTAACTTTTTACAGACCAGTGAGTTACTTTTCACAGACCGGTGAGTAATTTTTCACAGACCGTTGAGTAACTTTTAATACATCCTAAATACTTTCTTATCCATCCCGACCCGTCCCAACCATCCCGATCCATTCCGATCCAACCCGATCCATCTTGATCAATCCCGATCCATTCCGATCCATCTTGACATCCTGATCCATCCCGATCGATCATAATAAATCCCGATTCATCTTGATCAATGCAAAGCCATCCCGAGCTATTCCGATCAATCCCGATCATTTATTCTGTTAATCTCTTCCGTTGAGTAACTTTTCACAGACCAGTGAGTAACTTTTTACGGACCAGTGAGTAACTTTTCACAGATCGATGAGAATTTTTTCACAGACCGATGAGTAACTTTTCACAGACCGGTGAGTAACTTTTCACAGACCAATGAGTAACTTTTCACAGACCAGTAAGTAACTTTTCACATACCGGTGAGTAACTTTACACAGACCAGTGAGTAATTTTTTGCAAAACAGTGAGTAAATTTTCACAGACTGGTGAGTTATTTTTCACAGAACGTTGAGTAACTTTTATTTCATCCAAAATACTTTCTTATCCATCCCGACCCGTCCCAACCATCCCAATCCATTCCGATCCAACCCGATCCATCTTGATCAATCCCGATCCATTCCGATCCATCTTGACATCCTGATCCATCCCTATCGATCATAATAAATCCCGATTTATCTCGATCAATGCAAAGCCATCCCGAGCTATTCCGATCAATCCCGATCATTTATTCTGTTAATCTCTTCCGTTGAGTAACTTTTCACAGACCAGTGAGTAACTTTTTACAGACCAGTGAGTAACTTTTCACAGATCGATGAGTATTTTTTCACAGACCGAGGAGTAACTTTTTACAGACCAGTGAGTAACTTTCCACAGACCGGTGAGTAACTTTTAACAGACCAGTGAGTAACTTTTCACAGATCGATGAGTATATTTTCACAGACCGATGAGTAACTTTTCACAGACCAGTGAGTTACTTTTCACAGACCAATGAGTAACTTTTCACAGACCAGTGAGTAACTTTTTACCGACCAGTGAGTAGCTTTTAACAAACCGGTGAGTAATTTTTTGCAGACTGGTGAGTATTTTTTAACAGATCGGTGAGTAACTTTCCACAGACCGGTGAGTAACTTTGCACAGACCAGTGAGTAACTTTTGACAGACCAGTGAGTAACTTTTCACAGACCGGTGAGTAACTTTTAACAGATCGGTGAGTAATTTTCCACAGACCGGTGAGTAACTTTACACAGACCGGTGAGTAACTTTTTACAGACCAGTGAGTTACTTTTCACAGACCGGTGAGTAATTTTTCACAGACCGTTGAGTAACTTTTAATACATCCTAAATACTTTCTTATCCATCCCGACCCGTCCCAACCATCCCGATCCATTCCGATCCAACCCGATCCATCTTGATCAATCCCGATCCATTCCGATCCATCTTGACATCCTGATCCATCCCGATCGATCATAATAAATCCCGATTCATCTCGATCAATGCAAAGCCATCCCGAGCTATTCCGTTCAATCCCGATCATTTATTCTGTTAATCTCTTCCGTTGAGTAACTTTCCACAGACCGGTGAGTTACTTTTTACAGACCAGTGAGTAACTTTTCACAGATCGATGAGTATTTTTTCACAGACCGTGGAGTAACTTTTTACAGACCAGTGAGTAACTTTCCACAGACCGGTGAGTAACTTTTAACAGACCAGTGAGTAACTTTTCACAGATCGATGAGTATATTTTCACAGACCGATGAGTAACTTTTCACAGACCAAAGAGTAACTTTTCACAGACCAGTGAGTTACTTTTCACAGACCAATGAGTAACTTTTCACAGACCAGTGAGTAGCTTTTAACAAACCGGTGAGTAATTTTTTGCAGACTGGTGAGTAACTTTTAACAGATCGGTGAGTAACTTTCCACAGACCGTTGAGTAACTTTGCACAGACCAGTGAGTAACTTTTGACAGACCAGTGAGTAACTTTTCACAGACCGGTGAGTTACTTTTAACAGATCGGTGAGTAACTTTCCACAGACCGGTGAGTAACTTTGCACAGACCGGTGAGTAACTTTTTACAGACCAGTGAGTTACTTTTCACAGACCGGTGAGTAATTTTTTGCAGACTGGTGAGTAACTTTTAACAGATCGGTGAGTAACTTTCCACAGACCGTTGAGTAACTTTGCACAGACCAGTGAGTAACTTTTGACAGACCAGTGAGTAACTTTTCACAGACCGGTGAGTAACTTTTAACAGATCGGTGAGTAACTTTGCACAGACCGGTGAGTAACTTTTTACAGACCAGTGAGTAACTTTTGACAGACCGGTGAGTTATTTTTCACAGACCGTTGAGTAACTTTTAATACATCCTAAATACTTTTTTATCCATCCCGACCCGTCCCAACCATCCCGATCCATTCCGATCCAACCCGATCCATCTTGATCAATCCCGATCCATTCCGATCCATCTTGACATCCTGATCCATCCCGATCGATCATAATAAATCCCGATTCATGTCGATCAATGCAAAGCCATCCCGAGCTATTCCGATCAATCCCGATCATTTATTCTGTTAATCTCTTCCGTTGTGTAACTTTTCACAGACCAGTGAGTAACTTTTCACAGATCGATGAGTATTTTTTCACAGACCGATGAGTAACTTTTCACAGACCGGTGAGTAACTTTTCACAGACCAATGAGTAACTTTTCACAGACCAGTAAGTAACTTTTTAAAGACCAGTGAGTAGCTTTTAACAGATCGGTGAGTAACTTTCCACAGACCGGTGAGTAACTTTGCACAGACCAGTGAGTAACTTTCGACAGACCAGTGAGTAACTTTTCACAGACCGGTGAGTATTTTTACACAGACCAGTGAGTAATTTTTTGCAAAACAGTGAGTAAATTTTCACAGACCGGTGAGTTATTTTTCACAGACCGTTGAGTAACTTTTAATACATCCAAAATACTTTCTTATCCATCCCGACCCGTCCCAACCATCCCGATCCATTCCGATCCAACCCGATCCATCTTGATCAATCCCGATCCATTCCGATCCATCTTGACATCCTGATCCATTCCGATCGATCATAATAAATCCCGATTCATCTCGATCAATGCAAAGCCATCCCGAGCTATTCCGATCAATCCCGATCATTTATTCTGTTAATCTCTTCCGTTGAGTAACTTTTCACAGACCAGTAAGTAACTTTTTACAGACCAGTAAGTAACTTTTCACAGATCGATGAGTATTTTTTCACAGACCGATGAGTAACTTTTCACAGACCGGTGAGTTACTTTTCACAGACCAAAGAGTAACTTTTCACAGACCAGTGTGTAACTTTTTACAGACCAGTGAGTAGCTTTTAACAAACCGGTGAGTAATTTTTTGCAGACTGGTGAGTAACTTTTATCAGATCGGTGAGTAACTTTCCACAGACCGGTGAGTAACTTTGCACAGACCAGTGAGTAACTTTTGACAGACCAGTGAGTAACTTTTCACAGACCGGTGAGTAACTTTTAACAGATCGGTGAGTAACTTTCCACAGACCGGTGAGTAACTTTGCACAGACCGGTGAGTAACTTTTTACAGACCAGTGAGTTACTTTTCACAGACTGGTGAGTAATTTTTCACAGACCGTTGAGTAACTTTTAATACATCCTAAATACTTTCTTATCCATCCCGACCCGTCCCAACCATCCCGATCCATTCCGATCCAACCCGATCCATCTTGATCAATCCCGATCCATTTCGATCCATCTTGACATCCTGATCCATCCCGATCGATCATAATAAATCCCGATTCATCTCGATCAATGCAAAGCCATCCCGAGCTATTCCGATCAATCCCGATCATTTATTCTGTTAATCTCTTCCGTTGAGTAATTTTCCACAGACCGGTGAGTAACTTTCTACAGAACAGTGAGTAACTTTTCACAGATCGATGAGTATTTTTTCACAGACCGATGAGAAACTTTTCACAGACCGGTGAGTAACTTTTCACAGACCAATGAGTAACTTTTCACAGACCAGTAAGTAACTTTTTACAGACCAGTGAGTAGCTTTTAACAAACCGGTGAGTAATTCGTACCTTATTTATTATGCGAAAAAGGTGAGCTTTCATTTGTACCTTATTTATTATGCGAAAAAATAATGACACCATAATGATAATTACTAGTATACTAGATATATTTGCATTATATTGTAATATTCAGTGTCTTTTATATTATACAGATATGGTCTTATTTATATTAAACACTGTCATATCAATTTATTTTAGTAAAATTACATACAATTATCATAACACTATACATGCACCATATTTACTACAAACATCAATCATATCTATATCATATTTACAATTATTAATTATATGCAATTTTAATTACATCTTAAATACACAGTGCATCATAATTAGTTCGTCCATAGTAATGCTCCAATGCCTAGCCTAAAAAATCTTAAAGTTGGTTTCTTTAATGCGGGCTCACTTTGCACTAAGCAGGATGAGTTTATAATGGCCGTGGAGGAACTATCCCCTGATATTCTGGCAATAAATGAAACGTGGTTGAGGGCAGGGCAGGACGATCTGGCTCCTAATCTGCCTGGTTACCGGTTACGTCATTCTCCACGACCTGAACAGGTGAAAGGAGGGCGTGGTGGGGGAGTCGGTTTTTACATACGGAATGGTATAAACGCTCGCTTACTTTCTCACCCCCCAACGCTGACCGTAGACCAAATGTGGATGAGCATACGTATATGCGGCAGGGTGTTTTTGGTTGGGACGGCTTACAGACCGCCGTGGCTGGATATTAACACCTTCTTTGATGCAGTTACCAGCTCCATAGTATCTTTACCTAAATATGATGGGCTCATCTTGCTGGGAGATTTCAACATAGACCTTATGGATCCCACCAGCAGTAAGTCAAAACTACTCTTTCAATTCACCCAGACTATGAACCTGACCCAGTTAGTTGAGGAACCAACTCATTTCACTGATCATGGAAGCAGTCTTATTGATGTGATCTGCACTGACATTAAAGTCTCATGGGTCAAGGTTAAACATTCTCCTGACCTTGGACGGCATGCCATGCTGACAGCAGAGTTTAGGATCAAAAAAGATCAGCCTACTCCTCACTGGGTTACTTACAGAGCTCTTAAAAATATAGATCACAACCAGTTTAATAAGGATTTAGATGCTGTAAATTGGGAGTACACCAGTGGCTTAGAGAGTGTTGATGCTTTAGCTGAGGCCCTCACTGACTGCGTCAGGATGCTCTTCGATCTTCACGCCCCTGTTAAGAGGAAGAAGTTTAAGTATCCATCCCAACCCTGGATTACAGATACAGTCAAAGAAATGAAGGGTATTAGGGACGAATATCACACCAAATCAAAAAAAAGTGGTTCTGAAGCTCATAAAAATAGTTATAAATTTATGAAACAACTTGTGATAACCGCCATGGAAAACGAAAAAAAATGTTTCTTTTCTATACAAATTAATAATAATATAAAAAATTCTAAGAAACTGTGGTCTAACTTAAAAGGTGCTGTCTTACCAAAAAATAAAAACATGAACGATCTACCAGTATGCTTCGACAACCCTGATCTTATAAATGCACATTTTCTTGATATTCCCAGTAAGAATAATGTCTCCATATCTGAGCTGACTCACTTTGAATACCACCGATATGGTACGGGCACCTTCTCATTGCAAGAAGTCAGCGAGGATAGGATTATGAAAATAATCACTGCCCTTAAGTCTAATGCACAAGGGGATGATGGCGTCACTTTGGACATGATACTATTAACATTGCCACAATCCTTGGCCACTATTACATCCCTGGTAAACAAATCCATAAAAGAAGGCAAGTTTCCCAAGGTCTGGAAAACGGCTGTGGTAAAGCCTCTCCCTAAAGTAAGTAACCCAGCCTCTGTTAAAGAACTTAGACCTATCAGTATCTTACCATGTGTCTCCAAGATCCTGGAAAGGGTAGTCTGTGATCAGCTCACGCAGTACCTTGAGGAACAGGGCATACTTCCTCAGGTTCAGTCCGGGTTTCGCAGGGGGTTCAGCACTGCAACTGCTCTGGCAGACGTAGTCGACAACCTCCTTGCAGCTCAAGACCTTGGACAAGTCAGTGCCTTAGTATTATTGGACTTTTCACGGGCATTTGATTCCATCAACACAACGCTTTTATTGTCAAAACTTGCATATTATGGAATCGATGCCCGAGCCGTTAGATGGTTTAATAGCTACCTGAGCCAACGACAGCAGTATGTGGAGCTAAAGAGATGCGGTGATAAGCATGTGTCAGCACCCCTTCCTGTGACACGCGGCGTGCCTCAGGGCTCTATTTCGGGCCCTATCCTCTATGCACTTTACAGTGCTGACATAACTAAAAATATAAATCACTGCCAGTACCACATTTATGCCGATGACCTACAGTTATATTTGTCATTTACCCCGTCAGATTGGGTGAGTGCGATGGCTAAACTAAATGAAGATCTGGAGTGCATCTCTGCCTGGAGTCGGTCAAACTGCCTTGCCCTCAACCCGTCTAAATCAAAGTACATGCTGATTGGTTCTAAAAAGACACTTCTTAAAATAAATGAAACCAACACACCCATTAATATCACTATTGATGGTGAAGCCATAGAACAGGTGGAGGTGGCTAGAAACCTAGGAT
Source organism: Agriphila tristella (assembly GCA_928269145.1). Taxonomy (NCBI): domain Eukaryota; kingdom Metazoa; phylum Arthropoda; class Insecta; order Lepidoptera; family Crambidae; genus Agriphila; species Agriphila tristella. The sequence continues at coordinate 444,444 of OV743435.1, forward strand.
TAGTTTTTGACAGACAGCTACTTTTTGAGAACCACATCATGGAATGTGTCCGCAGTTGTTTTTACCGCTTGAAGGTTTTATATAAAATTAGACCATACCTGTGTGAAAAAGTTAGAATCCAGTTATGCGAGTCACTAATTCTATCGAAACTCAACTATTGTGATGTAGTCTATGGACCACGCATACTTTCCAGAACTTCTAACTTGATACAAAGAGTGCAGAATGCCTGTGCTCGCTTTTGTTTCCGCATTCCACCTAGGTCACACGTTACACCATTTCTCATAACGGCAAACTTATTGAAGATGGAAGCCCGCAGGAAACTTCATCTGGCTACGTTGATGTTCGGCATTGTAGATATAGGTAAACCACAGTACCTCTACAAAAAACTGATATGGGCGCAGAGGTCTGAAAGACCCCCTAGGCGGGCTTGCACTCATGTTTTCTCAACCCCTTTACATCGAACTGTAGCCTTTCGGGGTTCTTTTAGGTTTGCCGCCACACGTTGTTGGAACGATATCCCGCCACCTCTGCGCGATATAAAAACGATAAACACTTTTAAAAAACACTATAAACAGTATTTACTTGATTCTCAACGCACTCAATTTCTACTTACCAGCTAATTTAACACAACATGCGTGGTGGCGGGGAGTATCTAGCTTCCAGCTAAACTACACCCATGTAGTGGCTGCAAACCGAAATCTGAATCAATTTGCCACTCACTCTTTGGGGTTTTTTTATTGGTTGAGTGTGATCTTGCCTCACGGATAGTATTCACCATCATAAGACTTCCATACACCGAGAAAGCAATGACACTTCAATAACTATACTATCATATACACACCAACGTCACATCACATCTTTTCCTTTCAATATCAATCTTTCTGGAGAGGGTAGGTAGGTATTTGAATACGTGGACGTCGTGGACAAACGTGGCAAGACAAGATACAATTCAAAATTGCATATTTTAACCTGTCACACCACACACGACATAAATGTCAATGTCAAACCTTTTTATGTAAATAAGGCGAAGGACACAGTCCTTTCTGCCAATTTTTCATTTATCTTATTATCATGTCATTTTTAGGTAGATTTTAGTTAGTTTTTCTTTTCTTTGTTATTTTATTTCTTTCTTTTCCGTGACAGTCCAGGCCCTGTCAGAATAGCAGCGTGCCGTTGCGCTATCATAACGCCACGGCAATCACACGCTGAGGCAGAGACCTGTTATTGATCTCTCTTTATAAGCACTTAGTTTTTAGTTTATTTCACTTTAGAATTTAAATAATTAGCTAATGTTTAATTTGATTTTTTTTTGTATGTTAAGAGGTTGATAATAAAAACTTATTCTATTCTATTCTATTCTAATTTTTTGCAGACCGGTAAGTAACTTTTAACAGATCGGTGAGTAACTTTCCACAGACCGGTGAGTAACTTTGCACAGACCAGTGAGTAACTTTTGACAGACCAGTGAGTAACTTTTCACAGATCGATGAGTATTTTTTCACAGACCGAGGAGTAACTTTTTACAGACCAGTAAATAACTTTCCACAGACCGGTGAGTAACTTTTTACAGAACAGTGAGTAACTTTTCACAGATCGATGAGTATTTTTTCACAGACCGATGAGTAACTTTTCACAGACCGGTGAGTAACTTTTCACAGACCAATGAGTAACTTTTCACAGACCAGTGAGTAACTTTTTACAGACCAGTGAGTAGCTTTTAACAAACCGGTGAATAATTTTTTGCAGACTGGTGAGTAACTTTGAACAGATCGGTGAGTAACTTTCCACAGACCGGTGAGTAACTTTGCACAGACCAGTGAGTAACTTTTCACAGACTGGTGAGTAACTTTGCACAGACCGGTGAGTAACTTTTTACAGACCAGTGAGTTACTTGTCACAGACCGGTGAGTAATTTTTCACAGACCGTTGAGTAACTTTTAATACATCCTTAATACTTTCTTATCCATCCCGACCCGTCCCAACCATCCCGATCCATTCCGATCCAACCCGATCCATCTTGATCAATCCCGATCCATTCCGATCCATCTTGTCATCCTGATCCATCCCGATCGATCATAATAAATCCCGATTCATCTTGATCAATGCAAAGCCATCCCGAGCTATTCCGATCAATCCTGATCATTTATTCTGTTAATCTCTTCCGTTGAGTAACTTTTCACAGACCAGTGAGTAACTTTTTACAGACCAGTGAGCAACTTTTCACAGATCGATGAGTATTTTTTCACAGACCTATGAGTAACTTTTCCCAGACCGGTGAGTAACTTTTCACAGACCAATGAGTAACTTTTGACAGACCAGTGAGTAACTTTTCACATACCGATGAGTAACTTTACACAGACCAGTGAGTAATTTTTTGCAAAACAGTGAGTAAATTTTCACAGACCGGTGAGTTATTTTTCACAGACCGTTGAGTAACTTTTAATTCATCCAAAATACTTTCTTATCCATCCCGACCCATCCCAACCATCCCAATCCATTCCGATCCAACCCGATCCATCTTGATCAATCCCGATCCATTCCGATCCATCTTGACATCCTGATCCATCCCTATCGATCATAATAAATCCCGATTCATCTCGATCAATGCAAAGCCATCCCGAGCTATTACGATCAATCCCGATCATTTATTCTGTTAATCTCTTCCGTTGAGTAACTTTTCACAGACCAGTGAGTAACTTTTTACAGACCAGTGAGTAACTTTTCACAGATCGATGAGTATTATTTCACTGACCGAGGAGTAACTTTTTACAGACCAGTGAGTAACTTTCCACAGACCGGTGAGTAACTTTTTACAGACCAGTGAGTAACTTTTCACAGATCGATGAGTATATTTTCACAGACCGATAAGTAACTTTTCACAGACCGGTGAGTTACTTTTCACAGACCAATGAGTAACTTTTCACAGACCAGTGAGTAACTTTTTACAGACCAGTGAGTAGCTTTTAACAAACCGGTGAGTAATTTTTTGCAGACTGGTGAGTATTTTTTAACAGATCGGTGAGTAACTTTCCACAGACCGGTGAGTAACTTTGCACAGACCAGTGAGTAACTTTTGACAGAGCAGTGAGTAACTTTTCACAGACCGGTAAGTAACTTTTAACAGATCGGTGAGTAACTTTCCACAGACCGGTGAGTAACTTTACACAAACCGGTGAGTAACTTTTTACAGACCAGTGAGTTACTTTTCACAGACCGGTGAGTAATTTTTCACAGACCGTTGAGTAACTTTTAATACATCCTAAATACTTTCTTATCCATCCCGACCCGTCCCAACCATCCCGATCCATTCCGATCCAACCCGATCCACCTTGATCAATCCCGATCCATTCCGATCCATCTTGACATCCTGATCCATCCCGATCGATCATAATAAATCCCGATTCATCTCGATCAATGCAAAGCCATCCCGAGCTATTCCGTTCAATCCCGATCATTTATTCTGTTAATCTCTTCCGTTGAGTAACTTTCCACAGACCGGTGAGTAACTTTTTACAGACCAGTGAGTAACTTTTCACAGATCGATGAGTATTTTTTCACAGACCGTGGAGTAACTTTTTACAGACCAGTGAGTAACTTTCCACAGACCGGTGAGTAACTTTTTACAGACCAGTGAGTAACTTTTCACAGATCGATGAGTATTTTTTCACAGACCGATGAGTAACTTTTCACAGACCGGTGAGTTACTTTTCACAGACCAATGAGTAACTTTTCACAGACCAGTGAGTTACTTTTCACAGACCAATGAGTAACTTTTTACAGACCAGTGAGTAGCTTTTAACAAACCGGTGAGTAATTTTTTGCAGACTGGTGAGTATTTTTTAACAGATCGGTGAGTAACTTTCCACAGACCGTTTAGTAACTTTGCACAGACCAGTGAGTAACTTTTGACAGACCAGTGAGTAACTTTTCACAGACCGGTGAGTAACTTTTAACAGATCGGTGAGTAACTTTCCACAGACCGGTGAGTAACTTTGCACAGACCAGTGAGTAACTTTTGACAGACCAGTGAGTAACTTTTCACAGATCGATGAGTATTTTTTCACAGACCGAGGAGTAACTTTTTACAGACCAGTAAATAACTTTCCACAGACCGGTGAGTAACTTTTTACAGAACAGTGAGTAACTTTTCACAGATCGATGAGTATTTTTTCACAGACCGATGAGTAACTTTTCACAGACCGGTGAGTAACTTTTCACAGACCAATGAGTAACTTTTCACAGACCAGTGAGTAACTTTTTACAGACCAGTGAGTAGCTTTTAACAAACCGGTGAATAATTTTTTGCAGACTGGTGAGTAACTTTGAACAGATCGGTGAGTAACTTTCCACAGACCGGTGAGTAACTTTGCACAGACCAGTGAGTAACTTTTCACAGACTGGTGAGTAACTTTGCACAGACCGGTGAGTAACTTTTTACAGACCAGTGAGTTACTTGTCACAGACCGGTGAGTAATTTTTCACAGACCGTTGAGTAACTTTTAATACATCCTTAATACTTTCTTATCCATCCCGACCCGTCCCAACCATCCCGATCCATTCCGATCCAACCCGATCCATCTTGATCAATCCCGATCCATTCCGATCCATCTTGTCATCCTGATCCATCCCGATCGATCATAATAAATCCCGATTCATCTTGATCAATGCAAAGCCATCCCGAGCTATTCCGATCAATCCTGATCATTTATTCTGTTAATCTCTTCCGTTGAGTAACTTTTCACAGACCAGTGAGTAACTTTTTACAGACCAGTGAGCAACTTTTCACAGATCGATGAGTATTTTTTCACAGACCTATGAGTAACTTTTCCCAGACCGGTGAGTAACTTTTCACAGACCAATGAGTAACTTTTGACAGACCAGTGAGTAACTTTTCACATACCGATGAGTAACTTTACACAGACCAGTGAGTAATTTTTTGCAAAACAGTGAGTAAATTTTCACAGACCGGTGAGTTATTTTTCACAGACCGTTGAGTAACTTTTAATTCATCCAAAATACTTTCTTATCCATCCCGACCCATCCCAACCATCCCAATCCATTCCGATCCAACCCGATCCATCTTGATCAATCCCGATCCATTCCGATCCATCTTGACATCCTGATCCATCCCTATCGATCATAATAAATCCCGATTCATCTCGATCAATGCAAAGCCATCCCGAGCTATTACGATCAATCCCGATCATTTGTTCTGTTAATCTCTTCCGTTGAGTAACTTTTCACAGACCAGTGAGTAACTTTTTACAGACCAGTGAGTAACTTTTCACAGATCGATGAGTATTATTTCACTGACCGAGGAGTAACTTTTTACAGACCAGTGAGTAACTTTCCACAGACCGGTGAGTAACTTTTTACAGACCAGTGAGTAACTTTTCACAGATCGATGAGTATATTTTCACAGACCGATAAGTAACTTTTCACAGACCGGTGAGTTACTTTTCACAGACCAATGAGTAACTTTTCACAGACCAGTGAGTAACTTTTTACAGACCAGTGAGTAGCTTTTAACAAACCGGTGAGTAATTTTTTGCAGACTGGTGAGTATTTTTTAACAGATCGGTGAGTAACTTTCCACAGACCGGTGAGTAACTTTGCACAGACCAGTGAGTAACTTTTGACAGACCAGTGAGTAACTTTTCACAGACCGGTAAGTAACTTTTAACAGATCGGTGAGTAACTTTCCACAGACCGGTGAGTAACTTTACACAAACCGGTGAGTAACTTTTTACAGACCAGTGAGTTACTTTTCACAGACCGGTGAGTAATTTTTCACAGACCGTTGAGTAACTTTTAATACATCCTAAATACTTTCTTATCCATCCCGACCCGTCCCAACCATCCCGATCCATTCCGATCCAACCCGATCCACCTTGATCAATCCCGATCCATTCCGATCCATCTTGACATCCTGATCCATCCCGATCGATCATAATAAATCCCGATTCATCTCGATCAATGCAAAGCCATCCCGAGCTATTCCGTTCAATCCCGATCATTTATTCTGTTAATCTCTTCCGTTGAGTAACTTTCCACAGACCGGTGAGTAACTTTTTACAGACCAGTGAGTAACTTTTCACAGATCGATGAGTATTTTTTCACAGACCGATGAGTAACTTTTCACAGACCGGTGAGTTACTTTTCACAGACCAATGAGTAACTTTTCACAGACCAGTGAGTTACTTTTCACAGACCAATGAGTAACTTTTTACAGACCAGTGAGTAGCTTTTAACAAACCGGTGAGTAATTTTTTGCAGACTGGTGAGTATTTTTTAACAGATCGGTGAGTAACTTTCCACAGACCGTTTAGTAACTTTGCACAGACCAGTGAGTAACTTTTGACAGACCAGTGAGTAACTTTTCACAGACCGGTGAGTAACTTTTAACAGATCGGTGAGTAACTTTCCACAGACCGGTGAGTAACTTTGCACAGACCGGTGAGTAACTTTTTACAGACCAGTGAGTTACTTTTCACAGACCGGTGAGTAATTTTTTGCAGACTGGTGAGTAACTTTTAACAGATCGGTGAGTAACTTTCCACAGACCGTTGAGTAACTTTGCACAGACCAGTGAGTAACTTTTGACAGACCAGTGAGTAACTTTTCACAGACCGGTGAGTAACTTTTCACAGACCGTTGAGTAACTTTGCACAGACCAGTGAGTAACTTTTGACAGACCAGTGAGTAACTTTTCACAGACCGGTGAGTAACTTTTACAGATCGGTGAGTAACTTTGCACAGACCGGTAAGTAACTTTTTACAGACCAGTGAGTTACTTTTCACAGACCGGTGAGTTATTTTTCACAGACCGTTGAGTAACTTTTAATACATCCTAAATACTTTCTTATCCATCCCGACCCGTCCCAACCATCCCGATCCATTCCGATGCAACCCGATCCATCTTGATCAATCCCGATCCATTCCGATCCATCTTGACATCCTGATCCATCCCGATCGATCATAATAAATCCCGATTCATGTCGATCAATGCAGAGCCATCCCGAGCTATTCCGATCAATCCCGATCATTTATTCTGTTAATCTCTTCCGTTGAGTAACTTTTCACAGACCAGTGAGTAACTTTTTAAAGACCAGTAAGTAACTTTTCACAGATCGATGAGTATTTTTTCACAGACCAATGAGTAACTTTTCACAGACCAGTAAGTAACTTTTTACAGACCAGTGAGTAGCTTTTAACAAACCGGTGAGTAATTTTTTGCAGACCGGTAAGTAACTTTTAACAGATCGGTGAGTAACTTTCCACAGACCGGTGAGTAACTTTGCACAGACCAGTGAGTAACTTTTGACAGACCAGTGAGTAACTTTTCACAGATCGATGAGTTATTTTTCACAGACCGAAGATAATTTTTTTACAGACCAGTGAGTAACTTTCCACAGACCGGTGAGTAACTTTTTACAGACCAGTGAGTAACTTTTCACAGATCGATGAGTATTTTTTCACAGACCGATGAGTAACTTTTCACAGACCGGTGAGTTACTTTTCACAGACCAATGAGTAACTTTTCACAGACCAGTGAGTAACTTTTTACAGATCGATGAGTATATTTTCACAGACCGATAAGTAACTTTTCACAGACCGGTGAGTTACTTTTCACAGACCAATGAGTAACTTTTCACAGACCAGTGAGTAACTTTTTACAGACCAGTGAGTAGCTTTTAACAAACCGGTGAGTAATTTTTTGCAGACTGGTGAGTATTTTTTAACAGATCGGTGAGTAACTTTCCACAGACCGGTGAGTAACTTTGCACAGACCAGTGAGTAACTTTTGACAGACCAATGAGTAACTTTTCACAGACCGGTAAGTAACTTTTAACAGATCGGTGAGTAACTTTCCACAGACCGGTGAGTAACTTTACACAAACCGGTGAGTAACTTTTTACAGACCAGTGAGTTACTTTTCACAGACCGGTGAGTAATTTTTCACAGACCGTTGAGTAACTTTTAATACATCCTAAATACTTTCTTATCCATCCCGACCCGTCCCAACCATCCCGATCCATTCCGATCCAACCCGATCCACCTTGATCAATCCCGATCCATTCCGATCCATCTTGACATCCTGATCCATCCCGATCGATCATAATAAATCCCGATTCATCTCGATCAATGCAAAGCCATCCCGAGCTATTCCGTTCAATCCCGATCATTTATTCTGTTAATCTCTTCCGTTGAGTAACTTTCCACAGACCGGTGAGTAACTTTTTACAGACCAGTGAGTAACTTTTCACAGATCGATGAGTATTTTTTCACAGACCGTGGAGTAACTTTTTACAGACCAGTGAGTAACTTTCCACAGACCGGTGAGTAACTTTTTACAGACCAGTGAGTAACTTTTCACAGATCGATGAGTATTTTTTCACAGACCGATGAGTAACTTTTCACAGACCGGTGAGTTACTTTTAACAGACCAATGAGTAACTTTTCACAGACCAGTGAGTTACTTTTCACAGACCAATGAGTAACTTTTTACAGACCAGTGAGTAGCTTTTAACAAACCGGTGAGTAATTTTTTGCAGACTGGTGAGTATTTTTTAACAGATCGGTGAGTAACTTTCCACAGACCGTTTAGTAACTTTGCACAGACCAGTGAGTAACTTTTGACAGACCAGTGAGTAACTTTTCACAGACCGGTGAGTAACTTTTAACAGATCGGTGAGTAACTTTCCACAGACCGGTGAGTAACTTTGCACAGACCGGTGAGTAACTTTTTACAGACCAGTGAGTTACTTTTCACAGACCGGTGAGTAATTTTTTGCAGACTGGTGAGTAACTTTTAACAGATCGGTGAGTAACTTTCCACAGACCGTTGAGTAACTTTGCACAGACCAGTGAGTAACTTTTGACAGACCAGTGAGTAACTTTTCACAGACCGGTGAGTAACTTTTCACAGACCGTTGAGTAACTTTGCACAGACCAGTGAGTAACTTTTGACAGACCAGTGAGTAACTTTTCACAGACCGGTGAGTAACTTTTACAGATCGGTGAGTAACTTTGCACAGACCGGTAAGTAACTTTTTACAGACCAGTGAGTTACTTTTCACAGACCGGTGAGTTATTTTTCACAGACCGTTGAGTAACTTTTAATACATCCTAAATACTTTCTTATCCATCCCGACCCGTCCCAACCATCCCGATCCATTCCGATCCAACCCGATCCATCTTGATCAATCCCGATCCATTCCGATCCATCTTGACATCCTGATCCATCCCGATCGATCATAATAAATCCCGATTCATGTCGATCAATGCAAAGCCATCCCGAGCTATTCCGATCAATCCCGATCATTTATTCTGTTAATCTCTTCCGTTGAGTAACTTTTCACAGACCAGTGAGTAACTTTTTAAAGACCAGTAAGTAACTTTTCACAGATCGATGAGTATTTTTTCACAGACCAATGAGTAACTTTTCACAGACCAGTAAGTAACTTTTTACAGACCAGTGAGTAGCTTTTAACAAACCGGTGAGTAATTTTTTGCAGACCGGTAAGTATCTTTTAACAGATCGGTGAGTAACTTTCCACAGACCGGTGAGTAACTTTGCACAGACCAGTGAGTAACTTTTGACAGACCAGTGAGTAACTTTTCACAGATCGATGAGTTATTTTTCACAGACCGAAGATAATTTTTTTACAGACCAGTGAGTAACTTTCCACAGACCGGTGAGTAACTTTTTACAGACCAGTGAGTAACTTTTCACAGATCGATGAGTATTTTTTCACAGACCGATGAGTAACTTTTCACAGACCGGTGAGTTACTTTTCACAGACCAATGAGTAACTTTTCACAGACCAGTGAGTAACTTTTTACAGACCAGTGAGTAGCTTTTAACAGACCGGTGAGTAACTTTTAACAGATCGGTGAGTAACTTTCCACAGACTGGTGAGTAACTTTTCACAGACCGGTGAGTAACTTTTTACAGACCAGTGAGTTACTTTTCACAGACCGGTGAGTAATTTTTCACAGACCGTTGAGTAACTTTTAATACATCCTAAATACTTTCTTATCCATCCCGACCCGTCCCAACCATCCCGATCCATTCCAATCCAACCCGATCCATCTTGATCAATCCCGATCCATTCCGATCCATCTTGACATCCTGATCCATCCCGATCGATCATAATAAATCCCGATTCATCTTGATCAATGCAAAGCCATCCCGAGCTATTCCGATCAATCCCGATCATTTATTCTGTTAATCTCTTCCGTTGAGTAACTTTTCACAGACCAGTGAGTAACTTTTTACAGACCAGTGAGTAACTTTTCACAGATCGATGAGTATTTTTTCACAGACCGATGAGTAACTTTTCACAGACCGGTGAGTAACTTTTCACAGACCAATGAGTAACTTTTGACAGACCAGTGAGTAACTTTTCACATACCGGTGAGTAACTTTACACAGACCAGTGAGTAATTTTTTGCAAAACAGTGAGTAACAACAGGGGGGTGACGTCACGGACGCTGTACTGGAAAGTCACTGTGTCAGTTTTTATATCGGTAAAAATACTTTCGCGCGTCGTACATTAACGGTGTGTTAGTGATTATAAGCTAGCGGCACTGGTTAAGTTGTGGAAGTGTAGACGATTCTCTTGCCGTCCAATACGAGAAGATATCGGTCGATTTATTTAGTTAATCACTGGATTATCTCTTCCAAGACGGTAATCTGCTTTTGGATTATCCTCGCCTGCCCCCAAATCGATAAATTTACCGCGCCATCTATTGGTGAGTGGCAACATCAAAGATAGCAGCACCACCTATTGGGATATAACAGCAACTACGTGCTATTTACTTAAAGCGTGCTATTGAAAGCATCATTGTACGCCATCTGTTGAAGAACTGCTGTACCGCGAAACAATTACTGAGAAACGAACCATCATGGTCCACTGCGGTGCTTGCGGAAAGTTCCTGTCTCCGACGGGCGCGGTCAACTGCTCTACGTGTCCGCTAAAATATCACAAAGTCTGTCTAGCTACTTCAGACAAAGCCACCACAGGCAGGGATTGGGTTTGCCCGAGTTGTAAGCGAAATACCCGTAGAGGCGACAACAATCAGACTGCAGAAAAGGACTTGCCTGCCTCACCTCAATATCATGAAGCAGAGTCTCCTCAAGACAGTGCCTGTGAAACACCTGGTGGGGTGGATACTCGTCGTGACCGGGAGCTCGCTCAGTTTATGGCAGAACTGCGGGAATTCCGCAAAGAAATGGCGCTGATGCGGGACTCCTTTTCGGCGCGGCTGGACACCATTGAGCGGCGATTGGACGTGCTGGAGCAACGTCAGCCGGACGCCACCACCGGATCGGAGGGTACAGCGAAGCTGGAGCGTACTATAGCTGAGCTCAAGCAGGAGTTAAATGATCGCGACCAGGAGGCCCTCTCGTCCGATCTGGAAATAGGGCAGCTACCGGAAGAGAAGGGGGTGAGTGTTGTCCAGACGGTGACCGTGCTGGCCGCGCGGCTGGGAGTGAAGCTGGAGGACCGGGACGTAGTGTTCGCGGAACGCGTGGGCGCGCCGCCGGCCGAGGCGGGGGGCCGCCCGCGTCGCATCGTGGTGCGGCTGGCGCGCCGCCACCTGCGCGACGAGCTGCTGCAGGCCGCGCGCGTGCGCCGCACCGCCACTGGTAGCGCCACAGGAGGCCGCGTCTTCATCAACGAGCGGCTGACTCGCCACAATCGTCAGCTTTTCCATCAGGCTCGAGAGCAGTGCAAGAAGTTGCAGTGGCGTTATTCCTGGACGAAGAGGGGACGTATATTCGTCCGGCGGGCGGACGACTCACCCGCATACCAACTTCGGTCTGGAGCAGATTTGGAACGAGTACTGGGGGCCCAGGAGAAGTGACTCTTACTCGTACCAGTCGCAACCACCTACAAACATTTCGGCATTTTACCTACGGTACATATTGCTAGTAAAATACCTAAATTAGTTTTTTTGTGTTCGGCTTGGATTAAGTTATTTGTTTTTTTGCTTGTTAGTATTTATATTATTTTTTTGTATACTTACAACATCTTACATGCTTATAGGAGTCAATCTTCACTAAATGAAAAGCATTTTTTAGTAAATAACGTAACTTTTAATTTGTTTTATGAGAACATGATAATTATGTTAACTTTTAATTCTATAAACAAGTTAAAATCAAGCCTTTTATCAGCCAGTTATCAATCAGCAAAGTCCATCAATTTCTTAACCGCTAAACGTCGGCGAGGGGGAAACATAATAATGTATTGGACTGCTATATTAATTACAGCGGGATCTTATATATTACCTACTAATAATTTTACTATATTTCAAACTAATTACAATACTCTTTTTTATTTCTATTGTTATTAAATTCTCTGCGTACTTATGTGTAACTGCACTTCTGTACTACTTTGCAGGTCAGTCTCTAAACATTATCTTTGCTCTTGTAATTTTATATGTCTTAATCAACTTCAATGGTAAATAAACTTTTGAGAGTCGGTTTGTACAATGCAGGTTCCCTCGGTACCAATCACGATAACTTTATTGCGGCAGTCGCTCGGTACGACTTGGACATACTAGCTATCAATGAAACTTGGCTCAGAGAGGGGGAGGAGGGTCGGGCACCTGCATTACCTGGGTACAGGCTACGGCACACTCCGCGACCGCGCGACAGGCGCGTGCGCGGGGGAGGCGTCGGCTTTTACATAAGGCGCAACGTTAGTGTGCGCACATGGCCCCACCCGGTAGACCCAGCACACAAATTAATTGAGCAGATGTGGCTCGCGTTGACCCTTAACGGAAAGAAGCTTATTATTGGTACTGCATATCGTCCACATTGGATGAATATGGATTTATTCTTTGATGCACTCTCGGACACTATAAGTTCAATTCCCAATTATGACAATCTTATATTACTAGGCGATTTCAACATTAACCTATTGCATGCTCATGACTCGAGAACCATTAAATTTAATAATTTTATATCTAATTTCAATCTTTCACAGCTAATATATGAACCTACCCATTTTACACAAAATAGCCAATCTCTCATTGATGTTGTGTGTACAGATCAAAAAGTTAAAAATATCGCTTTGGATCACGTTGGCTCCATTTGTGGTCATTGCCTAATAGTCTGTGAGTTCAATATTAAATGCGATAAACATTTACCTCAAATTATTAAATATAGACCTTTAAATAGCATTTGTGCAGATAAATTTAATAATGATCTACAAAATATAAGATGGGATCTCATATCTAGAACTGACTGTGTTAATGACATGGTTGGTGTTTTTAATGAATGTGTTCTGACTGTGTTTGACCAACATGCACCACTGAAGACCATCAGAATCAAGGATCAGTCGCTACCTTGGATCACAGATACGGTCAGACTCATGATGTATCTGCGGGATGAGGCTTTAGCAGATTACCACAAAAAAAGGAAAAAAAGACCAGACAGTTCAAATCAATACTACAAATCCTTAAAATCTTTAGTAAATCAAGCTCTATTTTTTGAAAAGATAGCTTATTTTAAATATCACGTCAATAATAAAATTAACAATCCAAAATTATTGTGGAAAAATCTTAAAAATACAATTTTGCCCCAGAAAAAGAGCGACTTACCTTTATCTTTTAAAGATCCTAATATTATAAATAATAATTTTTTGAATGTACCAGGTAACTCAGAGGTACCTATTTCACATTTAACTTATTTTGAATTCCATCGTTTCTCTGACTCAGTTTTTCATCTTAAACCTATTAGTTTGGAACAAATAATAAAATTATTTCACAGTTTAAAATCTAGCGCAGTAGGTTGTGATTCGATTGGCCTGGACATGCTAATTAAAACCTTTCCATATACAGTAGATATTATCAAAAATATTATTAATTTGTCAATTACATCCCAAACATTCCCTGATTTATGGAAATCAGCTATTGTACTTCCTCTGCCTAAGATATCTAATCCAGTTGACCTAAAGGACCTTAGGCCCATTAGCATACTGCCATGTCTGTCCAAAATCCTTGAGAAAGCTGTTGCAACTCAGTTGAATGACTTCCTCAAAGCAAATGAAATTTTACCTGAGTTTCAGTCTGGTTTTAGGAAGGGACGTGGTACCACAACGGCCCTCCTTGATGTAACAGACAATATAATACATGCTCAAGACCAAGGTATGTGCACTCTGCTGGTTTTATTAGATTTTTCCAGGGCATTTGAATCTTTGAATATAAATTTACTAATATCCAAACTAAGCTATTATGGATTTGACTGTCAGGCCTTGCAGTGGTTTCATAGTTATTTGACTGGCCGTTATCAGTATGTCAAACTTAACTCAAGCGATGGTTCTTCTGTGGAATCTGAGAAAGTGGCTATAGATAGGGGCGTGCCGCAGGGCTCTATATTAGGACCAATCTTGTTCGCTCTGTATTCTGCGGATATAACAAGACGCATAACTCACTGCAGATACCATATTTATGCTGATGATACTCAAATCTACATATCTTTTAAGCCCGAGGATATTGACCAGGCAATATCAAAAGTCAATGAGGATCTCTTGGGTATCGCTGATTGGTCTGAAAGGAACTGCCTATTGCTGAACCCGGTCAAAACCAAGTACATGATCTTCGGGACTAAACACCAAATAGAAAAAATTTCCTCACCAGGATCAGTTAAATTAAAGGATACACCAATAGAGAGAGTCTATGAGGCACGAAATTTGGGTCTTATGATGGACTGTAATTTGCGATTTGAGAATCATATTGGGAATTGTATTCGAAATTGTTTTTATAGGCTAAGAGTATTGTATAGAGTGAGACGTTACCTTAGCGAAGAATTGCGTATCCGTCTGGTAGAGTCCCTAGTGTTATCCAAATTGAACTATATGGATACTGTATTTGGTCCTCGTTTGCTTGTAAAAACTCAAAATCGTATTCAACGAGTGCAAAATGCTTGCGCTCGTTTTTGCTTCGATATTCCGTTAAGGGCCCACGTGACCCCATTCTTAAACAAGCATATTATGTTAAAAATGAGGCACCGTCGAAAACTGCATCTAGCTTGCTTAATGTTTGGCATTGTTAAACAAAAAGCACCTTCTTATTTATATGGTAAGCTTTTTTGGCTATCGAGTCGCAAGCCATATGAGCCCCGTAAGACTGCTAAACAGCTAGCAACTCCTCAACATGCATCCGCTGCCTTCCGAGGTAGTTTCCGCTACGCAGCATCCAAGTGCTGGAATAATATTCCTCCACCGATTAGGAACCTGCAAAGTATCAACAGTTTTAAGAATAAACTCAAGTCATTTATTATTAACTTTCAGAAAATGCAGGAAACTCAAGTACAGGATACAAGTGCACTTTGAAAAATCTTTTTTCTTACCTTAATTGTCTGTCCCATATGCATTGTAGTGTTAACTCTGTCTCCCGATGATGGTTGAATCTTTTATAGGAACCTTAAGAATAATATATTTTGTTCTCCACTAATTATTATTTTCACAGAGAAAGCAAATTATTTTGTTGATATAATCCTCGCGTCTTGTCAAAAAGTGAAGCGTCCGCCGTCCATAGATAGAGTAAAAAAAAATCACAGATTAGGTTAGTTGCGATCTTAGAGAAGTAAGGTTGAGAATGCGATTTAAAATGTCATTTAAATTATTTTATCTTTTTTTATGTCTTTGCCCCATAACGTGTAAATAGCAGGGGGATTATCCATTCAGCCGTTAATTTATTGTTTATATTTCTTTTCATTGTTTCTTGTGTTAATTGTTATGCTTAGATTTAAGTGTGTTTTTTTTTTCATTGTTCCGTGACATCACCAAACCGGTTCCTACGGAAGATCAGCGTTGGGTTAAAAGCCTAGCATTATGCTGAGTCGGGACCGATTTGGGACAAAGCTAAGATACTGTCTTATAGCCTTTGTTTAATTTTATTTTATTTTTATTTCTTGTGTATTTTGTTTTGTCTCGAATAAATGTTTTTCTATTCTATTCTATAAATTTTCACAGACCGGTGAGTTATTTTTCACAGACCGTTGAGTAACTTTTAATTCATCCAAAATACTTTCTTATCCATCCCGACCCGTCCCAACCATCCCAATCCATTCCGATCCAACCCGATCCATCTTGATATATCCCGATCCATTCCGATCCATCTTGACATCCTGATCCATCCCTATCAATCATAATAAATCCCGATTCATCTCGATCAATGCAAAGCCATCCCGAGCTATTCCGATCAATCCCGATCATTTATTCTGTTAATCTCTTCCGTTGAGTAACTTTTCACAGACCAGTGAGTAACTTTTTACAGACCAGTGAGTAACTTATCACAGATCGATGAGTATTTTTTTACAGACCGAGGAGTAACTTTTTACAGACCAGTGAGTAACTTTCCACAGACCGGTGAGTAACTTTTTACAGACCAGTGAGTAACTTTTCACAGATCGATGAGTATTTTTTTACAGACCGATGAGTAACTTTTCACAGACCGGTGAGTTACTTTTCACAGACCAATGAGTAACTTTTCACAGACCAGTGAGTAACTTTTTACAGACCAGTGAGTAGCTTTTAACAAACTGGTGAGTAATTTTTTGCAGACTGGTGAGTAACTTTTAACAGATCGGTGAGTAACTTTCCACAGACCGGTGAGTAACTTTGCACAGACCAGTGAGTAACTTTTGACAGACCAGTGAGTAACTTTTGACAGACCAGTGAGTAACTTTTCACAGACCGGTGAGTAACTTTTAACAGATCGGTGAGTAACTTTGCACAGACCGGTAAGTAACTTTTTACAGACCAGTGAGTTACTTTTCACAGACCGGTGAGTTATTTTTCACAGACCGTTGAGTAACTTTTAATACATCCTAAATACTTTCTTATCCATCCCGACCCGTCCCAACCATCCCGATCCATTCCGATCCAACCCGATCCATCTTGATCAATCCCGATCCATTCCGATCCATCTTGACATCCTGATCCATCCCGATCGATCATAATAAATCCCGATTCATGTCGATCAATGCAAAGCCATCCCGAGCTATTCCGATCAATCCCGATCATTTATTCTGTTAATCTCTTCCGTTGAGTAACTTTTCACAGACCAGTGAGTAACTTTTTAAAGACCAGTAAGTAACTTTTCACAGATCGATGAGTATTTTTTCACAGACCAATGAGTAACTTTTCACAGACCAGTAAGTAACTTTTTACAGACCAGTGAGTAGCTTTTAACAAACCGGTGAGTAATTTTTTGCAGACCGGTAAGTAACTTTTAACAGATCGGTGAGTAACTTTCCACAGACCGGTGAGTAACTTTGCACAGACCAGTGAGTAACTTTTGACAGACCAGTGAGTAACTTTTCACAGATCGATGAGTAATTTTTCACAGACCGAAGAGTAACTTTTTACAGACCAGTGAGTAACTTTCCACAGACCGGTGAGTAACTTTTTACAGACCAGTGAGTAACTTTTCACAGATCGATGAGTATTTTTTCACAGACCGATGAGTAACTTTTCACAGACCGGTGAGTTACTTTTCACAGACCAATGAGTAACTTTTCACAGACCAGTGAGTAACTTTTTACAGACCAGTGAGTAGCTTTTAACAGACCGGTGAGTAACTTTTAACAGATCGGTGAGTAACTTTCCACAGACTGGTGAGTAACTTTGCACAGACCGGTGAGTAACTTTTTACAGACCAGTGAGTTACTTTTCACAGACCGGTGAGTAATTTTTCACAGACCGTTGAGTAACTTTTAATACATCCTAAATACTTTCTTATCCATCCCGACCCGTCCCAACCATCCCGATCCATTCCAATCCAACCCGATCCATCTTGATCAATCCCGATCCATTCCGATCCATCTTGACATCCTGATCCATCCCGATCGATCATAATAAATCCCGATTCATCTTGATCAATGCAAAGCCATCCCGAGCTATTCCGATCAATCCCGATCATTTATTCTGTTAATCTCTTCCGTTGAGTAACTTTTCACAGACCAGTGAGTAACTTTTTACAGACCAGTGAGTAACTTTTCACAGATCGATGAGTATTTTTTCACAGACCGATGAGTAACTTTTCACAGACCGGTGAGTAACTTTTCACAGACCAATGAGTAACTTTTGACAGACCAGTGAGTAACTTTTCACATACCGGTGAGTAACTTTACACAGACCAGTGAGTAATTTTTTGCAAAACAGTGAGTAAATTTTCACAGACCGGTGAGTTATTTTTCACAGACCGTTGAGTAACTTTTAATTCATCCAAAATACTTTCTTATCCATCCCGACCCGTCCCAACCATCCCAATCCATTCCGATCCAACCCGATCCATCTTGATCAATCCCGATCCATTCCGATCCATCTTGACATCCTGATCCATCCCTATCGATCATAATAAATCCCGATTCATCTCGATCAATGCAAAGCCATCCCGAGCTATTCCGATCAATCCCGATCATTTATTCTGTTAATCTCTTCCGTTGAGTAACTTTTCACAGACCAGTGAGTAACTTTTTACAGACCAGTGAGTAATTTATCACAGATCGATGAGTATTTTTTTACAGACCGAGGAGTAACTTTTTACAGACCAGTGAGTTGTCTACGATGGAGACAATTAAAATACAAAAATGTAGTATACTAGTATATTGCAAAATTTGTTACAGAAGATATAAAATGGCGGTTGTGGCGAGAACGTGTGTCTGTTCGAAGATTGAAAAAAGGAATGAGGCGGGCGGCGGGGGTCGCGCGCCCGGTGCGCTCTAATTGATTGTGGCTGCGTTCGCGACGTCGGCGTAGAATCGCCCCGCGCCCCTCCACCCGTGCGTGCAGAGCTAGGCGCGTACATCCTCCGGGCGTTGAAAGACTATCTTTCAAAGAAGAATTGCAGAAATTCTTTAAGTTGCCATTAACGGTCAGCACGATGCTGTTCATCCCATCGGCAACCTGCAATTTTAGAAATGTAGCTGAAGCTGAAGCTAAGTTTGACCCCACCTACAGAATTCAGTGAATGCTGTCTTTATTGGGTATGATGATCATTCGTCCCTTCGACAACGTCTGTAGTGGGGATAATACACATCTTGCTGATTGCTCTTCTTATCGTTCCTCTATTTGTAAGAACATCGGCGACTCGGCTAACTCCATCTGGTCCTGGGTATAGACGACTGATGCGAGCAAGCCGCCATTGAAGTGGAGGAAGTTGGTCTTCCTTCAGGATCACGAGGTCCCCAACTTGAAGTTCTCGCTGCCGTGTTCGCCACTTCGTGCGTTGCTGAAGTTCTGCGATGAATTCCCGCCGCCATCTTTCCCAAAAATGTTGTCTGAGCTGCTCGATGCGTTCGTATCTGTTGGGCCATTTAGCAGTCACAGGTGGCGACGGCAATGAGGTAAGAGGGTGCCCGATTAGGAAGTGGCCCGGCGTTAAAGGAGAAGGGTCAGTAGGGTTTGACGAGAGAGGAGTGAGTGGACGGGAGTTTAGAATTGCTTCTATCTGTGCAAATAGCGTTGTGAGCTCCTCAAACGTTAGGGATGCGTTACCAGCTATACGACGTAGGTGATGTTTGGCCGATTTTACCCCGGCCTCCCAGATACCCCCAAAGTTTGGCGAATAAGCTGGGCTGTGGAGAAAACGCACGCCTTCTTCAGTTGCAAACTCGGCAATAGACTGACGACTGGCCCTAACTAACCTTCTCAATTCATTGTTTGCACCCTTGAAATTAGTCCCATTGTCACAAAAAATTGTAGCTGGCTTACCCCTTCTAGATATGAATCGGCGCAGTGCTAAGATGAAAGCCTCTGTAGTCAGGTCGCTTACAACTTCCAGATGTACCGCCCTTGAAGTGAAGCACACAAATAAACACAAGTAGCATTTAGAAATACGATTACCCTTGCCCTTCCTGCTAGAGATCAAAAATGGTCCCGCCATGTCGGTGCCGCACGAGTAAAAAGGGAAGGTTGGATTACTTCTTTCGGCAGGCAAATTTCCCATTATAGGCTGCAGAGTTTCCCCTCGGAATCGCGTACAAATTATGCATTGCTTGGCCGTGCCGCGAGCTAGAAGCCTACCGCCTATAGGCCAGAATCGTTCGCGGATAGAAGACAGAAGTAACTGAGGACCAGCATGGAACAAACGTAAGTGTTCATATCTCATTATTAATTTAGTAAGGTGATGCTTGGCGTCTAGAATAGCAGGATGTTTTTTATCATATTCATATTCAGAGTTTTGGAGTCGACCTCCAACTCTCATAATTCCAACATTGTCAATGAACGGATTAAGTGAAAGTAATTTGGAATTACGGTGTAGTGCTTTGCTTTCTACTATGTTACGAATTTCAGTAGGATAAGATTCAAATTGTGACTGCTTTATTAAAATATTTAACGAATTATCCAGTTCGACAACATCCAAGGGTCCCGTAAATTTAGAATCATGATTTCGCGAGTTATTGATAAAACGTAATACATATGCATAGATTCTTTTAAGCTTATTTAAATTTGAATATTTTTCAAATTGAATTATATTGTTATTTGTTATTTCGATATTACATTTTACTGCATCCTTGGACGTTTTAATTTCAGGCAAATTGTCACTAATAGGTATAGGTACTGTTTGTTTAGGCCATTCAGAAGATTGTGACTTGAGGTACGACGGTCCTTCCAACCACAAGGAAAAGGAATGTAAGTATTTAGGGTCGACCCCTCTAGAAGCCACATCAGCCGGATTTTCATCAGTTGGCACATGCCTAAAGTTGAAACCTATTGTTAACTCCTTTCCATCACGCCATAAAATTAACTGAAGGTGGCGCTGCGATGGATCTATTTCTATTCGGCGATACATCTTTTCGATGTCCGCAATGAGAATAAATTTATATTGTCGAAAACGAAGCAAAAGAGACAATAAATCACTTTGCACAACCGGTCCAATAGCCTGGATATCATTTAATGACTTCCCGGTGGCGGTTTTACAAGATGCATTAAAAACTACTCTAAGTTTAGTGGTTTCACTTTTTTCTTTAATTACCGCGTGATGAGGCATGTAATGTCCAAAACTTGGCCGTTCGACTTTAACTAGGTGCCCCAAATCAGCGTATTCCTTTAAAAATTGTTTATACTGTTCTTTTAATTTTGGAAGTCTATTAAATCTCTTTTCTAAATTTTCAAAACATTTTTTCGATGTATACCAATTTTCCCCAATTGACTCTTCCGGCACTTCCTTGAAGGGAATTTTAACCGAAAAACGACCATTAGGGCTACGTTTAACAGTATCTATAAAATGCTGTTCACAAAATTGTTCCTCTGGAGAATATGATTTTTTATTAAGGGGTAGTTCATCAATTGACCAAAATTTTTCCAAGGAATCAAGAATTTCCTGACTAAAATGACAATTAACATTTGAGTCTAATTTCGGCTTTGAAACGGGTCCGGCAACTAACCAGCCCAAATTAGAATCCTGTAAAACAGGCTTGTGTGTACCCAGCCTTATAAATTTAGACCTTATAATTTCCCAATAAACATTTGCTCCAAGAAGAATATCTATTTCGGAGGGACAATGGAAAGTAGGGTCAGCAAGTGCAATGTTTTTTGGTAAATGCAATTCGCTAATATTAATTAATGAATTCGGTAAAGTACCTGTGATGACCGGAATTACCAAACAATTGACATCCACTTCATAAGAACCAACGCGTGACCTTATATTAATATTACACCTTTCAGTTATATTGCAAGAAGAATTATTTATACCACTCACATTAATAGAATTAATTGATTTCCCAACTAACCCCAGTTTCCTCTTTAATTTTTCGGTTATGAAAGATGATTGACTGGCAGTATCCAAAAGTACACGGGCAGTGTACGTCTTATTATTGCACACTATGTTCACTAATGCGGTACACAATAACACCTGACCAGTGGTAGCCACTGATAAAGTCACGGGTGGGCCAGAAACGCCATCTCCATTTTGCGTATTTTGTTGTGAAGATGTGGATGGCACAGAAATTTCAGTATTAAATGTAGAATCAGAACTGGGTAATTGTCTATGTAAAAGCGTATTGTGCTTTTTCCTACAAAAGCGGCAGCCAGTTTTTAAATTACAATGATACGCGTCATGGCCGCTACGAAAACAATTTTTACACAATTGCAATTTAGAAATTATATTAATCCGATCATCGACAGACATATCTTTGAGTTTATTACATTCATACAAACGATGACTTTGTTTACATAATTGACAACACAATATGTTCAATTTTTTATCGACCGAAACCGTAAGACTTTTATAATTATTGTTGATAAATTTAGGTTTATTATCACGTGACCCCTGTCTATGTTCCGAGTAGTTACTGAAAGAAGTTTCCAGTACGTCAGCACGACCACGCAAAAATGAACAAAATTCTTCAATTGAAGGTAGGTTGGTAAAAGTGCACTTGTGCTCTTCCCACTTTTTACTCGTGTTTATATCCAATTTTGAGCTTATAATAAAAATTATAAGTGCATCCCACTTGTCAGTAGGTTGCCCTAAAGTTTCTAAGGCACGCAGATGCTTTGCAAAATGATCTATAATAAATCTTAATGCCTTATGGGACTCTCTAGTTATACTCTCAACTGAAAACAACGCCTTAAGATGGTTATTTATTAAAATGTTAGGATTATTGTATCTGTCACACAAAAGTGACCAAGCGACACTAAAATTTTTTGAGGTAAATTCTATAGACTTTATTACGGTGCTAGCACTTCCCTCCAAGGACGAACGTAGGTAATGGAATTTATTAATGGAAGGTATGTTGTCATTACTATTTATCATGGCTTCAAACATATCCCTATACTCCAACCAAAATAAATAGTTGCCATCAAAAGTGGGTAGTCTTATGGTGGGAAGTTTAATAGAATTAAATGAGTTTGATTGACAGCTTGCCATAGAATTGTCAATGGTGTTAGTCTCATTCAAAGCAGGCTCAACATTTACTCGACAAGATTCTAAAATATCTTGCCCGATTGACAAGTGTGAATAAAAAAGATTTTCGATTGCATCCCTTTCTTTAATTTGTTCCGCGGGGTCAGTATGCACTAAATCAATTTTATTTTGCAGCTCCTCAAACTCATTTAACAATAATTGCAGTTTATTAACTCTTAACTCAAGTTCTTTATACTTAGCGCCAGAAATTTCAGAGGTTTTCATCTTTTGCAATACACTTAAATACTCGGTAAATCTAGTTAAACGCCCCTTAATTATACCGCGCTGTCTAATAAGTTTTGGTAAGTCGGATAAATCATCGCCTGAGGCGGCAGCAGCAGTTGCAGATCCATCCGTTTGTGACATTTTTGAAATAAATAAATTAGGCACACACAACAGTAAAGTTCAAAGGCGCAAACAATGAAGTAAGAAGTAAATAAAATTCTAACCGGTATGATGAAGCATGCGAAGACTCCACAACCAGCCACAGGTGCAGCCCACGCCACTACACGTTGCCCTCGCCGAGCACACAGCACCGGCCAGCAAGCTGAGCCCGCACACCGCACAGCGAGCGAGCCGCTCGCGGAAGCGCCTAAGCTAAACGCGCCGCGCGCCCGGTCACAAGTACTATAGAACGACAATGAATGTAAAAACTTGAGCAATAATTTTGGGTACTGATAATTGGGATGTTAACGAAATAACTTTAATCGTTTATTAAATTAAATAGGTATGAAAGTAGTTTTAATCACTAAGGAATGATGTGCATTTTAGCAAATGAATTATAGGATAATAAGTACTGATAAAATGCAGTTATGAAAAAAAACGTTTGCGGGCGATTATTTTATAACAAAATGGTGGGTAACTATAACGTTTTAAAATAACGAAATTTTCTGTGCTTTAAACAGAATGAGACACAGTAGCTGGTAATCGCAATAAAATTATAGACGTAGAAAGAAATAAAAATTGTGAGTATAGCATTAAATAGCCCTGCCCATATGAAAGCTTGATCAGGAATAGGTACCTAACGCTTGAGGTGCAGGGGAGCTTTTACACACATAAAAACAATTCTGATGGAATAAAGATAGGAAAAAATGGTGTACTTCCTTGGGCTAGACCTCCAGACGGCAGAAGAAGAACCTCGTAGTCCGCTGCAGGCCCCAGAAGACAGCAGTTCTCCAGGCGTAAATTTGGCGGGAAGCTTTTCCCACGCACGATCACTTGTTGACCGGTTTCTCGCACTTTTTGACGAAACTTGCAGATTACTGTACCTACGGTCGCCAAATTGTCTACGATGGAGACAATTAAAATACAAAAATGTAGTATACTAGTATATTGCAAAATTTGTTACAGAAGATATAAAATGGCGGTTGTGGCGAGAACGTGTGTCTGTTCGAAGATTGAAAAAAGGAATGAGGCGGGCGGCGGGGGTCGCGCGCCCGGTGCGCTCTAATTGATTGTGGCTGCGTTCGCGACGTCGGCGTAGAATCGCCCCGCGCCCCTCCACCCGTGCGTGCAGAGCTAGGCGCGTACAGAGTAACTTTCCACAGACCGGTGAGTAACTTTTTACAGACCAGTGAGTAACTTTTCACAGATCGATGAGTATTTTTTTACAGACCGATGAGTAACTTTTCACAGACCGGTGAGTTACTTTTCACAGACCAATGAGTAACTTTTCACAGACCAGTGAGTAACTTTTTACAGACCAGTGAGTAGCTTTTAACAAACTGGTGAGTAATTTTTTGCAGACTGGTGAGTAACTTTTAACAGATTGGTGAGTAACTTTCCACAGACCGGTGAGTAACTTTGCACAGACCAGTGAGTAACTTTTGACAGACCAGTGAGTAACTTTTCACAGACCGGTGAGTAACTTTTAACAGATCGGTGAGTAACTTTCCACAGACCGGTGAGTAACTTTGCACAGACCGGTGAGTAACTTTTTACAGACCAGTAAGTTACTTTTCACAGACCGGTGAGTTATTTTTCACAAACCGTTGAGTAACTTTTAATACATCCAAAATACTTTCTTATCCATCCCGACCCGTCCCAACCATCCCAATCCATTCCGATCCAACCCGATCCATCTTGATCAATCCCGATCCATTCCGATCCATCTTGACATCCTGATCCATCCCTATCGATCATAATAAATCCCGATTCATCTCGATCAATGCAAAGCCATCCCGAGCTATTCCGATCAATCCCGATCATTTATTCTGTTAATCTCTTCCGTTGAGTAACTTTTCACAGACCAGTGAGTAACTTTTTACAGACCAGTGAGTAACTTTTCACAGATCGATGAGTATTTTTTCACAGACCGATGAGTAACTTTTCACAGACCGGTGAGTTACTTTTCACAGACCAATGAGTAGCTTTTAACAAACCGGTGAGTAATTTTTTGCAGACTGGTGAGTATTTTTTAACAGATCGGTGAGTAACTTTCCACAGACCGTTTAGTAACTTTGCACAGACCAGTGAGTAACTTTTGACAGACCAGTGAGTAACTTTTCACAGACCGGTGAGTAACTTTTAACAGATCGGTGAGTAACTTTCCACAGACCGGTGAGTAACTTTGCACAGACCGGTGAGTAACTTTTTACAGACCAGTGAGTTACTTTTCACAGACCAATGAGTAACTTTTTACAGACTGGTGAGTAACTTTTAACAGATCGGTGAGTAACTTTCCACAGACCGTTGAGTAACTTTGCACAGACCAGTGAGTAACTTTTGACAGACCAGTGAGTAACTTTTCACAGACCGGTGAGTAACTTTTAACAGATCGGTGAGTAACTTTCCACAGACCGGTGAGTAACTTTGCACAGACCGGTGAGTAACTTTTTACAGACCAGTGAGTTACTTTTCACAGACCGGTGAGTAATTTTTTGCAGACTGGTGAGTAACTTTTAACAGATCGGTGAGTAACTTTCCACAGACCGTTGAGTAACTTTGCACAGACCAGTGAGTAACTTTTGACAGACCAGTGAGTAACTTTTCACAGACAGGTGAGTAACTTTTCACAGACCGTTGAGTAACTTTGCACAGACCAGTGAGTAACTTTTGACAGACCAGTGAGTAACTTTTCACAGACCGGTGAGTAACTTTTAACAGATCGGTGAGTAACTTTGCACAGACCGGTAAGTAACTTTTTACAGACCAGTGAGTTACTTTTCACAGACCGGTGAGTTATTTTTCACAGACCGTTGAGTAACTTTTAATACATCCTAAATACTTTCTTATCCATCCCGACCCGTCCCAACCATCCCGATCCATTCCGATCCAACCCGATCCATCTTGATCAATCCCGATCCATTCCGATCCATCTTGACATCCTGATCCATCCCGATCGATCATAATAAATCCCGATTCATGTCGATCAATGCAAAGCCATCCCGAGCTATTCCGATCAATCCCGATCATTTATTCTGTTAATCTCTTCCGTTGAGTAACTTTTCACAGACCAGTGAGTAACTTTTTAAAGACCAGTAAGTAACTTTTCACAGATCGATGAGTATTTTTTCACAGACCAATGAGTAACTTTTCACAGACCAGTAAGTAACTTTTTACAGACCAGTGAGTAGCTTTTAACAAACCGGTGAGTAATTTTTTGCAGACCGGTAAGTAACTTTTAACAGATCGGTGAGTAACTTTCCACAGACCGGTGAGTAACTTTGCACAGACCAGTGAGTAACTTTTGACAGACCAGTGAGTAACTTTTCACAGATCGATGAGTTATTTTTCACAGACCGAAGAGTAACTTTTTACAGACCAGTGAGTAACTTTCCACAGACCGGTGAGTAACTTTTTACAGACCAGTGAGTAACTTTTCACAGATCGATGAGTATTTTTTCACAGACCGATGAGTAACTTTTCACAGACCGGTGAGTTACTTTTCACAGACCAATGAGTAACTTTTCACAGACCAGTGAGTAACTTTTTAAAGACCAGTGAGTAGCTTTTAACAGACCGGTGAGTAACTTTTAACAGATCGGTGAGTAACTTTCCACAGACTGGTGAGTAACTTTGCACAGACCGGTGAGTAACTTTTTACAGACCAGTGAGTTACTTTTCACAGACCGGTGAGTAATTTTTCACAGACCGTTGAGTAACTTTTAATACATCCTAAATATTTTCTTATCCATCCCGACCCGTCCCAACCATCCCGATCCATTCCAATCCAACCCGATCCATCTTGATCAATCCCGATCCATTCCGATCCATCTTGACATCCTGATCCATCCCGATCGATCATAATAAATCCCGATTCATCTTGATCAATGCAAAGCCATCCCGAGCTATTCCGATCAATCCCGATCATTTATTCTGTTAATCTCTTCCGTTGAGTAACTTTTCACAGACCAGTGAGTAACTTTTTACAGACCAGTGAGTAACTTTTCACAGATCGATGAGTATTTTTTCACAGACCGATGAGTAACTTTTCACAGACCGGTGAGTAACTTTTCACAGACCAATGAGTAACTTTTGACAGACCAGTGAGTAACTTTTCACATACCGGTGAGTAACTTAACACAGACCAGTGAGTAATTTTTTGCAAAACAGTGAGTAAATTTTCACAGACCGGTGAGTTATTTTTCACAGACCGTTGAGTAACTTTTAATTCATCCAAAATACTTTCTTATCCATCCCGACCCGTCCCAACCATCCCAATCCATTCCGATCCAACCCGATCCATCTTGATCAATCCCGATCCATTCCGATCCATCTTGACATCCTGATCCATCCCTATCGATCATAATAAATCCCGATTCATCTCGATCAATGCAAAGCCATCCCGAGCTATTCCGATCAATCCCGATCATTTATTCTGTTAATCTCTTCCGTTGAGTAACTTTTCACAGACCAGTGAGTAACTTTTTACAGACCAGTGAGTAATTTATCACAGATCGATGAGTATTTTTTTACAGACCGAGGAGTAACTTTTTACAGACCAGTGAGTAACTTTCCACAGACCGGTGAGTAACTTTTTACAGACCAGTGAGTAACTTTTCACAGATCGATGAGTATTTTTTTACAGACCGATGAGTAACTTTTCACAGACCGGTGAGTTACTTTTCACAGACCAATGAGTAACTTTTCACAGACCAGTGAGTAACTTTTTACAGACCAGTGAGTAGCTTTTAACAAACTGGTGAGTAATTTTTTGCAGACTGGTGAGTAACTTTTAACAGATCGGTGAGTAACTTTCCACAGACCGGTGAGTAACTTTGCACAGACCAGTGAGTAACTTTTGACAGACCAGTGAGTAACTTTTCACAGACCGGTGAGTAACTTTTAACAGATCGGTGAGTAACTTTCCACAGACCGGTGAGTAACTTTGCACAGACCGGTGAGTAACTTTTTACAGACCAGTAAGTTACTTTTCACAGACCGGTGAGTTATTTTTCACAAACCGTTGAGTAACTTTTAATACATCCAAAATACTTTCTTATCCATCCCGACCCGTCCCAACCATCCCAATCCATTCCGATCCAACCCGATCCATCTTGATCAATCCCGATCCATTCCGATCCATCTTGACATCCTGATCCATCCCTATCGATCATAATAAATCCCGATTCATCTCGATCAATGCAAAGCCATCCCGAGCTATTCCGATCAATCCCGATCATTTATTCTGTTAATCTCTTCCGTTGAGTAACTTTTCACAGACCAGTGAGTAACTTTTTACAGACCAGTGAGTAACTTTTCACAGATCGATGAGTATTTTTTCACAGACCGAGGAGTAACTTTTTACAGACCAGTGAGTAACTTTCCACAGACCGGTGAGTAACTTTTTACAGACCAGTGAGTAACTTTTCACAGATCGATGAGTATTTTTTCACAGACCGATGAGTAACTTTTCACAGACCGGTGAGTTACTTTTCACAGACCAATGAGTAACTTTTCACAGACCAGTGAGTAACTTTTTACAGACCAGTGAGTAGCTTTTAACAAACCGGTGAGTAATTTTTTGCAGACTGGTGAGTAACTTTTAACAGATCGGTGAGTAATTTTCCACAGACTGGTGAGTAACTTTGCAGAGACCAGTGAGTAACTTTTGACAGACCAGTGAGTAACTTTTCACAGACCGGTGAGTAACTTTTAACAGATCGGTGAGTAACTTTCCACAGACCGGTGAGTAACTTTGCACAGACCGGTGAGTAACTTTTTACAGACCAGTGAGTTACTTTTCACAGACCGGTGAGTAATTTTTCACAGACCGTTGAGTAACTTTTAATACATCCTAAATACTTTCTTATCCATCCCGACCCGTCCCAACCATCCCGATCCATTCCGATCCAACCCGATCCATCTTGATCAATCCCGATCCATTCCGATCCATCTTGACATCCTGATCCATCCTGATCGATCATAATAAATCCCGATTCATCTCGATCAATGCAAAGCCATCCCGAGCTATTCCGATCAATCCCGATCATTTATTCTGTTAATCTCTTTCGTTGATTAACTTTTCACAGACCAGTGAGTAACTTTTTACAGACCAGTGAGTAACTTATCACAAATCGATGAGTATTTTTTCACAGACCGAGGAGTAACTTTTTACAGACCAGTGAGTAACTTTCCACAGACCGGTGAGTAATTTTTAACAGACCAGTGAGTAACTTTTCACAGATCGATGAGTATATTTTCACAGACCGATGAGTAACTTTTCACAGACCGGTGAGTTACTTTTCACAGACCAATGAGTAACTTTTCACAGACCAGTGAGTAACTTTTTACAGACCAGTGAGTAGCTTTTAACAAACCGGTGAGTAATTTTTTGCAGACTGGTGAGTATTTTTTAACAGATCGGTGAGTAACTTTCCACAGACCGGTGAGTAACTTTGCACAGACCAGTGAGTAATTTTTGACAGACCAGTGAGTAACTTTTCACAGACCGGTGAGTAACTTTTAACAGATCGGTGAGTAATTTTCCACAGTCCGGTGAGTAACTTTACACAGACCGGTGAGTAACTTTTTACAGACCAGTGAGTTACTTTTCACAGACCGGTGAGTAATTTTTCACAGACCGTTGAGTAACTTTTAATACATCCTAAATACTTTCTTATCCATCCCGACCCGTCCCAACCATCCCGATCCATTCAGATCCAACCCGATCCATCTTGATCAATCCCGATCCATTCCGATCCATTCTGACATCCTGATCCATCCTGATCGATCATAATAAATCCCGATTCATCTCGATCAATGCAAAGCCATCCCGAGCTATTCCGATCAATCCCGATCATTTATTCTGTTAATCTCTTCCGTTGAGTAACTTTTCACAGACCAGTGAGTAACTTTTTACAGACCAGTGAGTAACTTTTCACAGATCGATGAGTATTTTTTCACAGACCGATGAGTAACTTTTCACAGACCGGTGAGTAACTTTTCACAGACCAATGAGTAACTTTTCACAGACCAGTGAGTAACTTTTTACAGACCAGTGAGTAGCTTTTAACAAACCGGTGAGTAATTTTTTGCAGACTGGTGAGTAACTTTTACCAGATCGGTGAGTAACTTTCCACAGACCGGTGAGTAACTTTGCACAGACCAGTGAGTAACTTTTGACAGACCAGTGAGTAACTTTTCACAGACCGGTGAGTAACTTTTAACAGATCGGTGAGTAACTTTCCACAGACCGGTGAGTAACTTTGCACAGACCGGTGAGTAACTTTTTACAGACCAGTGAGTTACTTTTCACAGACCGGTGAGTAATTTTTCACAGACCGTTGAGTAACTTTTAATACATCCTAAATACTTTCTTATCCATCCCGACCCGTCCCAACCATCCCGATCCATTCCGATCCAACCAGATCCATCTTGATCAATCCCGATCCATTCCGATCCATCTTGACATCCTGATCTATCCCGATCGATCATAATAAATCCCGATTCATCTCGATCAATGCAAAGCCATCCCGAGCTATTCCGATCAATCCCGATCATTTATTCTGTTAATCTCTTCCGTTGAGTAATTTTCCACAGACCGGTGAGTAACTTTTTACAGACCAGTGAGTAACTTTTCACAGATCGATGAGTATTTTTTCACAGACCGATGAGTAACTTTTCACAGACCGGTGAGTTACTTTTCACAGACCAATGAGTAACTTTTCACAGACCAGTAAGTAACTTTTTACAGACCAGTGAGTAGCTTTTAACAAACCGGTGAGTAATTTTTTGCAGACCGGTAAGTAACTTTTAACAGATCAGTGAGTAACTTTCCACAGACCGGTGAGTAACTTTGCACAGACCAGTGAGTAACTTTTGACAGACCAGTGAGTAACTTTTCACAGATCGATGAGTATTTTTTCACAGACCGAGGAGTAACTTTTTACAGACCAGTGAGTAACTTTCCACAGACCGGTGAGTAACTTTTTACAGACCAGTGAGTAACTTTTCACAGATCGATGAGTATTTTTTCACAGACCGATGAGTAACTTTTCACAGACCGGTGAGTTACTTTTCACAGACCAATGAGTAACTTTTCACAGACCAGTGAGTAACTTTTTACAGACCAGTGAGTAGCTTTTAACAGACCGGTGAGTAACTTTTAACAGATCGGTGAGTAACTTTCCACAGACTGGTGAGTAACTTTGCACAGACCGGTGAGTAACTTTTTACAGACCAGTGAGTTACTTTTCACAGACCGGTGAGTAATTTTTCACAGACCGTTGAGTAACTTTTAATACATCCTAAATACTTTCTTATCCATCCCGACCCGTCCCAACCATCCCGATCCATTCCGATCCAACCCGATCCATCTTGATCAATCCCGATCCATTCCGATCCATCTTGACATCCTGATCCATCCCGATCGATCATAATAAATCCCGATTCATGTCGATCAATGCAAAGCCATCCCGAGCTATTCCGATCAATCCCGATCATTTATTCTGTTAATCTCTTCCGTTGAGTAACTTTTCACAGACCAGTGAGTAACTTTTTAAAGACCAGTAAGTAACTTTTCACAGATCGATGAGTATTTTTTCACAGACCAATGAGTAACTTTTCACAGACCAGTAAGTAACTTTTTACAGACCAGTGAGTAGCTTTTAACAAACCGGTGAGTAATTTTTTGCAGACCGGTAAGTAACTTTTAACAGATCGGTGAGTAACTTTCCACAGACCGGTGAGTAACTTTGCACAGACCAGTGAGTAACTTTTGACATACCAGTGAGTAACTTTTCACAGATCGATGAGTAATTTTTCACAGACCGATGAGTAACTTTTTACAGACCAGTGAGTAACTTTCCACAGACCGGTGAGTAACTTTTTACAGACCAGTGAGTAACTTTTCACAGATCGATGAGAATTTTTTCACAGACCGATGAGTAACTTTTCACAGACCGGTGAGTTACTTTTCACAGACCAATGAGTAACTTTTCACAGACCAGTGAGTAACTTTTTACAGACCAGTGAGTAGCTTTTAACAGACCGGTGAGTAACTTTTAACAGATCGGTGAGTAACTTTCCACAGACTGGTGAGTAACTTTGCACAGACCGGTGAGTAACTTTTTACAGACCAGTGAGTTACTTTTCACAGACCGGTGAGTAATTTTTCACAGACCGTTGAGTAACTTTTAATACATCCTAAATACTTTCTTATCCATCCCGACCCGTCCCAACCATCCCGATCCATTCCAATCCAACCCGATCCATCTTGATCAATCCCGATCCATTCCGATCCATCTTGACATCCTGATCCATCCCGATCGATCATAATAAATCCCGATTCATCTTGATCAATGCAAAGCCATCCCGAGCTATTCCGATCAATCCCGATCATTTATTCTGTTAATCTCTTCCGTTGAGTAACTTTTCACAGACCAGTGAGTAACTTTTTACAGACCAGTGAGTAACTTTTCACAGATCGATGAGAATTTTTTCACAGACCGATGAGTAACTTTTCACAGACCGGTGAGTAACTTTTCACAGACCAATGAGTAACTTTTGACAGACCAGTGAGTAACTTTTCACATACCGGTGAGTAACTTTACACAGACCAGTGAGTAATTTTTTAGAAAGAAAGAAAGAAAGAAGAAAGAAAAACATTTATTGGTCTCTACACCTTAAAACTTAACGAACATTAAACGATTAAACAACAAACACGTAAAAGAAAAAAAAAAAAAGAAAGGAAACAATAATTACAAAGAGATAGGTGCGAGGGCCAACGGGTAGCTGCCTCAGCTGTGCTTCTGCGACATTGCGTAGAATGCCACAGAAACGCTGATTTTCAGACAGCTCCCTAGGTAAGGTGGTGACTTTTAGGGAATAATAATATAAATAAAGAAATAAATACATATGCCAACATTTAAAAGAAAGGAGTCCGTGATTTTAGGAAGGAGAAAAGGAAAAAGAGAAAAAAGAAGATTTTTGATTAGTCTGTGGTTTTTGTAATCTGTCTAGTCTGTTCCGTCTGTCAGTCGTACCGTGTCGTGTCAGTGTCACTGCCATAGTCAAGAGTATGTTTTGTCATTTTCAGTCGAAGTACCCCAAATATAAATTAATAAAAATGCTTGCCACGTCGACGAAGTGAAAAACGTGGCTTGCCACGCGGACATTTGTGACGTGGTAATGGAGATTAGAGCTGCTACCACAAACATACAGGTCTTTGGCTGCTACGGATACTCAGTAGGTAACCCGTGGAA
Organism: Agriphila tristella; assembly: GCA_928269145.1. Classification (NCBI taxonomy): domain Eukaryota; kingdom Metazoa; phylum Arthropoda; class Insecta; order Lepidoptera; family Crambidae; genus Agriphila; species Agriphila tristella. The sequence goes on from OV743435.1 coordinate 478,016, forward strand.
ACAACAACTTCCCCATGCCATGGCCGTCGTGATGGAATAACGTTGCGCTGTACCACGGCGTGTCCAGTGCTATTGGGTGAGAAATATGGCAGCTGCCCAAACTCTTGCGCAAACTTCAAACTACGCGAAAAAGACATGGAGCTGGACCCTAAACCCATCAAGCAAATCGTGAAAAAACCGAGAGTAAGTGCCAGAGTGCAACGTTCATTGTCTATCAACATAGTGATTTTTGCAGTGTTAGTAGATGCTTTTTAAGTTCCTTTTTAAGACTGTATTTTGATTTTAGCTCACGTATCGGAGGTGGAAGGGCGTTCCAACATTTTGAGGCAGCGAATTTAAAGGAACCTCTGAAGGCCACAGTGCGATGTAAAGGAGTATCAAAGATGTGAGTGCATGCCCTTTTCTGGTATCTGCGACGATCTTGAGCCCAAACTAGTTTCTCATAAAGATAATGTGGCCTCCCAGAGCTGATGATGCCGAATAACAGAGTTGAGAGGTGGAGCTTTCTGCGTGCTGCCATTTTAAGTGAATCGGCTGTGTTAAGATAAGGTGTGATGTGTGACCGAGGCGGGACATGATAAGAAAAACGGGCACAAGCGTTTTGCACGCGTTGAATTAGTTTTTCAGACCTAGCCAGGAGGCATGGACCGAAGACAACATCACAATAATTGAGTTTGGACAAAATGAGGGACTCGCACAACTTTGTTCTAAGTTCTACCCTAATGTAAGGTCTTATTTTATAGAGTAGTTTTAGTCTGTAAAAACAGTTGCGGGCACATTCTATCACATGACTTTCAAAATTTAGGTGACTGTCAAATGTGAGTCCCAGATTTCGGGCTTTGTCTACACGTTCAATGAGTTTTCCCCCTATGTTAACATTGAATGGTGCGTTGGTATTATTGAATTTTTTTAGCTTGTTTCTAGTGCCTAGGAGCATAAGTTTAGATTTAGTGGGGTTCAGAACAAGACAATTTGATTCGCACCAGCGAGATAGACTTTGCAGGTCGTCGTTGATCTTGGCCGCAGCAACAACATCGTCTGTTGGGTCAAATGACAGATACAGCTGCAGATCATCAGCATATAAATGGTAATTACAATGAGAGATACTGTGTACTATGTCTGCGCTGTATAATATGTACAGGATCGGACCAAGGATCGATCCCTGCGGAACGCCCCGTGAAACTGACAATGGGGGGGACTTCAGTTTCGAACCATCTGCCATGGTGAGCTCCACGAATTGGGATCTATGCGAAAGATAACTATCAAACCACCTCACCGCTCTGGCATCAGCACCATAATATGATAATTTAGATAATAGCAGATTTGTATTTATAGAGTCAAAAGCGCGGGAGAAGTCGAGAAGCAGCAGAGCTGATAGTTTGCCCTGGTCTTGAGCCGTGAGGAGGTTATCCACAACATCAGCGAGAGCAGTTGCAGTACTGAAGCCCTTGCGAAATCCAGACTGGAGATGAGGAAGTAAGTTGTGATTTTCAAGGTATCTAGTGAGTTGATCACAAACTATCCGTTCTAAAACCTTTGAGATGCATGATAGCAAACTAATGGGTCGAAGGTCAGTTTCTGAAGAAGGTTGGCTATGTTTTGGAAGCGGCTTCACAACCGCAGTCTTCCAAATCTGTGGGAATGTGCATTCCTCAATCGACCTATTGATGATTGTGGTAATAGTTTTTAGGGATTGTGGTAAAGTAAGCAGCAGCATGTCCAAAGATACACCGTCATAACCCTGCGCATTGGACTTGAGCCCTTTGATGGTTTTCAGTACCAGATCCTCGCCTACAGGATGCAGTGACAAAGTGGCTGAACAGCCCCTGTGGTGTTCAAAGTAAGTCAGCTGAGATATGGATACTTTATTCTCACCCGGGACGTTCATGAAGTTTCTATTTATAACCTCGGGGTTGTCAAAGCATGGTGGTAGGTCGCACGACACTTTTTTGTCTGGTAATATACTATTTTTAAGGTTACGCCAGAGTTGTTTAGAGTTTGTCAGCTGCGAATTGATCTGTTGTTGAAAGAAACAGGCTTTTTCAGTCTCAATGGCTGAAATCACAGTGTGTTTCATAGTTTTATAACTTACTTTAAGGCTTGGATTATTTTGTGACTTGTGTCTTTTGTGATAGTCATCTCTAATTCGCATCATTGATCTTACGGTATCAGTAATCCATGGGTGAGGAGGATGCCTAAATTTACGTTTTCTGATGGGTGCATGTAAGTCGAAAAGTGTGTTGATGCAGGTGGTGAAAGCCTCCGCCAAAAAGTTTACATCGTCGACTTTGCATAGATTGTCCCAGTCAATCATATCGAGGTCTTTGTGAAACTGCTCTAAGACAATGTCCCTTAGGGGTCTGTAGGTGACCCAACGTGGTTGTGGCTTTACCACCTTCACCTTGAATTCGGCCATCACCATAGCATGCTTACCAATGTCTGGTGAGTACTTTACCTCCACGTGGAGAGCTCGAATGTCAGCACAAATTACATCTATGAGAGTACTACTGTGGTCCGTAAAGTGAGTGGGTTCTGTTACAAACTGTGTCAAACTAATACTTTGCAGGAGTTGTGTTAGGAGTTTAAACTTACTGCTGCTGCAATCAAGACAGTCGATGTTGAAGTCACCCACCAAAACCACCCCGTCCTGATCGGTGAAGGAAGTGATAGTATCCATGAGTGCGTTCAGAAATATGTTTACATCGAGACGTGGTGGTCTGTAGGCTGTCCCAACCATTATGACCTGATTCTGTAGACGGACAGTTAGCCACATTTGTTCTACTGTCGCTGTACTGGGGTGCTGGTATGTACGAGCGTTTACACCCTTCCGTATGTAGAACCCAACTTCTCCTCCCCTACCGTCATGAATGTGGTCTGGTCTTGGAGTATGACGTAGGTGGTAACCTGAAAGTCTAGGTGCTCTGTCCTCATGTCCAGTTCGGAGCCATGTTTCATTAATTGCTAGTATGTCTGGAGATAACTCCTCCGCAGCCGCAATGAAATTGTCATGACCCGTATTTAAAGAACCTGCATTAAAGATCCCAACTTTAAGGTTTTTAAGATTATTCATCAGTAAATATATTTAATATGAATTTTATCAACTTTTTAGACACAAAAATTGTGTAATTATATAAAAAGATAAGTTTATTTAGTACAGAACTATTAGGAATTAGCATAAGATTATTGATTAAGGATTTTGTCAAGGTATAATGTAAGGGAAGAATATTAAATAGATGTGTATAGTTTCTAATGTAGAAAAATGTGTTTGGCATGATAATGTAATATAAATAGTTATAGTATTTAAAGAGGATAGTATTATTTTCGATTGGCCCCGCATAAAAACATATACAAAATGACAGACAATGTACAAGAAATTGATACATTTGAAAATATAAGAAATAATTATGTGATAAGAGAATACTTATTGACTTGTGATTATGGCAAGCCGAATACATAGCGAAGTATAGGATCAATAGTACGGACAGCAAATATGAGTATGAAGGTTTATCAAAAAAGTTTCTACTAAAATTTAAACTTAGAGAATTAATGCATAATTTGTGTCGCAGGTCACTGTGGGGCCGCTGAAGGATTGGGCGAGGTCTGATGGCCAAACGCCTGAGCAAGGTCCCCTTCCGAGCGAAACTGAAAGGCAGGCTTGCCGTCCCCCTGCCGAGCGAATATGCGGCCGCGACGCGTCCAACAGTAGCGCCACTGCAACCTGCGACATTCCTCTCGGACACAGTAAAAAAGCTGTCGGTTAGAGCGAGTCAGCCGCTCGTTGATAAAGACACGGGGGCCCGCGGCGGACGCAAGGCCGGCACGGCGCACGCGTGCGGCGCGTAGCAGCTCGTCGCGCAGGTGGCGGCGCTGCAGGCGCACCACGCCGCGGCGCGGGCGGCCCCCTGTCTCGGCTGGCGGCGCACCCACGCGCTCCGCGAAAACCACGTCGCGCTCTTCCAGTGTCACACCGAGTCGTGCGGCGAGCGTTGTCACCGACTGGATGACGCTCACGCCCTTCTCCTCCGGCAGCTCCCCGATGTCCAGGTCGGCCAGGAGGGCCTCCTGGTCGCGATCGTTGAGCTCCCTCTTCAGATCGGCGATGGTGCGTTCGAGCTCGGCGGTGCTACCGGAAACGACCTCAGGGACTCGCTTCTCTAGGACGTCCAGCCTCCGCTCGTAATCGTCCATGCGACGCATCATTGACTCGCGCAAAAGGCCCATCTCCTTGCGGAATTCACGCATCTCCGCCATAAATACGACCAGCTCGTGATCCTGGAGGGCCCCTACACGATAAGCCTCCCGCTGAGGTGCAGGAACAGAGTAATCCGAAGTATCACCCTGAGGTGGCGTACCGTATATACCTTTATCCGGCGTACGACTGTTGTCACCCTTCTTTATACCCTTCTTGCAGTTGGGGCAGACCCAGTTCTTGCTTATTTGGGTCTTATCCGGCAGGGACACGCACCCCTTATGGAATATAGCCGGACATAAAGAGCAAGCAGCCCCACTTGTCGCCGACAGGAATTTTCCGCACGCTCCACAGTTGACCATTGCGGGTGTAAGGGATCGCAGCAGGTGTAAAATAAACTCTTCCAAAATACCAAGACAGCCCTTTGAAGAATATCCGTGAAAATGCGTTAGAGATATAAAGCGGCAACACTTTTGTGCACTTCTGACAGTTTGTCACTTGTCAAAACCGAAATTATGACTGTCAGTTGATGTTGACATTTGTTTTATTTGCAAAATAGAGGGTGGACTTGTCACTTTCTGTACTTTTTAAATATGGAGGTAGATAAATAGACTTATCTTTATAAAGTAAGAGCGTTTCACAGTTGACAACAAACCCCAAGAACGAAATCACTTTTTCTTTTTTCGGCGAACTACACTGGCAAAACAATTTCAATACGGTTTAGAACAGATTTGAAATATCTATGCAAAATTAAACACGGATCAAATTTATAGATGTTTACAGTGACAGTGTTGCCACCAACCACCTCACTGTTTACTCACAAATTTACTCACTGTTTTGCAAAACAGTGAGTAAATTTTCACAGACCGGTGAGTTATTTTTCACAGACCGTTGAGTAACTTTTAATTCATCCAAAATACTTTCTTATCCATCCCGACCCGTCCCAACCATCCCAATCCATTCCGATCCAACCCGATCCATCTTGATCAATCCCGATCCATTCCGATCCATCTTGACATCCTGATCCATCCCTATCGATCATAATAAATCCCGATTCATCTCGATCAATGCAAAGCCATCCCGAGCTATTCCGATCAATCCCGATCATTTATTCTGTTAATCTCTTCCGTTGAGTAACTTTTCACAGACCAGTGAGTAACTTTTTACAGACCAGTGAGTAATTTATCACAGATCGATGAGTATTTTTTTACAGACCGAGGAGTAACTTTTTACAGACCAGTGAGTAACTTTCCACAGACCGGTGAGTAACTTTTTACAGACCAGTGAGTAACTTTTCACAGATCGATGAGTATTTTTTTACAGACCGATGAGTAACTTTTCACAGACCGGTGAGTTACTTTTCACAGACCAATGAGTAACTTTTCACAGACCAGTGAGTAACTTTTTACAGACCAGTGAGTAGCTTTTAACAAACTGGTGAGTAATTTTTTGCAGACTGGTGAGTAACTTTTAACAGATCGGTGAGTAACTTTCCACAGACCGGTGAGTAACTTTGCACAGACCAGTGAGTAACTTTTGACAGACCAGTGAGTAACTTTTCACAGACCGGTGAGTAACTTTTAACAGATCGGTGAGTAACTTTCCACAGACCGGTGAGTAACTTTGCACAGACCGGTGAGTAACTTTTTACAGACCAGTGAGTTACTTTTCACAGACCGGTGAGTATTTTTACACAGACCGTTGAGTAACTTTTAATACATCCTAAATATTTTCTTATCCATCCCGACCCGTCCCAACCATCCCGATCCATTCCGATCCAACCCGATCCATCTTGATCAATCCCGATCCATTCCGATCCATCTTGACATCCTGATCCATCCTGATCGATCATAATAAATCCCGATTCATCTCGATCAATGCAAAGCCATCCCGAGCTATTCCGATCAATCCCGATCATTTATTCTGTTAATCTCTTTCGTTGAGTAACTTTTCACAGACCAGTGAGTAACTTTTTACAGACCAGTGAGTAACTTATCACAAATCGATGAGTATTTTTTCACAGACCGAGGAGTAACTTTTTACAGACCAGTGAGTAACTTTCCACAGACCGGTGAGTAATTTTTAACAGACCAGTGAGTAACTTTTCACAGATCGATGAGTATATTTTCACAGACCGATGAGTAACTTTTCACAGACCGGTGAGTTACTTTTCACAGACCAATGAGTAACTTTTCACAGACCAGTGAGTAACTTTTTACAGACCAGTGAGTAGCTTTTAACAAACCGGTGAGTAATTTTTTGCAGACTGGTGAGTATTTTTTAACAGATCGGTGAGTAACTTTCCACAGACCGGTGAGTAACTTTGCACAGACCAGTGAGTAACTTTTGACAGACCAGTGAGTAACTTTTCACAGACCGGTGAGTAACTTTTAACAGATCGGTGAGTAATTTTCCACAGTCCGGTGAGTAACTTTACACAGACCGGTGAGTAACTTTTTACAGACCAGTGAGTTACTTTTCACAGACCGGTGAGTAATTTTTCACAGACCGTTGAGTAACTTTTAATACATCCTAAATACTTTCTTATCCATCCCGACCCGTCCCAACCATCCCGATCCATTCAGATCCGACCCGATCCATCTTGATCAATCCCGATCCATTCCGATCCATCTTGACATCCTGATCCATCCTGATCGATCATAATAAATCCCGATTCATCTCGATCAATGCAAAGCCATCCCGAGCTATTCCGATCAATCCCGATCATTTATTCTGTTAATCTCTTCCGTTGAGTAACTTTTCACAGACCAGTGAGTAACTTTTTACAGACCAGTGAGTAACTTTTCACAGATCGATGAGTATTTTTTCACAGACCGATGAGTAACTTTTCACAGACCGGTGAGTAACTTTTCACAGACCAATGAGTAACTTTTCACAGACCAGTGAGTAACTTTTTACAGACCAGTGAGTAGCTTTTAACAAGTCGGTGAGTAATTTTTTGCAGACTGGTGAGTAACTTTTACCAGATCGGTGAGTAACTTTGCACAGACCGGTGAGTAACTTTTTACAGACCAGTGAGTTACTTTTCACAGACCGGTGAGTAATTTTTCACAGACCGTTGAGTAACTTTTAATACATCCTAAATACTTTCTTATCCATCCCGACCCGTCCCAACCATCCCGATCCATTCCGATCCAACCAGATCCATCTTGATCAATCCCGATCCATTCCGATCCATCTTGACATCCTGATCCATCCCGATCGATCATAATAAATCCCGATTCATCTCGATCAATGCAAAGCCATCCCGAGCTATTCCGATCAATCCCGATCATTTATTCTGTTAATCTCTTCCGTTGAGTAATTTTCCACAGACCGGTGAGTAACTTTTTACAGACCAGTGAGTAACTTTTCACAGATCGATGAGTATTTTTTCACAGACCGATGAGTAACTTTTCACAGACCGGTGAGTTACTTTTCACAGACCAATGAGTAACTTTTCACAGACCAGTAAGTAACTTTTTACAGACCAGTGAGTAGCTTTTAACAAACCGGTGAGTAATTTTTTGCAGACCGGTAAGTAACTTTTAACAGATCGGTGAGTAACTTTCCACAGACCGGTGAGTAACTTTGCACAGACCAGTGAGTAACTTTTGACAGACCAGTGAGTAACTTTTCACAGATCGATGAGTATTTTTTCACAGACCGAGGAGTAACTTTTTACAGACCAGTGAGTAACTTTCCACAGACCGGTGAGTAACTTTTTACAGACCAGTGAGTAACTTTTCACAGATCGATGAGTATTTTTTCACAGACCGATGAGTAACTTTTCACAGACCGGTGAGTTACTTTTCACAGACCAATGAGTAACTTTTCACAGACCAGTGAGTAACTTTTTACAGACCAGTGAGTAGCTTTTAACAGACCGGTGAGTAACTTTTAACAGATCGGTGAGTAACTTTCCACAGACTGGTGAGTAACTTTGCACAGACCGGTGAGTAACTTTTGACAGACCAGTGAGTAACTTTTCACAGACCGGTGAGTAACTTTTCACAGACCGTTGAGTAACTTTGCACAGACCAGTAAGTAACTTTTGACAGACCAGTGAGTAACTTTTCACAGACCGGTGAGTAACTTTTAACAGATCGGTGAGTAACTTTGCACAGACCGGTAAGTAACTTTTTACAGACCAGTGAGTTGCTTTTCACAGACCGGTGAGTTATTTTTCACAGACCGTTGAGTAACTTTTAATACATCCTAAATACTTTCTTATCCATCCCGACCCGTCCCAACCATCCCGATCCATTCCGATCCAACCCGATCCATCTTGATCAATCCCGATCCATTCCGATCCATCTTGACATCCTGATCCATCCCGATCGATCATAATAAATCCCGATTCATCTTGATCAATGCAAAGCCATCCCGAGCTATTCCGATCAATCCCGATCATTTATTCTGTTAATCTCTTCCGTTGAGTAACTTTTCACAGACCAGTGAGTAACTTTTTACAGACCAGTGAGTAACTTTTCACAGATCGATGAGTATTTTTTCACAGACCGATGAGTAACTTTTCACAGACCGGTGAGTTACTTTTCACAGACCAATGAGTAACTTTTCACAGACCAGTGATAAACTTTTTACAGACCAGTGAGTAGCTTTTAACAAACCGGTGAGTAATTTTTTGCAGACTGGTGAGTATTTTTTAACAGATCGGTGAGTAACTTTCCACAGACCGGTGAGTAACTTTGCACAGACCAGTGAGTAACTTTTGACAGACCAGTGAGTAACTTTTCACAGACCGGTAAGTAACTTTTAACAGATCGGTGAGTAACTTTCCACAGACCGGTGAGTAACTTTACACAAACCGGTGAGTAACTTTTTACAGACCAGTGAGTTACTTTTCACAGACCGGTGAGTAATTTTTCACAGACCGTTGAGTAACTTTTAATACATCCTAAATACTTTCTTATCCATCCCGACCCGTCCCAACCATCCCGATCCATTCCGATCCAACCCGATCCACCTTGATCAATCCCGATCCATTCCGATCCATCTTGACATCCTGATCCATCCCGATCGATCATAATAAATCCCGATTCATCTCGATCAATGCAAAGCCATCCCGAGCTATTCAGTTCAATCCCGATCATTTATTCTGTTAATCTCTTCCGTTGAGTAACTTTCCACAGACCGGTGAGTAACTTTTTACAGACCAGTGAGTAACTTTTCACAGATCGATGAGTATTTTTTCACAGACCGTGGAGTAACTTTTTACAGACCAGTGAGTAACTTTCCACAGACCGGTGAGTAACTTTTTACAGACCAGTGAGTAACTTTTCACAGATCGATGAGTATTTTTTCACAGACCGTGGAGTAACTTTTTACAGACCAGTGAGTAACTTTCCACAGACCGGTGAGTAACTTTTTACAGACCAGTGAGTAACTTTTCACAGATCGATGAGTATTTTTTCACAGACCGATGAGTAACTTTTCACAGATCGGTGAGTAACTTTCCACAGACCGGTGAGTAACTTTGCACAGACCAGTGAGTAACTTTTGACAGACCAGTGAGTAACTTTTCACAGACCGGTAAGTAACTTTTAACAGATCGGTGAGTAACTTTCCACAGACCGGTGAGTAACTTTACACAAACCGGTGAGTAACTTTTTACAGACCAGTGAGTTACTTTTCACAGACCGGTGAGTAATTTTTCACAGACCGTTGAGTAACTTTTAATACATCCTAAATACTTTCTTATCCATCCCGACCCGTCCCAACCATCCCGATCCATTCCGATCCAACCCGATCCACCTTGATCAACCCCGATCCATTCCGATCCATCTTGACATCCTGATCCATCCCGATCGATCATAATAAATCCCGATTCATCTCGATCAATGCAAAGCCATCCCGAGCTATTCAGTTCAATCCCGATCATTTATTCTGTTAATCTCTTCCGTTGAGTAACTTTCCACAGACCGGTGAGTAACTTTTTACAGACCAGTGAGTAACTTTTCACAGATCGATGAGTATTTTTTCACAGACCGTGGAGTAACTTTTTACAGACCAGTGAGTAACTTTGCACAGACCGGTGAGTAACTTTTTACAGACCAGTGAGTTACTTTTCACAGACCGATGAGTAATTTTTTGCAGACTGGTGAGTAACTTTTAACAGATCGGTGAGTAACTTTCCACAGACCGTTGAGTAACTTTGCACAGACCAGTGAGTAACTTTTGACAGACCAGTGAGTAACTTTTCACAGACCGGTGAGTAACTTTTCACAGACCGTTGAGTAACATTGCACAGACCAGTGAGTAACTTTTGACAGACCAGTGAGTAACTTTTCACAGACCGGTGAGTAACTTTTAACAGATCGGTGAGTAACTTTGCACAGACCGGTAAGTAACTTTTTACAGACCAGTGAGTTACTTTTCACAGACCGGTGAGTTATTTTTCACAGACCGTTGAGTAACTTTTAATACATCCTAAATACTTTCTTATCCATCCCGACCCGTCCCAACCATCCCGATCCATTCCGATCCAACCCGATCCATCTTGATCAATCCCGATCCATTCCGATCCATCTTGACATCCTGATCCATCCCGATCGATCATAATAAATCCCGATTCATGTCGATCAATGCAAAGCCATCCCGAGCTATTCCGATCAATCCCGATCATTTATTCTGTTAATCTCTTCCGTTGAGTAACTTTTCACAGACCAGTGAGTAACTTTTTAAAGACCAGTAAGTAACTTTTCACAGATCGATGAGTATTTTTTCACAGACCAATGAGTAACTTTTCACAGACCAGTAAGTAACTTTTTACAGACCAGTGAGTAGCTTTTAACAAACCGGTGAGTAATTTTTTGCAGACCGGTAAGTAACTTTTAACAGATCGGTGAGTAACTTTCCACAGACCGGTGAGTAACTTTGCACAGACCAGTGAGTAACTTTTGACAGACCAGTGAGTAACTTTTCACAGATCGATGAGTAATTTTTCACAGACCGAAGAGTAACTTTTTACAGACCAGTGAGTAACTTTCCACAGACCGGTGAGTAACTTTTTACAGACCAGTGAGTAACTTTTCACAGATCGATGAGTATTTTTTCACAGACCGATGAGTAACTTTTCACAGACCGGTGAGTTACTTTTCACAGACCAATGAGTAACTTTTCACAGACCAGTGAGTAACTTTTTACAGACCAGTGAGTAGCTTTTAACAGACCGGTGAGTAACTTTTAACAGATCGGTGAGTAACTTTCCACAGACTGGTGAGTAACTTTGCACAGACCGGTGAGTAACTTTTTACAGACCAGTGAGTTACTTTTCACAGACCGGTGAGTAATTTTTCACAGACCGTTGAGTAACTTTTAATACATCCTAAATACTTTCTTATCCATCCCGACCCGTCCCAACCATCCCGATCCATTCCAATCCAACCCGATCCATCTTGATCAATCCCGATCCATTCCGATCCATCTTGACATCCTGATCCATCCCGATCGATCATAATAAATCCCGATTCATCTTGATCAATGCAAAGCCATCCCGAGCTATTCCGATCAATCCCGATCATTTATTCTGTTAATCTCTTCCGTTGAGTAACTTTTCACAGACCAGTGAGTAACTTTTTACAGACCAGTGAGTAACTTTTCACAGATCGATGAGTATTTTTTCACAGACCGATGAGTAACTTTTCACAGACCGGTGAGTAACTTTTCACAGACCAATGAGTAACTTTTGACAGACCAGTGAGTAACTTTTCACATACCGGTGAGTAACTTTACACAGACCAGTGAGTAATTTTTTGCAAAACAGTGAGTAAATTTTCACAGACCGGTGAGTTATTTTTCACAGACCGTTGAGTAACTTTTAATTCATCCAAAATACTTTCTTATCCATCCCGACCCGTCCCAACCATCCCAATCCATTCCGATCCAACCCGATCCATCTTGATCAATCCCGATCCATTCCGATCCATCTTGACATCCTGATCCATCCCTATCGATCATAATAAATCCCGATTCATCTCGATCAATGCAAAGCCATCCCGAGCTATTCCGATCAATCCCGATCATTTATTCTGTTAATCTCTTCCGTTGAGTAACTTTTCACAGACCAGTGAGTAACTTTTTACAGACCAGTGAGTAATTTATCACAGATCGATGAGTATTTTTTTACAGACCGAGGAGTAACTTTTTACAGACCAGTGAGTAACTTTCCACAGACCGGTGAGTAACTTTTTACAGACCAGTAAGTTACTTTTCACAGACCGGTGAGTTATTTTTCACAGACCGTTGAGTAACTTTTAATACATCCAAAATACTTTCTTATCCATCCCGACCCGTCCCAACCATCCCAATCCATTCCGATCCAACCCGATCCATCTTGATCAATCCCGATCCATTCCGATCCATCTTGACATCCTGATCCATCCCTATCGATCATAATAAATCCCGATTCATCTCGATCAATGCAAAGCCATCCCGAGCTATTCCGATCAATCCCGATCATTTATTCTGTTAATCTCTTCCGTTGAGTAACTTTTCACAGACCAGTGAGTAACTTTTTACAGACCAGTGAGTAATTTATCACAGATCGATGAGTATTTTTTTACAGACCGAGGAGTAACTTTTTACAGACCAGTGAGTAACTTTCCACAGACCGGTGAGTAACTTTTTACAGACCAGTGAGTTACTTTTCACAGACCGGTGAGTAATTTTTCACAGACCGTTGAGTAACTTTTAATACATCCTAAATACTTTCTTATCCATCCCGACCCGTCCCAACCATCCCGATCCATTCCGATCCAACCCGATCCATCTTGATCAATCCCGATCCATTCCGATCCATCTTGACATCCTGATCCATCCTGATCGATCATAATAAATCCCGATTCATCTCGATCAATGCAAAGCCATCCCGAGCTATTCCGATCAATCCCGATCATTTATTCTGTTAATCTCTTTCGTTGAGTAACTTTTCACAGACCAGTGAGTAACTTTTTACAGACCAGTGAGTAACTTATCACAAATCGATGAGTATTTTTTCACAGACCGAGGAGTAACTTTTTACAGACCAGTGAGTAACTTTCCACAGACCGGTGAGTAATTTTTAACAGACCAGTGAGTAACTTTTCACAGATCGATGAGTATATTTTCACAGACCGATGAGTAACTTTTCACAGACCGGTGAGTTACTTTTCACAGACCAATGAGTAACTTTTCACAGACCAGTGAGTAACTTTTTACAGACCAGTGAGTAGCTTTTAACAAACCGGTGAGTAATTTTTTGCAGACTGGTGAGTATTTTTTAACAGATCGGTGAGTAACTTTCCACAGACCGGTGAGTAACTTTGCACAGACCAGTGAGTAACTTTTGACAGACCAGTGAGTAACTTTTCACAGACCGGTGAGTAACTTTTAACAGATCGGTGAGTAATTTTCCACAGTCCGGTGAGTAACTTTACACAGACCGGTGAGTAACTTTTTACAGACCAGTGAGTTACTTTTCACAGACCGGTGAGTAATTTTTCACAGACCGTTGAGTAACTTTTAATACATCCTAAATACTTTCTTATCCATCCCGACCCGTCCCAACCATCCCGATCCATTCAGATCCAACCCGATCCATCTTGATCAATCCCGATCCATTCCGATCCATCTTGACATCCTGATCCATCCTGATCGATCATAATAAATCCCGATTCATCTCGATCAATGCAAAGCCATCCCGAGCTATTCCGATCAATCCCGATCATTTATTCTGTTAATCTCTTCCGTTGAGTAACTTTTCACAGACCAGTGAGTAACTTTTTACAGACCAGTGAGTAACTTTTCACAGATCGATGAGTATTTTTTCACAGAACGATGAGTAACTTTTCACAGACCGGTGAGTAACTTTTCACAGACCAATAAGTAACTTTTCACAGACCAGTGAGTAACTTTTTACAGACCAGTGAGTAGCTTTTAACAAACCGGTGAGTAATTTTTTGCAGACTGGTGAGTAACTTTTACCAGATCGGTGAGTAACTTTCCACAGACCGGTGAGTAACTTTGCACAGACCAGTGAGTAACTTTTGACAGACCAGTGAGTAACTTTTCACAGACCGGTGAGTAACTTTTAACAGATCGGTGAGTAACTTTCCACAGACCGGTGAGTAACTTTGCACAGACCGGTGAGTAACTTTTTACAGACCAGTGAGTTACTTTTCACAGACCGGTGAGTAATTTTTCACAGACCGTTGAGTAACTTTTAATACATCCTAAATACTTTCTTATCCATCCCGACCCGTCCCAACCATCCCGATCCATTCCGATCCAACCAGATCCATCTTGATCAATCCCGATCCATTCCGATCCATCTTGACATCCTGATCCATCCCGATCGATCATAATAAATCCCGATTCATCTCGATCAATGCAAAGCCATCCCGAGCTATTCCGATCAATCCCGATCATTTATTCTGTTAATCTCTTCCGTTGAGTAATTTTCCACAGACCGGTGAGTAACTTTTTACAGACCAGTGAGTAACTTTTCACAGATCGATGAGTATTTTTTCACAGACCGATGAGTAACTTTTCACAGACCGGTGAGTTACTTTTCACAGACCAATGAGTAACTTTTCACAGACCAGTAAGTAACTTTTTACAGACCAGTGAGTAGCTTTTAACAAACCGGTGAGTAATTTTTTGCAGACCGGTAAGTAACTTTTAACAGATCGGTGAGTAACTTTCCACAGACCGGTGAGTAACTTTGCACAGACCAGTGAGTAACTTTTGACAGACCAGTGAGTAACTTTTCACAGATCGATGAGTATTTTTTCACAGACCGAGGAGTAACTTTTTACAGACCAGTGAGTAACTTTCCACAGACCGGTGAGTAACTTTTTACAGACCAGTGAGTAACTTTTCACAGATCGATGAGTATTTTTTCACAGACCGATGAGTAACTTTTCACAGACCGGTGAGTTACTTTTCAGAGACCAATGAGTAACTTTTCACAGACCAGTGAGTAACTTTTTACAGACCAGTGAGTAGCTTTTAACAGACCGGTGAGTAACTTTTAACAGATCGGTGAGTAACTTTCCACAGACTGGTGAGTAACTTTGCACAGACCGGTGAGTAACTTTTTACAAACCAGTGAGTTACTTTTTACAGACCGGTGAGTAATTTTTCACAGACCGTTGAGTAACTTTTCGTTGAGTAACGTTTCTTAGCTACGGTTTGAGCTGTTATGGACGAACCTTTGATACATACCTCAAAGATGTTAAAAACTTACAAATAAGATTTCTTAAATATTTAGTTTGTAATAATACAAAAATGAAATGTAATGGAGACTATGAAAAATTGTTTACCTACTGCAAAATTCTACCTGTTGAAGCCAAATTTGAATATTTAGTTATAATGGAAAATTATTACAATAATACATTTATGAAACGAGTAATGAATAAATATAATACAAGAAGGGTAAGGGAAAATAAATATGTGTGTTCTAAGTTCAAAAATTATTACGGTAAAAGAACTAATAAATATGTACTGCCAAGTATTTATAATAGAATAGACTTTTTAAGAAAAAATATAAATATCTGTAAATTAACTTTAAAAAAGAAACTTAAATCATTTTTGCTTGTAAATCTTGAAAAGCAATAACGTGAATGCATGTATTTTGTTTAACATAGATTTAAAGTTTTTGATTTGTGTAACTATACATTATTTAAAAATGGGTGTAAACTTACTTGCCAACAAACTGCACTGCAGTTTGGCGAGATAGAAAAATGTGAAAACATGTAATGTATAATTATGAATAAAATAAATAAATAAATAAACTTTTAATACATCCTAAATACTTTCTTATCCATCCCGACCCGTCCCAACCATCCCGATCCATTCCAATCCAACCCGATCCATCTTGATCAATCCCGATCCATTCCGATCCATCTTGACATCCTGATCCATCCCGATCGATCATAATAAATCCCGATTCATCTTGATCAATGCAAAGCCATCCCGAGCTATTCCGATCAATCCCGATCATTTATTCTGTTAATCTCTTCCGTTGAGTAACTTTTCACAGACCAGTGAGTAACTTTTTACAGACCAGTGAGTAACTTTTCACAGATCGATGAGTATTTTTTCACAGACCGATGAGTAACTTTTCACAGACCGGTGAGTAACTTTTCACAGACCAATGAATAACTTTTGACAGACCAGTGAGTAACTTTTCACATACCGGTGAGTAACTTTACACAGACCAGTGAGTAATTTTTTGCAAAACAGTGAGTAAATTTTCACAGACCGGTGAGTTATTTTTCACAGACCGTTGAGTAACTTTTAATTCATCCAAAATACTTTCTTATCCATCCCGACCCGTCCCAACCATCCCAATCCATTCCGATCCAACCCGATCCATCTTGATCAATCCCGATCCATTCCGATCCATCTTGACATCCTGATCCATCCCTATCGATCATAATAAATCCCGATTTATCTCGATCAATGCAAAGCCATCCCGAGCTATTCCGATCAATCCCGATCATTTATTCTGTTAATCTCTTCCGTTGAGTAACTTTTCACAGACCAGTGAGAAACTTTTTACAGACCAGTGAGTAACTTTTAACAGATCGATGAGTATTTTTTCACAGACCGAGGAGTAACTTTTTACAGACCAGTGAGTAACTTTCCACAGACCGGTAAGTAACTTTTTACAGACCAGTGAGTAACTTTTCACAGATCGATGAGTATTTTTTCACAGACCGATGAGTAACTTTTCACAGACCGGTGAGTAACTTTTCACAGACCAATGAGTAACTTTTGACAGACCAGTAAGTAACTTTTCACATACCGGTGAGTAACTTTACAAAGACCAGTGAGTAATTTTTTGCAAAACAGTGAGTAAATTTTCACAGACTGGTGAGTTATTTTTCACAGACCGTTGAGTAACTTTTATTTCATCCAAAATACTTTCTTATCCATCCCGACCCGTCCCAACCATCCCAATCCATTCCGATCCAACCCGATCCATCTTGATCAATCCCGATCCATTCCGATCCATCTTGACATCCTGATCCATCCCTATCGATCATAATAAATCCCGATTTATCTCGATCAATGCAAAGCCATCCCGAGCTATTCCGATCAATCCCGATCATTTATTCTGTTAATCTCTTCCGTTGAGTAACTTTTCACAGACCAGTGAGAAACTTTTTACAGACCAGTGAGTAACTTTTAACAGATCGATGAGTATTTTTTCACAGACCGAGGAGTAACTTTTTACAGACCAGTGAGTAACTTTCCACAGACCGGTGAGTAACTTTTAACAGACCAGTGAGTAACTTTTCACAGATCGATGAGTATATTTTCACAGACCGATGAGTAACTTTTCACAGACTGGTGAGTTACTTTTCACAGACCAATGAGTAACTTTTCACAGACCAGTGAGTAACTTTTTACCGACCAGTGAGTAGCTTTTAACAAACCGGTGAGTAATTTTTTGCAGACTGGTGAGTATTTTTTAACAGATCGGTGAGTAACTTTCCACAGACCGGTGAGTAACTTTTTACAGACCAGTGAGTAACTTTTCACAGATCGATGAGTATATTTTCACAGACCAGTGAGTAGCTTTTAACAAACCGGTGAGTAATTTTTTGCAGACTGGTGAGTAACTTTTAACAGATCGGTGAGTAACTTTCCACAGACCGTTGAGTAACTTTGCACAGACCAGTGAGTAACTTTTGACAGACCAGTGAGTAACTTTTCACAGACCGGTGAGTTACTTTTAACAGATCGGTGAGTAACTTTCCACAGACCGGTGAGTAACTTTGCACAGACCGGTGAGTAACTTTTTACAGACCAGTGAGTTACTTTTCACAGACCGGTGAATAATTTTTTGCAGACTGGTGAGTAACTTTTAACAGATCGGTGAGTAACTTTCCACAGACCGTTGAGTAACTTTGCACAGACCAGTGAGTAACTTTTGACAGACCAGTGAGTAACTTTTCACAGACCGGTGAGTAACTTTTAACAGATCGGTGAGTAACTTTGCACAGACCGGTAAGTAACTTTTTACAGACCAGTGAGAAACTTTTGACAGACCGGTGAGTTATTTTTCACAGACCGTTGAGTAACTTTTAATACATCCAAAATACTTTCTTATCCATCCCGACCCGTCCCAACCATCCCGATCCATTCCGATCCAACCCGATCCATCTTGATCAATCCCGATCCATTCCGATCCATCTTGACATCCTGATCCATCCCGATCGATCATAATAAATCCCGATTCATGTCGATCAATGCAAAGCAATCCCGAGCTATTCCGATCAATCCCGATCATTTATTCTGTTAATCTCTTCCGTTGTGTAACTTTTCACAGACCAGTGAGTAACTTTTTACAGACCAGTGAGTAACTTTTCACAGATCGATGAGTATTTTTTCACAGACCGATGAGTAACTTTTCACAGACCGGTGAGTAACTTTTCACAGACCAATGAGTAACTTTTCACAGACCAGTAAGTAACTTTTTACCGACCAGTGAGTAGCTTTTAACAAACCGGTGAGTAATTCTTTGCAGACCGGTGAGTAACTTTTAACAGATCGGTGAGTAACTTTCCACAGACCGGTGAGTAACTTTGCACAGACCAGTGAGTAACTTTTGACAGACCAGTGAGTAACTTTTCACAGACCGGTCAGTATTTTTACACAGACCAGTGAGTAATTTTTTGCAAAACAGTGAGTAAATTTTCACAGACCGGTGAGTTATTTTTCACAGACCGTTGAGTAACTTTTAATACATCCAAAATACTTTCTTATCCATCCCGACCCGTCCCAACCATCCCGATCCATTCCGATCCAACCCGATCCATCTTGATCAATCCCGATCCATTCCGATCCATCTTGACATCCTGATCCATTCCGATCGATCATAATAAATCCCGATTCATCTCGATCAATGCAAAGCCATCCCGAGCTATTCCGATCAATCCCGATCATTTATTCTGTTAATCTCTTCCGTTGAGTAACTTTTCACAGACCAGTAAGTAACTTTTTACAGACCAGTAAGTAACTTTTCACAGATCGATGAGTATTTTTTCACAGACCGATGAGTAACTTTTCACAGACCGGTGAGTTACTTTTCACAGACCAAAGAGTAACTTTTCACAGACCAGTGTGTAACTTTTTACAGACCAGTGAGTAGCTTTTAACAAACCGGTGAGTAATTTTTTGCAGACTGGTGAGTAACTTTTATCAGATCGGTGAGTAACTTTCCACAGACCGGTGAGTAACTTTGCACCGACCAGTGAGTAACTTTTGACAGACCAGTGAGTAACTTTTCACAGATCGATGAGTATTTTTTCACAGACCGAGGAGTAACTTTTTACAGACCAGTGAGTAACTTTCCACAGACCGGTGAGTAACTTTTTACAGACCAGTGAGTAACTTTTCAAAGATCGATGAGTATTTTTTCACAGACCGATGAGTAACTTTTCACAGACCGGTGAGTTACTTTTCACAGACCAATGAGTAACTTTTCACAGACCAGTGAGTAACTTTTTACAGACCAGTGAGTAGCTTTTAACAGACCGGTGAGTAACTTTTAACAGATCGGTGAGTAACTTTCCACAGACTGGTGAGTAACTTTGCACAGACCGGTGAGTAACTTTTTACAGACCAGTGAGTTACTTTTCACAGACCGGTGAGTAATTTTTCACAGACCGTTGAGTAACTTTTAATACATCCTAAATACTTTCTTATCCATCCCGACCCGTCCCAACCATCCCGATCCATTCCAATCCAACCCGATCCATCTTGATCAATCCCGATCCATTCCGATCCATCTTGACATTCTGATCCATCCGGATCGATCATAATAAATCCCGATTCATCTTGATCAATGCAAAGCCATCCCGAGCTATTCCGATCAATCCCGATCATTTATTCTGTTAATCTCTTCCGTTGAGTAACTTTTCACAGACGAGTGAGTAACTTTTTACAGACCAGTGAGTAACTTTTCACAGATCGATGAGTATTTTTTCACAGACCGATGAGTAACTTTTCACAGACCGGTGAGTAACTTTTCACAGACCAATGAGTAACTTTTGACAGACCAGTGAGTAACTTTTCACATACCGGTGAGTAACTTTACACAGACCAGTGAGTAATTTTTTGCAAAACAGTGAGTAAATTTTCACAGACCGGTGAGTTATTTTTCACAGACCGTTGAGTAACTTTTAATACATCCAAAATACTTTCTTATCCATCCCGACCCGTCCCAACCATCCCGATCCATTCCGATCCAACCCGATCCATCTTGATCAATCCCGATCCATTCCGATCCATCTTGACATCCTGATCCATTCCGATCGATCATAATAAATCCCGATTCATCTCGATCAATGCAAAGCCATCCCGAGCTATTCCGATCAATCCCGATCATTTATTCTGTTAATCTCTTCCGTTGAGTAACTTTTCACAGACCAGTAAGTAACTTTTTACAGACCAGTAAGTAACTTTTCACAGATCGATGAGTATTTTTTCACAGACCGATGAGTAACTTTTCACAGACCGGTGAGTTACTTTTCACAGACCAAAGAGTAACTTTTCACAGACCAGTGTGTAACTTTTTACAGACCAGTGAGTAGCTTTTAACAAACCGGTGAGTAATTTTTTGCAGACTGGTGAGTAACTTTTATCAGATCGGTGAGTAACTTTCCACAGACCGGTGAGTAACTTTGCACAGACCAGTGAGTAACTTTTGACAGACCAGTGAGTAACTTTTCACAGATCGATGAGTATTTTTTCACAGACCGAGGAGTAACTTTTTACAGACCAGTGAGTAACTTTCCACAGACCGGTGAGTAACTTTTTACAGACCAGTGAGTAACTTTTCAAAGATCGATGAGTATTTTTTCACAGACCGATGAGTAACTTTTCACAGACCGGTGAGTTACTTTTCACAGACCAATGAGTAACTTTTCACAGACCAGTGAGTAACTTTTTACAGACCAGTGAGTAGCTTTCAACAGACCGGTGAGTAACTTTTAACAGATCGGTGAGTAACTTTCCACAGACTGGTGAGTAACTTTGCACAGACCGGTGAGTAACTTTTTACAGACCAGTGAGTTACTTTTCACAGACCGGTGAGTAATTTTTCACAGACCGTTGAGTAACTTTTAATACATCCTAAATACTTTCTTATCCATCCCGACCCGTCCCAACCATCCCGATCCATTCCAATCCAACCCGATCCATCTTGATCAATCCCGATCCATTCCGATCCATCTTGACATCCTGATCCATCCGGATCGATCATAATAAATCCCGATTCATCTTGATCAATGCAAAGCCATCCCGAGCTATTCCGATCAATCCCGATCATTTATTCTGTTAATCTCTTCCGTTGAGTAACTTTTCACAGACGAGTGAGTAACTTTTTACAGACCAGTGAGTAACTTTTCACAGATCGATGAGTATTTTTTCACAGACCGATGAGTAACTTTTCACAGACCGGTGAGTAACTTTTCACAGACCAATGAGTAACTTTTGACAGACCAGTGAGTAACTTTTCACATACCGGTGAGTAACTTTACACAGACCAGTGAGTAATTTTTTGCAAAACAGTGAGTAAATTTTCACAGACCGGTGAGTTATTTTTCACAGACCGTTGAGTAACTTTTAATTCATCCAAAATACTTTCTTATCCATCCCGACCCGTCCCAACCATCCCAATCCATTCCGATCCAACCCGATCCATCTTGATCAATCCCGATCCATTCCGATCCATCTTGACATCCTGATCCATCCCTATCGATCATAATAAATCCCGATTCATCACGATCAATGCAAAGCCATCCCGAGCTATTCCGATCAATCCCGATAATTTATTCTGTTAATCTCTTCCGTTGAGTAACTTTTCACAGACCAGTGAGTAACTTTTTACAGACCAGTGAGTAACTTTTCACAGATCGATGAGTATTTTTTCACAGACCGAGGAGTAACTTTTTACAGACCAGTGAGTAACTTTCCACAGACCGGTAAGTAACTTTTTACAGACCAGTGAGTAACTTTTCACAGATCGATGAGTATTTTTTCACAGACCGATGAGTTACTTTTCACAGACCGGTGAGTAACTTTTCACAGACCAATGAGTAACTTTTGACAGACCAGTAAGTAACTTTTCACATACCGGTGAGTAACTTTACACAGACCAGTGAGTAATTTTTTGCAAAACAGTGAGTAAATTTTCACAGACTGGTGAGTTATTTTTCACAGACCGTTGAGTAACTTTTATTTCATCCAAAATACTTTCTTATCCATCCCGACCCGTCCCAACCATCCCAATCCATTCCGATCCAACCCGATCCATCTTGATCAATCCCTATCCATTCCGATCCATCTTGACATCCTGATCCATCCCTATCGATCATAATAAATCCCGATTTATCTCGATCAATGCAAAGCCATCCCGAGCTATTCCGATCAATCCCGATCATTTATTCTGTTAATCTCTTCCGTTGAGTAACTTTTCACAGACCAGTGAGTAACTTTTTACAGACCAGTGAGTAACTTTTCACAGATCGATGAGTATTTTTTCACAGACCGAGGAGTAACTTTTTACAGACCAGTGAGTAACTTTCCACAGACCGGTGAGTAACTTTTAACAGACCAGTGAGTAACTTTTCACAGATCGATGAGTATATTTTCACAGACCGATGAGTAACTATTCACAGACCGGTGAGTTACTTTTCACAGACCAATGAGTAACTTTTCACAGACCAGTGAGTAACTTTTTACCGACCAGTGAGTAGCTTTTAACAAACCGGTGAGTAATTTTTTGCAGACTGGTGAGTATTTTTTAACAGATCGGTGAGTAACTTTCCACAGACCGGTGAGTAACTTTGCACAGACCAGTGAGTAACTTTTGACAGACCAGTGAGTAACTTTTCACAGACCGGTGAGTAACTTTTAACAGATCGGTGAGTAATTTTCCACAGACCGGTGAGTAACTTTACACAGACCGGTGAGTAACTTTTTACAGACCAGTGAGTTACTTTTCACAGACCGGTGAGTAATTTTTCACAGACCGTTGAGTAACTTTTAATACATCCTAAATACTTTCTTATCCATCCCGACCCGTCCCAACCATCCCGATCCATTCCGATCCAACCCGATCCATCTTGATCAATCCCGATCCATTCCGATCCATCTTGACATCCTGATCCATCCCGATCGATCATAATAAATCCCGATTTATCTCGATCAATGCAAAGCCATCCCGAGCTATTCCGTTCAATCCCGATCATTTAAGGATCATTCACACAGCTCCGGCGCGTCAACGGCGCGTCACCGGCCCGTCAACGTCAAAAATATAGTTACATACAAGTTGTACTACACTGTTCACACACATCAGTCATGGCGCGTCAACGGCGCGTCACCGGCCCGTCAACGTCAAACGCATATTGCTACGGCATGCCGGCGACGCGCCGGTGACGTGACGGCCGGCGCGTCACCGGCACGGCGCGTCGCCGGCGAGTCACCGGCAAGGCAAACAGGGTTGCTACTTTTTTGTTTAAATAAATTATTGGTTGCTGTAATCGGTACAGAAAATTACACTGTGGTATGGAAATAAAGTATAATTTATTTATTTCAACTTTGAAAAACAATTATTTTTACTACTTTTGGTAATATATTGGTAATTAATTTACACCACCAGTCTAGGATGAGTATTTTTCGAGATATTCCTGTTTTAAGATTAACAGATGGCCGTTGTCAAACTTAAAACAGCAATATCAATAAAAAAAAATTGTTGAGATTTGCGTACGTCGCGGATGACGTCATAATTTATTTACAGATCACAAGACTATGTTTTCCTAGCTTCACTTGTTTTTACGACATTCATTTGTTTACCCGAAGTTCACTCACATTGTTGTATTTTTATTAAAATTCGAAAAAAAATACCTTTACTAGAACTTAATGGAACAGGTGAATTAAGTCTCATAAAGTTACCAAAATATTAACAGAATTAAAAAATAAAATGTTTTTTAAAGTTGAAATAAATAAATAATACTTTATTTCCATACCACAATGTACTTTTTTTCTACCTTTTATAACAACCAATACTTTATTAAAACAAATAAGTAGCAACCCTGTTTGCTTTGCCGTTGACGCGCCGGCCGGCGACGCGCCGGTGACGTGACGGCCGGTGACGCGCCGGTGACGTGACGGCCGGCACGTCACCGGCACGTCGCGCCGCCGGCGAGTCACCGGCAAGGCAAACAGGGTTGCTACTTTTTTGTTTTAATAAATTATTGGTTGCTATAATCGGTAAAGAAAAGTACACTGTGGTATGGAAATAAAGTAGGTATTATTTATTTATTTCAACTTTGAAAAACATTTATTTTTATTACTTTTGGTAATATTTTGGTAAATTTTTTAGACTTAATTTACACCACCAGCCAGTTTAGGATGAGTATTTTTCAAGATAAATTTCTGTTTTAAGATTGACAGATGACAGCTGTCAAACTTAAAACAGCAATATCTCAAAAAGAAATTGTTAACCTTCACTTGTTTTTCCGACATTCATTTGTTTACCCGAAATCCACACTCATTCACACACAAAATTCGAAGAACAGTACCTTTACTAGAACTCGGTGGAAAGGGTGAATTAAGGCTCAGTTGCACCACCCAACTTTAACGATAACAGGCTAGTTCTAGTACCGGTTAAGCATAAGTTAGCCAAAAAAAGAGGTTGTGAATTAAGGCTCAGTTGCACCACCTAACTTTAACGATAACAGGCTAGTTATAGTACCGGTTAAGCATAAGTTAGCCAAAAAAAGAGGTTGTTAGCCAGCTTGATGTCCTTTGACAAGTTTGACGTGACAAATAGGTAGCATTACCATTTGACGATAACTTTAACTTTGACAGCGTTTTGGTACAGAATAAAGTTACCAAAATATTAACAAAGTAATAAAAAAAGATTTTTAAAGTTGAAATAAATAAATAATACTTCATTTCCATGCCACAATGTTTGTACCAATAATAAATAAGCGGCAACCCTGTTTGTCATGCCGGGGACGCGCCGGTGACGTGACGGCCGGTGACGCGCCGGTGACGTGACGGCCGGCGACGCGCCGGTGACGTGACGGCCGGCGCGTCACCGGCGCGTCACCGGCCGTCACGTCACCGGCGCGTCGCCGGCCGGCGCGTCAACGGCAAAGCAAACAGGGTTACTACTTTTTTGTTTTAATAAATTATTGGTTGCTATAATCGGTAGAGAAAAAGTATATTGTGGTATGGAAATAAAGTATTATTTATTTATAACAACTTTGAAAATCATTTTTTTATTACTTTTGTCAATATTTCGGTAGCTTTATGAGACTTAATTCACCTGTTCCACTAAGTTCTAGCACAGCCGATATTTAGTTCATACAGTTGATCATCGAAGGAGTCTAGACAGAGCAATCGTGCGGGGTGGTGCAGTATAGAAGGGGGGTGGGAGGTCCCGAGAGGCTAATATCAACGCAATGTTAAAAATGAAAGAAATCAAGATGGCGGCCAAATTTTTACTTTGCGGGCCGATTTAGATAAAACTCGGTTTTGGTACTATTTTGACAAACAAACAGCAACGCAATGTCAAAAAAGTAAAAATTCAAGATGGCGGCCAACTTTTTTGTTTGTCGGCCGATTTCGATGAAACTCGGTTTTTGGTCCTATTTTGACAAGCAAACAGCGCGACGCAATGTTAAAAAAGTAAAAAATTCAAGATGGTGGCCAACTTTTTCTTTGCGGGCTAATTTCGATGAAACTCGGTTTTTTGGACTATTTTGACAAGAAAACGGCAATGCACTGTTAAAAATGTAAATAGTTCAAGATGGCGGCTAACTTTTTTGCTTGTGGGTCGATTTCGATGAAACTCGGTTTTTAGTACTGTTTTGACAAGAAAACAGCAACGCAATGTTAAAAATGTAAAAAATTAAAGATGGCAGCCAAATTTTTTGTTTGCGGGCCGATTTTGATGAATCTTGGTTTTTGGTACTATTTTGCCAAGAAAACAGCAACGCAGTGTTAAAAATCTAAAAAAAATCAAGATGGCGGCCAACTTTTTTGCTTGTGGGCTGATTTCGATGAAATTTGGTATTTTTTACTTTTAACATTGCGTTGCTGTTTTCTTGGCAAAATAGTACCAAAAACCAAGATTCATCAAAATCGGCCCGCAAACAAAAAATTTGGCTGCCATCTTTAATTTTTTACATTTTTAACATTGCGTTGCTGTTTTCTTGTCAAAACAGTACTAAAAACCGAGTTTCATCGAAATCGACCCACAAGCAAAAAAGTTAGCCGCCATCTTGAACTATTTACATTTTTAACAGTGCATTGCCGTTTTCTTGTCAAAATAGTCCAAAAAACCGAGTTTCATCGAAATTAGCCCGCAAAGAAAAAGTTGGCCACCATCTTGAATTTTTTACTTTTTTAACATTGCGTCGCGCTGTTTGCTTGTCAAAATAGTACCAAAAACTGAATTTCATCTAAATCAGCCCGCAAACAGAGAAGTTGGACACCATCTTGAATTTTTACATTTTTAACTTTGCGTAGCTGTTCTCATGTCAAAATAGTACCAAAAACCAAGTTTCATCGAAATCAGCCCACAAGAAAAAATGTTGGCCGCCATCTTGAATTTTTTTACATTTTTAGCATTGCGTTGCTGTTTTCTTGTCAAAATAGTACTAAAAACCGAATTTCATCGAAATCGGCCCACAAACAAAAAAGTTGGCCGCCATCTTGATTTTTTTAGATTTTTAACAATGCGTTGCTGTTTTCTTGTCAAAATAGTACCCAAAACCAAGTTTCATTGAAATCGGCCCACAAACAAAAAGTTGGCTGCCATCTTGAATTATTTACATTTTAACAGTGCATTGCCGTTTTCTTGTCAAAATAGTAGGTACCAAAAACAGAGTTTCATCGAAATTTGCCCGCAAATAAAAAGTTGGCGCCATCTTGATTTTTTAACTTTTTTAACATTGCGTCGCTGTTTGCTTGTCTAAATAGTACCAAAAACTGAGTTTCATCTAAATCGGCCCGCAAACAGAGAAGTTGGCTGCCATCTTTATTTTTTTTACTTTTTTAATATTGCGTTTCTGTTTTCTTGTCAATATAGGACCAAAAACCGAGTTTCATCGAAATCGGCCTGCAAACAAAAAAGTTGGCCGCCATCTTGATTTTTTTACTTTTTTGACATTGCGTTGCTGTTTGTTTGTCAAAATAGTACCAAAAACCGAGTTTTATCTAAATCGGCCCACAAATAAAAAAGTTGGCCGCCATCTTGATTTTTTCATTTTTAACATTGCGTTGATATTAGCCTCTCGGGACCTCCCACCCCCCTTCTATACTGCACCACCCCGCACCATTGCTCTGTCTAGCTAGACTCCTTCGATGATCGACTGTATGAACTAAATATCGGCTGTGCTAGAACTTAGTGGAACAGGTGAATTAAGTCTCATAAAGCTACCGAAATATTAACAAAAGTAATAAAAAAATGATTTTCAAAGTTGTAATAAATAAATAATACTTTATTTCCATACCACAATATACTTTTTCTCTACCGATTATAGCAACCAATAATTTATTAAAACAAAAAAGTAGCAACCCTGTTTGTCATGCCGGGGACGCGCCGGTGACGTAACGGCCGGTGACGCGCCGGTGACGTGCCGGCCGTCACGTCACCGGCGCGTCACCGGCCGTCACGTCACCGGCGCGTCGCCGGCCGTCACGTCACCGGCGCGTCCCCGGCATGGCAAACAGGGTTGCCACTTATTTATTATAATAAATTATTGGTTGTTATAATAGGTAGAATAAAGTACATTGTGGTGTAGAAATAAAGTATTTATTTATTTATTTTAACTCGGTTTTTGACACTATTTTGATCAGAAAACAGCAATGCAAAGTTAAAAATGTGAAAATTCAAAATGGTGGCCAACTTCTCTCTTTGCGGGCCGATTTAGATGAAATTCAGTTTTTGGTACTATTTTGACAAGCAAACAGCGCGACGAAATGTTAAAAAAGTAAAAAATTCAAGATGGTGGCCAACTTTTTATTTGCGGGCTAATTTCGATGAAACTCGGTTTTTTGGACTATTTTGACAAGAAAACGGCAATGCACTGTTAAAAATGTAAATAATTCAAGATGGCGGCCAACTTTTTTGTTTGTGGGCCGATTTCAATGAAACTCGGTTTTTGGTACTATTTTGACAAGAAAACAGCAACGCAGTGTTAAAAATCAAAAAAATCAAGATGGCGGTCAACTTTTTTGTTTGTGGGTCGATTTCGATGAAATTCGGTTTTTAGTACTATTTTGACAAGAAAACAGCAACGCAAAGCTAAAAATGTAAAAAAATTCAAGATGGCGGCCAACTTTTTTGCTTGTGGGCCGATTTCGATGAAACTTGGTATTTGGTACTATTTTGACATGAGAACAGCTACGCAAAGTTAAAAATGTAAAAATTCAAGATGGTGGCCAACTTTTTATTTGCGGGCTAATTTCGATGAAACTTGGTTTTTTGGACTATTTTGACAAGAAAACGGCAATGCACTGTTAAAAATGTAAATAATTCAAGATGGCGGCCAACTTTTTTGTTTGTGGGCCGATTTCAATGAAACTCGGTTTTTGGTACTATTTTGACAAGAAAACAGCAACGCAGTGTTAAATATCTAAAAAATTCAAGATGGCGGCCAACTTTTTTGTTTGTGGGCCGATTTCAATGAAACTCGGTTTTTGGTATTATTTTGACATGAGAAATTGAGAACAGCTACGCAATGTTAAAAATGTAAATAATTCAAGATGGCGGCCAACTTTTTTGTTTGTGGGCCGATTTCAATGAAACTCGGTTTTTGGACTATTTTGACAAGAAAACAGTAACGCAGTGTTAAAAATCTAAAAAAATCAAGATGGCGGTCAACTTTTTTGTTTGTGGGCCGATTTCGATGAAATTCGGTTTTTAGTACTATTTTGACAAGAAAACAGCAACGCAAAGCTAAAAATGTAAAAAATTCAAGATGGCGGCCAACTTTTTTGCTTGTGGGCCGATTTCGATGAAACTTGGTATTTGGTACTATTTTGACATGAGAACATCTACGCAAAGTTAAAAATGTAAAAATTAAAGATGGTGGCCAACTTCTCTGTTTGAGGGCCGATTTAGATGTAACTCAGTTTTTGGTACTATTTTGACAAGAAAACTGCAACGCAATGTTAAAAATGTAAAAAAATTCAAGATGGCGGCCAACTTTTTTGCTTGTGGGCCGATTTTGATGAAACTTGGTTTTTGGTATTATTTTGACATGAGAACAGCTACGCAATGTTAAAAATGTAAATAATTCAAGATGGCGGCCAACTTTTTTGTTTGTGGGCCGATTTCAATGAAACTCGGTTTTTGGACTATTTTGACAAGTAAACAGTAACGCAGTGTTAAAAATCTAAAAAAATCAAGATGGCGGTCAACTTTTTTGTTTGTGGGCCGATTTCGATGAAATTCGGTTTTTAGTACTATTTTGACAAGAAAACAGCAACGCAAAGCTAAAAATGTAAAAAATTCAAGATGGCGGCCAACTTTTTTGCTTGTGGGCCGATTTCGATGAAACTTGGTATTTGGTACTATTTTGACATGAGAACAGCTACGCAAAGTTAAAAATGTAAAAATTAAAGATGGTGGCCAACTTCTCTGTTTGAGGGCCGATTTAGATGTAACTCAGTTTTTGGTACTATTTTGACAAGCAAACAGCGATGCAATGTTAAAAAAGCAAAAAATTCAAAATGGCGGCCAACTTTTTATTTGCGAGCCAATTTCGATGAAACTCGGGTTTTGGTACTATTTTGACAAGAAAACGGCAATGCACTGTTAAAAATGTAAATAATTCAAGATGGTGGCAAACTTTTTTGTTTGTGGGCCGATTTCAATGAAACTCGGTTTTTGGTACTATTTTGACAAGAAAACAGCAACGCAGCGTTAAAAATAAAAAAATAAATCAAGATGGCGGCCAACTTATTTGTTTGTGGGCCTATTTCGATAAAACTCGGTTTTTTGTACTATTTTGACAAGACGACAGCAACACAATGTTAAAAGTATAAAAATATCTAAGATGGCGGCAAACTTTTTTGCTCGCGGGGCGATTCAATGAAACTCGGTTTTTGACACTATTTTGATCAGAAAACAGCAATGCAAAGTTAAAAATGTGAAAATTCAAGATAGCGGCCAACTTTTTCGCTTGTGAGCTGATTTCGATGAAACTCGGTGATGCCGTTTTCTGGTTAAAACGGTCCAAAAAACCGAGTTTCATCAAAATCGGCCCACAAGCAAAAAGTTGGCCGCCATCTTGCATATTTTTATGTTTTTAATATAGCGTTGCTGTTTTCTTGTCAAAATAGTACCAAAAATCGAGTTTCATCGAAATCAGCCCACAAGCCAAAAAGTTGGCCGCCATCTTGAATTTTTACATTTGTAACTTTGCGTTGCTGTTTTCTTGTCAAAATAGTGTCAAAAACCGTGTTTCATCGAAATCGCCCTGCAAACAAAAAGTTGGCCGCCATCTTAGATATTTTTGTATTTTTAACATTGCGTTGCTGTTTTCTTGGCAAAATAGTACCAAAAACCGAGATTAATCGAAATCGGCCCGCAAACAAAAAAGTTAGCCGCCATCTTGAATTTTTTACATTTTTAAGAGTGCGTTGCTGTTTTCTTGTCAAAATAGTAGCAAAAACCGAGTTTCATCGAAATCAGCCTACAAGCAAAAAAGTTTGCCGCCATTTTGAATTTTTTAATGTTTTCAACATTGCTTTATTATTTTCGTGTCAAAGTTATATCAAAAAGCGAGCTTCATCGAAATCGGCCCATAAACAAAAAGAAAAGGAGCAAAAAGTAAATCAGCCCACGAGCCAAAAAGTTGGCCGCCATCTTGAATTTTTACATTTGTAACTTTGCGTTGCTGTTTTCTTGTCAAAATAGTGTCAAAAACCGTGTTTCATCGAAATCGCCCTGCAAACGAAAAAGTTGGCCGCCATCTTAGATTTTTTTGTATTTTTAACATTGCGTTGCTGTTTTCTTGGCAAAATAGTACCAAAAACCGAGATTCATCGAAATCGGCCCGCAAACAAAAAATTTGGCCGCCATCTTTAATTTTTTACATTTTTAACATTGCGTTGCTGTTTTCTTGTCAAAATAGTACCAAAAACCGAGTTTCATCGAAATCGACCCACAAGCAAAAAAGTTAGCCGCTATCTTGAATTTTTTACATTTTTAAGAGTGCGTTGCTGTTTTCTTGTCAAAATAGTAGCAAAAACCGAGTTTCATCGAAATCAGCCCACAAGCAAAAAAGTTTGCCGCCATTATGAATTTTTTAATGTTTCCAACATTGCGTT
The DNA here is from genome assembly GCA_928269145.1 of Agriphila tristella. Lineage (NCBI taxonomy): Eukaryota > Metazoa > Arthropoda > Insecta > Lepidoptera > Crambidae > Agriphila > Agriphila tristella. The sequence continues at coordinate 509,574 of OV743435.1, forward strand.
GTTATTTTCTTGTCAAAGTTATATCAAAAAGCGAGCTTTATCGAAATCGGCCCATAAACAAAAAGAAAAGGAGCAAAAACTAAATCAGCCCACAAGCCAAAAAGTTGGCCGCCATCTTGAATTTTTACATTTGTAACTTTGCGTTGCTGTTTTCTTGTCAAAATAGTGTCAAAAACCGTGTTTCATCGAAATCGCCCTGCAAACGAAAAAGTTGGCCGCCATCTTAGATATTTTTGTATTTTTAACATTGCGTTGCTGTTTTCTTGGCAAAATAGTACCAAAAACCGAGATTCATCAAAATCGGCCCGCAAACAAAAAATTTGGCCGCTATCTTTAATTTTTTACATTTTTAACATTGCGTCGCGCTGTTTGCTTGTCAAAATAGTACCAAAAACTGAATTTCATCGAAATCGCCCTGCAAACAGGGAAGTTGGCCACCATCTTGAATTTTTACATTTTTAACATTGCGTAGCTGTTCTCATGTCAAAATAGTACCAAAAACCAAGTTTCATCGAAATCAGCCCACAAGAAAAAATGTTGGCCGCCATCTTGAATTTTTTTACATTTTTAGCATTGCGTTGCTGTTTTCTTGTCAAAATAGTACTAAAAACCGAATTTCATCGAAATCGGCCCACAAACAAAAAAGTTGGCCGCCATCTTGATTTTTTTAGATTTTTAACAATGCGTTGCTGTTTTCTTGTCAAAATTGTACCCAAAACCAAGTTTCATTGAAATCGGCCCACAAACAAAAAGTTGGCTGCCATCTTGAATTATTTACATTTTAACAGTGCATTGCCGTTTTCTTGTCAAAATAGTAGGTACCAAAAACAGAGTTTCATCGAAATTTGCCCGCAAATAAAAAGTTGGCGCCATCTTGATTTTTTTACTTTTTTAACATTGCGTCGCTGTTTGCTTGTCTAAATAGTACCAAAAACTGAGTTTCATCTAAATCGGCCCGCAAACAGAGAAGTTGGCTGCCATCTTTATTTTTTTTACTTTTTTAATATTGCGTTTCTGTTTTCTTGTCAAAATAGGACCAAAAACCGAGTTTCATCGAAATCGGCCTGCAAACAAAAAAGTTGGCCGCCATCTTGAATTTTTTACTTTTTTGACATTGCGTTGCTGTTTGTTTGTCAAAATAGTACCAAAAACCGAGTTTTATCTAAATCGGCCCGCAAATAAAAAAGTTGGCCGCCATCTTGATTTTTTCATTATATTAGCCTCTCGGGACCTCCCACCCCCCTTCTATACTGCACCACCCCGCACCATTGCTCTGTCTAGACTCCTTCGATGATCGACTGTATGAACTAAATATCGGCTGTGCTAGAACTTAGTGGAACAGGTGAATTATTAAGTCTCATAAAGCTACCGAAATATTAACAAAAGTAATAAAAAAATGATTTTCAAAGTTGTAATAAATAAATAATACTTTATTTCCATACCACAATATACTTTTTCTCTACCGATTATAGCAACCAATAATTTATTAAAACAAAAAAGTAGTAACCCTGTTTGTCATGCCGGGGACGCGCCGGTGACGTGACGGCCGGTGACGCGCCGGTGACGTGCCGGCCGTCACGTCACCGGCGCGTCACCGGCCGTCACGTCACCGGCGCGTCGCCGGCCGTCACGTCACCGGCGCGTCCCCGGCATGGCAAACAGGGTTGCCACTTATTTATTATAATAAATTATTGGTTGTTATAATAGGTAGAAAAAAGTACATTGTGGTGTAGAAATAAAGTATTTATTTATTTATTTCAACTTTAAGAACTTTAAGTATTGTTTTTGGTAGTATTTTGGTAACTTTGTTAGACTTAATTCACTTTTACCACTAAGTTCAAGCAAAGGTACTATTTTTTCGAATTTTAATAATAATACAACAATTTCTGTAGACAATGTTTTCATGCCTTCACTTGTGTTCCGACATTCATTTGTTTACCCGAAAATCCGACATTCGCATACGTTGTTGTATTTCTATTATAATTCGAGAAAATAGTACTTACCTTTACTTGAACTTAGTGGAATAAGTAAATTAAGTCTAATAAAGTTACCAAAATATTTCCAAAAAACAATACTTAAACAGTAGGTTTTTAAAGTTGAAATAAATAAATAATTCATTATTTCCATACCACAATGTACTTTTTTCTACCTATTATAGCAACCTATACTTTATTAAAACAAAAAAGTGGCAACCCTGCTTGCCTTGCCGGTGAAGCGACGTTGACTTGACTGAAACGAGCCGGCGACGCGCCGGTGACGTGCCGGCGCCGGTGATCTGAACTGCTTGTTCACACATATTTTTGACGTTGACGGACGGGCCGTTGACGCGCCGGTGACGCGCCGGTGACGCGCCGGAGCTGTGGGAATGATCCTTTATTCTGTTAATCTCTTCCGTTGAGTAACTTTCCACAGACCGGTGAGTAACTTTTTACAGACCAGTGAGTAACTTTCCACAGACCGGTGAGTAACTTTTTACAGACCAGTGAGTAACTTTTCACAGATCGATGAGTATATTTTCACAGACCGATGAGTAACTTTTTACAGACCGGTGAGTTACTTTTCACAGACCAATGAGTAACTTTTCACAGACTAGTGAGTTACTTTTCACAGACCAATGAGTAACTTTTCACAGACCAGTGAGTAGCTTTTAACAAACCGGTGAGTAATTTTTTGCAGACTGGTGAGTAACTTTTAACAGATCGGTGAGTAACTTTCCACAGACCGTTGAGTAACTTTGCACAGACCAGTGAGTAACTTTTGACAGACCAGTGAGTAACTTTTAACAGACCGGTGAGTTACTTTTAACAGATCGGTGAGTAACTTTCCACAGACCGGTGAGTAACTTTGCACAGACCGGTGAGTAACTTTTTACAGACCAGTGAGTTACTTTTCACAGACCGGTGAGTAATTTTTTGCAGACTGGTGAGTAACTTTTAACAGATCGGTGAGTAACTTTCCACAGACCGTTGAGTAACTTTGCACAGACCAGTGAGTGACTTTTGACAGACCAGTGAGTAACTTTTCACAGACCGGTGAGTAACTTTTAACAGATCGGTGAGTAACTTTGCACAGACCGGTGAGTAACTTTTTACAGACCAGTGAGTAACTTTTGACAGACCGGTGAGTTATTTTTCACAGACCGTTGAGTAACTTTTAATACATCCTAAATACTTTCTTATCCATCCCGACCCGTCCCAACCATCCCGATCCATTCCGATCCAACCCGATCCATCTTGATCAATCCCGATCCATTCCGATCCATCTTGACATCCTGATCCATCCCGATCGATCATAATAAATCCCGATTCATCTCGATCAATGCAAAGCCATCCCGAGCTATTCCGTTCAATCCCGATCATTTATTCTGTTAATCTCTTCCGTTGAGTAACTTTCCACAGACCGGTGAGTAACTTTTTACAGACCAGTGAGTAACTTTTCACAGATCAAAGAGTATTTTTTCACAGACCGTGGAGTAACTTTTTACAGACCAGTGAGTAACTTTCCACAGACCGGTGAGTAACTTTTTACAGACCAGTGAGTAACTTTTCACAGATCGATGAGTATATTTTCACAGACCGATGAGTAACTTTTTACAGACCGGTGAGTTACTTTTCACAGACCAATGAGTAACTTTTCACAGACCAGTGAGTTACTTTTCACAGACCAATGAGTATTTTTTCACAGACCAGTGAGTAGCTTTTAACAAACCGGTGAGTAATTTTTTGCAGACTGGTGAGTAACTTTTAACAGATCGGTGAGTAACTTTCCACAGACCGTTGAGTAACTTTGCACAGACCAGTGAGTAACTTTTGACAGACCAGTGAGTAACTTTTCACAGACCGGTGAGTTACTTTTAACAGATCGGTGAGTAACTTTCCACAGACCGGTGAGTAAATTTGCACAGACCGGTGAGTAACTTTTTACAGACCAGTGAGTTACTTTTCACAGACCGGTGAGTAATTTTTTGCAGAATAGTGAGTAACTTTTAACAGATCGGTGAGTAACTTTCCACAGACCGTTGAGTAACTTTGCACAGACCAGTGAGTAACTTTTGACAGACCAGTGAGTAACTTTTCACAGACCGGTGAGTAACTTTTAACAGATCGGTGAGTAACTTTGCACAGACCGGTGAGTAACTTTTTACAGACCAGTGAGTAACTTTTGACAGACCGGTGAGTTATTTTTCACAGACCGTTGAGTAACTTTTAAAACATCCTAAATACTTTCTTATCCATCCCGACCCGTCTCAACCATCCCGATCCATTCCGATCCAACCCGATCCATCTTGATCAATCCCGATCCATTCCGATCCATCTTGACATCCTGATCCATCCCGATCGATCATAATAAATCCCGATTCATGTCGATCAATGCAAAGCAATCCCGAGCTATTCCGATCAATCCCGATCATTTATTCTGTTAATCTCTTCCGTTGTGTAACTTTTCACAGACCAGTGAGTAACTTTTGACAGACCGGTGAGTTATTTTTCACAGACCGTTGAGTAACTTTTAAAACATCCTAAATACTTTCTTATCCATCCCGACCCGTCTCAACCATCCCGATCCATTCCGATCCAACCCGATCCATCTTGATCAATCCCGATCCATTCCGATCCATCTTGACATCCTGATCCATCCCGATCGATCATAATAAATCCCGATTCATCTTGATCAATGCAAAGCCATCCCGAGCTATTCCGATCAATCCCGATCATTTATTCTGTTAATCTCTTCCGTTGAGTAACTTTTCACAGACCAGTGAGTAACTTTTTACAGACCAGTGAGTAACTTTTCACAGATCGATGAGTATTTTTTCACAGACCGATGAGTAACTTTTCACAGACCGGTGAGTAACTTTTCACAGACCAATGAGTAACTTTTGACAGACCAGTGAGTAACTTTTCACATACCGGTGAGTAACTTTACACAGACCAGTGAGTAATTTTTTGCAAAACAGTGAGTAAATTTTCACAGACCGGTGAGTTATTTTTCACAGACCGTTGAGTAACTTTTAATTCATCCAAAATACTTTCTTATCCATCCCGACCCGTCCCAACCATCCCAATCCATTCCGATCCAACCCGATCCATCTTGATCAATCCCGATCCTTTCCGATCCATCTTGACATCCTGATCCATCCCTATCGATCATAATAAATCCCGATTCATCTCGATCAATGCAAAGCCATCACGAGCTATTCCGATCAATCCCGATAATTTATTCTGTTAATCTCTTCCGTTGAGTAACTTTTCACAGACCAGTGAGTAGCTTTTAACAAACCGGTGAGTAATTTTTTGCAGACTGGTGAGTAACTTTTAACAGATCGGTGAGTAACTTTCCACAGACCGTTGAGTAACTTTGCACAGACCAGTGAGTAACTTTTGACAGACCAGTGAGTAACTTTTCACAGACCGGTGAGTTACTTTTAACAGATCGGTGAGTAACTTTCCACAGACCGGTGAGTAACTTTGCACAGACCGGTGAGTAACTTTTTACAGACCAGTGAGTTACTTTTCACAGACCGGTGAGTAATTTTTTGCAGACTGGTGAGTAAATTTTTAACAGATCGGTGAGTAACTTTCCACAGACCGTTGAGTAACTTTGCACAGACCAGTGAGTGACTTTTGACAGACCAGTGAGTAACTTTTCACAGACCGGTGAGTAACTTTTAACAGATCGGTGAGTAACTTTGCACAGACCGGTGAGTAACTTTTTACAGACCAGTGAGTAACTTTTGACAGACCGGTGAGTTATTTTTCACAGACCGTTGAGTAACTTTTAATACATCCTAAATACTTTCTTATCCATCCCGACCCGTCCCAACCATCCCGATCCATTCCGATCCAACCCGATCCATCTTGATCAATCCCGATCCATTCCGATCCATCTTGACATCCTGATCCATCCCGATCGATCATAATAAATCCCGATTCATCTCGATCAATGCAAAGCCATCCCGAGCTATTCCGTTCAATCCCGATCATTTATTCTGTTAATCTCTTCCGTTGAGTAACTTTCCACAGACCGGTGAGTAACTTTTTACAGACCAGTGAGTAACTTTTCACAGATCAAAGAGTATTTTTTCACAGACCGTGGAGTAACTTTTTACAGACCAGTGAGTAACTTTCCACAGACCGGTGAGTAACTTTTTACAGACCAGTGAGTAACTTTTCACAGATCGATGAGTATATTTTCACAGACCGATGAGTAACTTTTTACAGACCGGTGAGTTACTTTTCACAGACCAATGAGTAACTTTTCACAGACCAGTGAGTTACTTTTCACAGACCAATGAGTATTTTTTCACAGACCAGTGAGTAGCTTTTAACAAACCGGTGAGTAATTTTTTGCAGACTGGTGAGTAACTTTTAACAGATCGGTGAGTAACTTTCCACAGACCGTTGAGTAACTTTGCACAGACCAGTGAGTAACTTTTGACAGACCAGTGAGTAACTTTTCACAGACCGGTGAGTTACTTTTAACAGATCGGTGAGTAACTTTCCACAGACCGGTGAGTAAATTTGCACAGACCGGTGAGTAACTTTTTACAGACCAGTGAGTTACTTTTCACAGACCGGTGAGTAATTTTTTGCAGACTGGTGAGTAACTTTTAACAGATCGGTGAGTAACTTTCCACAGACCGTTGAGTAACTTTGCACAGACCAGTGAGTAACTTTTGACAGACCAGTGAGTAACTTTTCACAGACCGGTGAGTAACTTTTAACAGATCGGTGAGTAACTTTGCACAGACCGGTGAGTAACTTTTTACAGACCAGTGAGTAACTTTTGACAGACCGGTGAGTTATTTTTCACAGACCGTTGAGTAACTTTTAAAACATCCTAAATACTTTCTTATCCATCCCGACCCGTCTGAACCATCCCGATCCATTCCGATCCAACCCGATCCATCTTGATCAATCCCGATCCATTCCGATCCATCTTGACATCCTGATCCATCCCGATCGATCATAATAAATCCCGATTCATGTCGATCAATGCAAAGCAATCCCGAGCTATTCCGATCAATCCCGATCATTTATTCTGTTAATCTCTTCCGTTGTGTAACTTTTCACAGACCAGTGAGTAACTTTTGACAGACCGGTGAGTTATTTTTCACAGACCGTTGAGTAACTTTTAAAACATCCTAAATACTTTCTTATCCATCCCGACCCGTCTCAACCATCCCGATCCATTCCGATCCAACCCGATCCATCTTGATCAATCCCGATCCATTCCGATCCATCTTGACATCCTGATCCATCCCGATCGATCATAATAAATCCCGATTCATCTTGATCAATGCAAAGCCATCCCGAGCTATTCCGATCAATCCCGATCATTTATTCTGTTAATCTCTTCCGTTGAGTAACTTTTCACAGACCAGTGAGTAACTTTTTACAGACCAGTGAGTAACTTTTCACAGATCGATGAGTATTTTTTCACAGACCGATGAGTAACTTTTCACAGACCGGTGAGTAACTTTTCACAGACCAATGAGTAACTTTTGACAGACCAGTGAGTAACTTTTCACATACCGGTGAGTAACTTTACACAGACCAGTGAGTAATTTTTTGCAAAACAGTGAGTAAATTTTCACAGACCGGTGAGTTATTTTTCACAGACCGTTGAGTAACTTTTAATTCATCCAAAATACTTTCTTATCCATCCCGACCCGTCCCAACCATCCCAATCCATTCCGATCCAACCCGATCCATCTTGATCAATCCCGATCCATTCCGATCCATCTTGACATCCTGATCCATCCCTATCGATCATAATAAATCCCGATTCATCTCGATCAATGCAAAGCCATCCCGAGCTATTCCGATCAATCCCGATAATTTATTCTGTTAATCTCTTCCGTTGAGTAACTTTTCACAGACCAGTGAGTAACTTTTTACAGACCAGTGAGTAACTTTTCACAGATCGATGAGTATTTTTTCACAGACCGAGGAGTAACTTTTTACAGACCAGTGAGTAACTTTCCACAGACCGGTAAGTAACTTTTTACAGACCAGTGAGTAACTTTTCACAGATCGATGAGTATTTTTTCACAGACCGATGACTAACTTTTCACAGACCGGTGAGTAACTTTTCACAGACCAATGAGTAACTTTTGACAGACCAGTAAGTAACTTTTCACATACCGGTGAGTAACTTTACAAAGACCAGTGAGTAATTTTTTGCAAAACAGTGAGTAAATTTTCACAGACTGGTGAGTTATTTTTCACAGACCGTTGAGTAACTTTTATTTCATCCAAAATACTTTCTTATCCATCCCGACCCGTCCCAACCATCCCAATCCATTCCGATCCAACCCGATCCATCTTGATCAATCCCGATCCATTCCGATCCATCTTGACATCCTGATCCATCCCTATCGATCATAATAAATCCCGATTTATCTCGATCAATGCAAAGCCATCCCGAGCTATTCCGATCAATCCCGATCATTTATTCTGTTAATCTCTTCCGTTGAGTAACTTTTCACAGACCAGTGAGAAACTTTTTACAGACCAGTGAGTAACTTTTCACAGATCGATGAGTATTTTTTCACAGACCGAGGAGTAACTTTTTACAGACCAGTGAGTAACTTTCCACAGACCGGTGAGTAACTTTTAACAGACCAGTGAGTAACTTTTCACAGATCGATGAGTATATTTTCACAGACCGATGAGTAACTTTTCACAGACTGGTGAGTTACTTTTCACAGACTAATGAGTAACTTTTCACAGACCAGTGAGTAACTTTTTACCGACCAGTGAGTAGCTTTTAACAAACCGGTGAGTAAATTTTTGCAGACTGGTGAGTATTTTTTAACAGATCGGTGAGTAACTTTCCACAGACCGGTGAGTAACTTTGCACAGACCAGTGAGTAACTTTTGACAGACCAGTGAGTAACTTTTCACAGACCGGTGAGTAACTTTTAACAGATCGGTGAGTAATTTTCCACAGACCGGTGAGTAACTTTACACAGACCGGTGAGTAACTTTTTACAGACCAGTGAGTTACTTTTCACAGACCGGTGAGTAATTTTTCACAGACCGTTGAGTAACTTTTAATACATCCTAAATACTTTCTTATCCATCCCGACCCGTCCCAACCATCCCGATCCATTCCGATCCAACCCGATCCATCTTGATCAATCCCGATCCATTCCGATCCATCTTGACATCCTGATTTATCCCGATCGATCATAATAAATCCCGATTCATCTCGATCAATGCAAAGCCATCCCGAGCTATTCCGATCTATCCCGATCATTTATTCTGTTAATCTCTTCCGTTGAGTAATTTTCCACAGACCGGTGAGTAACTTTTTACAGACCAGTGAGTAACTTTTCACAGATCGATGAGTATTTTTTCACAGACCGATGAGTAACTTTTCACAGACCGGTGAGTTACTTTTCACAGACCAATGAGTAACTTTTCACAGACCAGTAAGTAACTTTTTACAGACCAGTGAGTAGCTTTTAACAAACCGGTGAGTAATTTTTTGCAGACCGGTAAGTAACTTTTAACAGATCGGTGAGTAACTTTCCACAGACCGGTGAGTAACTTTGCACAGACCAGTGAGTAACTTTTGACAGACCAGTGAGTAACTTTTCACAGATCGATGAGTTATTTTTCACAGACCGAAGATAATTTTTTTACAGACCAGTGAGTAACTTTCCACAGACCGGTGAGTAACTTTTTACAGACCAGTGAGTAACTTTTCACAGATCGATGAGTATTTTTTCACAGACCGATGAGTAACTTTTCACAGACCGGTGAGTTACTTTTCACAGACCAATGAGTAACTTTTCACAGACCAGTGAGTAACTTTTTACAGACCAGTGAGTAGCTTTTAACAGACCGGTGAGTAACTTTTAACAGATCGGTGAGTAACTTTCCACAGACTGGTGAGTAACTTTGCACAGACCGGTGAGTAACTTTTTACAGACCAGTGAGTTACTTTTCACAGACCGGTGAGTAATTTTTCACAGACCGTTGAGTAACTTTTAATACATCCTAAATACTTTCTTATCCATCCCGACCCGTCCCAACCATCCCGATCCATTCCAATCCAACCCGATCCATCTTGATCAATCCCGATCCATTCCGATCCATCTTGACATCCTGATCCATCCCGATCGATCATAATAAATCCCGATTCATCTTGATCAATGCAAAGCCATCCCGAGCTATTCCGATCAATCCCGATCATTTATTCTGTTAATCTCTTCCGTTGAGTAACTTTTCACAGACCAGTGAGTAACTTTTTACAGACCAGTGAGTGACTTTTCACAGATCGATGAGTATTTTTTCACAGACCGATGAGTAACTTTTCACAGACCGGTGAGTAACTTTTCACAGACCAATGAGTAACTTTTGACAGACCAGTAAGTAACTTTTCACATACCGGTGAGTAACTTTACACAGACCAGTGAGTAATTTTTTGCAAAACAGTGAGTAAATTTTCACAGACTGGTGAGTTATTTTTCACAGACCGTTGAGTAACTTTTATTTCATCCAAAATACTTTCTTATCCATCCCGACCCGTCCCAACCATCCCAATCCATTCCGATCCAACCCGATCCATCTTGATCAATCCCGATCCATTCCGATCCATCTTGACATCCTGATCCATCCCTATCGATCATAATAAATCCTGATTTATCTCGATCAATGCAAAGCCATCCCGAGCTATTCCGATCAATCCCGATCATTTATTCTGTTAATCTCTTCCGTTGAGTAACTTTTCACAGACCAGTGAGTAACTTTTTACAGACCAGTGAGTAACTTTTCACAGATCGATGAGTATTTTTTCACAGACCGAGGAGTAACTTTTTACAGACCAGTGAGTAACTTTCCACAGACCGGTGAGTAACTTTTAACAGACCAGTGAGTAACTTTTCACAGATCGATGAGTATATTTTCACAGACCGATGAGTAACTTTTCACAGACCGGTGAGTTACTTTTCACAGACCAATGAGTAACTTTTCACAGACCAGTGAGTAACTTTTTACCGACCAGTGAGTAGCTTTTAACAAACCGGTGAGTAATTTTTTGCAGACTGGTGAGTATTTTTTAACAGATCGGTGAGTAACTTTCCACAGACCGGTGAGTAACTTTGCACAGACCAGTGAGTAACTTTTGACAGACCAGTGAGTAACTTTTCACAGACCGGTGAGTAACTTTTAACAGATCGGTGAGTAATTTTCCACAGACCGGTGAGTAACTTTACACAGACCGGTGAGTAACTTTTTACAGACCAGTGAGTTACTTTTCACAGACCAGTGAGTAATTTTTCACAGACCGTTGAGTAACTTTTAATACATCCTAAATACTTTCTTATCCATCCCGACCCGTCCCAACCATCCCGATCCATTCCGATCCAACCCGATCCATCTTGATCAATCCCGATCCATTCCGATCTATCTTGACATCCTGATCCATCCCGATCGATCATAATAAATCCCGATTCATCTCGATCAATGCAAAGCCATCCCGAGCTATTCCGTTCAATCCCGATCATTTATTCTGTTAATCTCTTCCGTTGAGTAACTTTCCACAGACCGGTGAGTAACTTTTTACAGACCAGTGAGTAACTTTTCACAGATCAATGAGTATTTTTTCACAGACCGTGGAGTAACTTTTTACAGACCAGTGAGTAACTTTCCACAGACCGGTGAGTAACTTTTTACAGACCAGTGAGTAACTTTTCACAGATCGATGAGTATATTTTCACAGACCGATGAGTAACTTTCCACAGACCGGTGAGTAACTTTTCACAGACCAATGAGTAACTTTTCACAGACCAGTGAGTAACTTTTCACAGACCAATGAGTAACTTTTCACAGACCAGTGAGTAGCTTTTAACAAACCGGTGAGTAATTTTTTGCAGACTGGTGAGTATTTTTTAACAGATCGGTGAGTAACTTTCCACAGACCGGTGAGTTACTTTGCACAGACCAGTGAGTAACTTTTGACAGACCAGTGAGTAACTTTTCACAGACCGGTGAGTAACTTTTAACAGATCGGTGAGTAACTTTCCACAGACCGGTGAGTAACTTTGCACAGACCGGTGAGTAACTTTTTACAGACCAGTGAGTTACTTTTCACAGACTGGTGAGTAATTTTTCACAGACCGTTGAGTAACTTTTAATACATCCTAAATACTTTCTTATCCATCCCGACCCGTCCCAACCATCCCGATCCATTCCGATCCAACCCGATCCATCTTGATCAATCCCGATCCATTCCGATCCATCTTGACATCCTGATCCATCCCGATCGATCATAATAAATCCCGATTCATCTTGATCAATGCAAAGCCATCCCGAGCTATTCCGATCAATCCCGATCATTTATTCTGTTAATCTCTTCCGTTGAGTAACTTTTCACAGACGAGTGAGTAACTTTTTACAGACCAGTGAGTAACTTTTCACAGATCGATGAGTATTTTTTCACAGACCGATGAGTAACTTTTCACAGACCGGTGAGTAACTTTTCACAGACCAATGAGTAACTTTTGACAGACCAGTGAGTAACTTTTCACATACCGGTGAGTAACTTTACACAGACCAGTGAGTAATTTTTTGCAAAACAGTGAGTAAATTTTCACAGACCGGTGAGTTATTTTTCACAGACCGTTGAGTAACTTTTAATTCATCCAAAATACTTTCTTATCCATCCCGACCCGTCCCAACCATCCCAATCCATTCCGATCCAACCCGATCCATCTTGATCAATCCCGATCCATTCCGATCCATCTTGACATCCTGATCCATCCCGATCGATCATAATAAATCCCGATTCATCTTGATCAATGCAAAGCCATCCCGAGCTATTCCGATCAATCCCGATCATTTATTCTGTTAATCTCTTCCGTTGAGTAACTTTTCACAGACGAGTGAGTAACTTTTGACAGACCAGTGAGTAACTTTTCACAGACCGGTGAGTAACTTTTAACAGATCGGTGAGTAACTTTCCACAGACCGGTGAGTAACTTTGCACAGACCGGTGAGTAACTTTTTACAGACCAGTGAGTTACTTTTCACAGACCGGTGAGTAATTTTTTGCAGACTGGTGAGTAACTTTTAACAGATCGGTGAGTAACTTTCCACAGACCGTTGAGTAACTTTGCACAGACCAGTGAGTAACTTTTGACAGACCAGTGAGTAACTTTTCACAGACCGGTGAGTAACTTTTCACAGACCGTTGAGTAACTTTGCACAGACCAGTGAGTAACTTTTGACAGACCAGTGAGTAACTTTTCACTGACCGGTGAGTAACTTTTACAGATCGGTGAGTAACTTTGCACAGACCGGTAAGTAACTTTTTACAGACCAGTGAGTTACTTTTCACAGACCGGTGAGTTATTTTTCACAGACCGTTGAGTAACTTTTAATACATCCTAAATACTTTCTTATCCATCCCGACCCGTCCCAACCATCCCGATCCATTCCGATCCAACCCGATCCATCTTGATCAATCCCGATCCATTCCGATCCATCTTGACATCCTGATCCATCCCGATCGATCATAATAAATCCCGATTCATGTCGATCAATGCAAAGCCATCCCGAGCTATTCCGATCAATCCCGATCATTTATTCTGTTAATCTCTTCCGTTGAGTAACTTTTCACAGACCAGTGAGTAACTTTTTAAAGACCAGTAAGTAACTTTTCACAGATCGATGAGTATTTTTTCACAGACCAATGAGTAACTTTTCACAGACCAGTAAGTAACTTTTTACAGACCAGTAAGTAGCTTTTAACAAACCGGTGAGTAATTTTTTGCAGACCGGTAAGTAACTTTTAACAGATCGGTGAGTAACTTTCCACAGACCGGTGAGTAACTTTGCACAGACCAGTGAGTAACTTTTGACAGACCAGTGAGTAACTTTTCACAGATCGATGAGTTATTTTTCACAGACCGAAGATAATTTTTTTACAGACCAGTGAGTAACTTTCCACAGACCGGTGAGTAACTTTTTACAGACCAGTGAGTAACTTTTCACAGATCGATGAGTATTTTTTCACAGACCGATGAGTAACTTTTCACAGACCGGTGAGTTACTTTTCACAGACCAATGAGTAACTTTTCACAGACCAGTGAGTAACTTTTTACAGACCAGTGAGTATCTTTTAACAGACCGGTGAGTAACTTTTAACAGATCGGTGAGTAACTTTCCACAGACTGGTGAGTAACTTTGCACAGACCGGTGAGTAACTTTTTACAGACCAGTGAGTTACTTTTCACAGACCGGTGAGTAATTTTTCACAGACCGTTGAGTAACTTTTAATACATCCTAAATACTTTCTTATCCATCCCGACCCGTCCCAACCATCCCGATCCATTCCAATCCAACCCGATCCATCTTGATCAATCCCGATCCATTCCGATCCATCTTGACATCCTGATCCATCCCGATCGATCATAATAAATCCCGATTCATCTTGATCAATGCAAAGCCATCCCGAGCTATTCCGATCAATCCCGATCATTTATTCTGTTAATCTCTTCCGTTGAGTAACTTTTCACAGACCAGTGAGTAACTTTTTACAGACCAGTGAGTAACTTTTCACAGATCGATGAGTATTTTTTCACAGACCGATGAGTAACTTTTCACAGACCGGTGAGTAACTTTTCACAGACCAATGAGTAACTTTTGACAGACCAGTAAGTAACTTTTCACATACCGGTGAGTAACTTTACACAGACCAGTGAGTAATTTTTTGCAAAACAGTGAGTAAATTTTCACAGACTGGTGAGTTATTTTTCACAGACCGTTGAGTAACTTTTATTTCATCCAAAATACTTTCTTATCCATCCCGACCCGTCCCAACCATCCCAATCCATTCCGATCCAACCCGATCCATCTTGATCAATCCCGATCCATTCCGATCCATCTTGACATCCTGATCCATCCCTATCGATCATAATAAATCCTGATTTATCTCGATCAATGCAAAGCCATCCCGAGCTATTCCGATCAATCCCGATCATTTATTCTGTTAATCTCTTCCGTTGAGTAACTTTTCACAGACCAGTGAGGAACTTTTTACAGACCAGTGAGTAACTTTTCACAGATCGATGAGTATTTTTTCACAGACCGAGGAGTAACTTTTTACAGACCAGTGAGTAACTTTCCACAGACCGGTGAGTAACTTTTAACAGACCAGTGAGTAACTTTTCACAGATCGATGAGTATATTTTCACAGACCGATGAGTAACTTTTCACAGACCGGTGAGTTACTTTTCACAGACCAATGAGTAACTTTTCACAGACCAGTGAGTAACTTTTTACCGACCAGTGAGTAGCTTTTAACAAACCGGTGAGTAATTTTTTGCAGACTGGTGAGTATTTTTTAACAGATCGGTGAGTAACTTTCCACAGACCGGTGAGTAACTTTGCACAGACCAGTGAGTAACTTTTGACAGACCAGTGAGTAACTTTTCACAGACCGGTGAGTAACTTTTAACAGATCGGTGAGTAATTTTCCACAGACCGGTGAGTAACTTTACACAGACCGGTGAGTAACTTTTTACAGACCAGTGAGTTACTTTTCACAGACCAGTGAGTAATTTTTCACAGACCGTTGAGTAACTTTTAATACATCCTAAATACTTTCTTATCCATCCCGACCCGTCCCAACCATCCCGATCCATTCCGATCCAACCCGATCCATCTTGATCAATCCCGATCCATTCCGATCTATCTTGACATCCTGATCCATCCCGATCGATCATAATAAATCCCGATTCATCTCGATCAATGCAAAGCCATCCCGAGCTATTCCGTTCAATCCCGATCATTTATTCTGTTAATCTCTTCCGTTGAGTAACTTTCCACAGACCGGTGAGTAACTTTTTACAGACCAGTGAGTAACTTTTCACAGATCAATGAGTATTTTTTCACAGACCGTGGAGTAACTTTTTACAGACCAGTGAGTAACTTTCCACAGACCGGTGAGTAACTTTTTACAGACCAGTGAGTAACTTTTCACAGATCGATGAGTATATTTTCACAGACCGATGAGTAACTTTTTACAGACCGGTGAGTTACTTTTCACAGACCAATGAGTAACTTTTCACAGACCAGTGAGTTACTTTTCACAGACCAATGAGTAACTTTTCACAGACCAGTGAGTAGCTTTTAACAAACCGGTGAGTAATTTTTTGCAGACTGGTGAGTATTTTTTAACAGATCGGTGAGTAACTTTCCACAGACCGGTGAGTTACTTTGCACAGACCAGTGAGTAACTTTTGACAGACCAGTGAGTAACTTTTCACAGACCGGTGAGTAACTTTTAACAGATCGGTGAGTAACTTTCCACAGACCGGTGAGTAACTTTGCACAGACCGGTGAGTAACTTTTTACAGACCAGTGAGTTACTTTTCACAGACTGGTGAGTAATTTTTCACAGACCGTTGAGTAACTTTTAATACATCCTAAATACTTTCTTATCCATCCCGACCCGTCCCAACCATCCCGATCCATTCCGATCCAACCCGATCCATCTTGATCAATCGCGATCCATTCCGATCCATCTTGACATCCTGATCCATCCCGATCGATCATAATAAATCCCGATTCATCTTGATCAATGCAAAGCCATCCCGAGCTATTCCGATCAATCCCGATCATTTATTCTGTTAATCTCTTCCGTTGAGTAACTTTTCACAGACCAGTGAGTAACTTTTTACAGACCAGTGAGTAACTTTTCACAGATCGATGAGTATTTTTTCACAGACCGATGAGTAACTTTTCACAGACCGGTGAGTAACTTTTCACAGACCAATGAGTAACTTTTGACAGACCAGTAAGTAACTTTTCACATACCGGTGAGTAACTTTACACAGACCAGTGAGTAATTTTTTGCAAAACAGTGAGTAAATTTTCACAGACCGGTGAGTTATTTTTCACAGACCGTTGAGTAACTTTTAATTCATCCAAAATACTTTCTTATCCATCCCGACCCGTCCCAACCATCCCAATCCATTCCGATCCAACCCGATCCATCTTGATCAATCCCGATCCATTCCGATCCATCTTGACATCCTGATCCATCCCGATCGATCATAATAAATCCCGATTCATGTCGATCAATGCAAAGCAATCCCGAGCTATTCCGATCAATCCCGATCATTTATTCTGTTAATCTCTTCTGTTGTGTAACTTTTCACAGACCAGTGAGTAACTTTTTACAGACCAGTGAGTAACTTTTCACAGATCGATGAGTATTTTTCACAGACCGATGAGTTACTTTTCACAGACCGGTGAGTAACTTTTCACAGACCAATGAGTAACTTTTCACAGACCAGTAAGTAACTTTTTAAAGACCAGTGAGTAGCTTTTAACAAACCGGTGAGTAATTTTTTGCAGACCGGTGAGTAACTTTTAACAGATCGGTGAGTAACTTTCCACAGACCGGTGAGTAACTTTGCACAGACCAGTGAGTAACTTTTGACAGACCAGTGAGTAACTTTTCACAGACCGGTGAGTATTTTTACACAGACCAGTGAGTAATTTTTTGCAAAACAGTGAGTAAATTTTCACAGACCGGTGAGTTATTTTTCACAGACCGTTGAGTAACTTTTAATACATCCAAAATACTTTCTTATCCATCCCGACCCGTCCCAACCATCCCGATCCATTCCGATCCAACCCGATCCATCTTGATCAATCCCGATCCATTCCGATCCATCTTGACATCCTGATCCATTCCGATCGATCATAATAAATCCCGATTCATCTCGATCAATGCAAAGCCATCCCGAGCTATTCCGATCAATCCCGATCATTTATTCTGTTAATCTCTTCCGTTGAGTAACTTTTCACAGACCAGTAAGTAACTTTTTACAGACCAGTAAGTAACTTTTCACAGATCGATGAGTATTTTTTCACAGACCGATGAGTAACTTTTCACAGACCGGTGAGTTACTTTTCACAGACCAAAGAGTAACTTTTCACAGACCAGTGTGTAACTTTTTACAGACCAGTGAGTAGCTTTTAACAAACCGGTGAGTAATTTTTTGCAGACTGGTGAGTAACTTTTATCAGATCGGTGAGTAACTTTCCACAGACCGGTGAGTAACTTTGCACAGACCAGTGAGTAACTTTTGACAGACCAGTGAGTAACTTTTCACAGATCGATGAGTATTTTTTCACAGACCGAGGAGTAACTTTTTACAGACCAGTGAGTAACTTTCCACAGACCGGTGAGTAACTTTTTACAGACCAGTGAGTAACTTTTCACAGATCGATGAGTATTTTTTCACAGACCGATGAGTAACTTTTCACAGAACGGTGAGTTACTTTTCACAGACCAATGAGTAACTTTTCACAGACCAGTGAGTAACTTTTTACAGACCAGTGAGTAGCTTTTAACAGACCGGTGAGTAACTTTTAACAGATCGGTGA
The DNA here is from genome assembly GCA_928269145.1 of Agriphila tristella. NCBI lineage: Eukaryota > Metazoa > Arthropoda > Insecta > Lepidoptera > Crambidae > Agriphila > Agriphila tristella. Next base: position 527,987 of record OV743435.1, read on the forward strand.
GTAACTTTCCACAGACTGGTGAGTAACTTTGTGTTGTGTATAGGTAGCCTTATATTTAATTATCTATTTGGTCTATGGTCAGTGGTTGAATTATTGGTGTGTGCTCTATGATGTTTGTCAATAAAAAGTAAGAAATAAATAAACGTGTGTTAATTGAAATAAGCGGTTTTAATCCATACATAACAAATACGAGGACGGGATCATGGCAGGTAATTTGGGAGCTAATTCGATTGAGTATGATGGGGAGGAAAGATTTTCAACTTACATGGAGAGATTTGACAATTTCGTCGAATGCAATATGATTAAGGACGAGCAAAAAAAAGCTACCTTTTTGACGGTGATTGGGCCCAAATTGTATGCCTTACTAAAAAATCTGTGCATCCCAGACAGTCCGAGTAAAAAAACCTATGAAGAATTGAAAAAAGTTCTGTTGGATTATTTGGAGCCCGAAAGTTCTTTCATCGTAGAAAGGTACAAGTTCAACCAGCGATGTCAGAACGTTAATGAAACTGTTTGTGAATATATTACCGAATTAAAAAGACTGTCTATTCATTGTAAATTTGGAAGCCAGCTAAATGATATGATCAGAGATAGGTTTAGAGCAGGAATAAGAGAAAGGAAAATAAAGATGAGATTGTTGAACGAGAAACAGGAGGACATGACATTAAGTAAAGCTCTGGAGATTGCAATGATGATGGAGAAAACGGACAAAAATATTAGAGAAATGTGGGAAGAAGATAAAAGAAAAATACACAAAATGGAAAGGAGGGATAGTGGAAAAATTTGGCGGAGACAGGAACAGGGAAGTGGGCAATTTACATACAAGGAACAAAACAGTGGACGGAACAATTTAAGTAGAAGAGAAGAAAGTGTAAGAAGGCTATTAAGGTGTGGATGTTGTGGAAAGGATGGACATACAAAGGACAGGTGCTGGTTTAGGGAAAGACGGTGCAGAGTATGTGGAAAAGAAGGACATTTACAAGCTGTGTGCGTGAAGGGAAGGCAAAATTACTTACTGCAGGAAGACAGGTTTGAAAAGGAAGAAGACTATGAAGAAGAAACGACTGGAAGTCATGACAATATTTTTATGATGAAGGAAAAGGAAGAAAACTTAAAACAGGACATGTGGGAAAAAAATAATCAAGGTATTTTGTTAGCACCCTATAAGGTAAATTTAAATGTATCAGAGGTAAAGTTAGAAATGGAAATAGATACAGGGAGTGTTGTCAGTGCTATTAGCAGGAAATCCTATGAAAAATGCTTCAATAAATTGAAACTTTTACCCTGTAGTTTGAAATTGAAGTCATATACAGACACACCAATTACTCCTATTGGTGTAATTAAAACTTCTGTGGTTTTTGAAAACAAGAAATATGACAACATGCCCTTGTATGTATTTGAAAATGGTGGACCACCCTTGATTGGTAGAGACTGGTTAAAAAAAATTAATATTCTAAAATTAAATTCATTAGAAGCGAAAGAGGATTTGGTAGAAAAATTAAAGGAAAAATTTGCTTCTGTATTTAATCCAAAGCTAGGTACATACAAAGGTGATAAAATAGTCTTAAAATTAAAGGAGAATGCATGCCCCAAATATTACAAAGCTAGGCCTCTTCCATTTTCAATGAGGGAAGTAGTTGAAAAAGAAATTAATAGGTTAGTTCAGGAAGAGATATTGACCCCGGTTCAGTCAGCTGATTGGGCTACTCCTACTGTCCCTGTATTAAAAGAAAATGGGAAATTAAGAATTTGTGGTGATTTTAAAATAACTATTAACCCACACTTAGAGGACAATAGGCACCCGATTCCCAGGATTGAGGATTTATTTGTAAATCTACAAAAAGGTCAGAAGTTCTCAAAGATTGATTTGGCACATGCTTATCAACAATGTTTACTTACGGAAGAGTCAAAGAAACTTGTCATAATAAATCTTTCTTTTCTTTCTTATCGAATGAGGATTAGTGGCCACCTCTGGTGTTAGAGTTTATCAAGCCGCCTGTAAGGCCTCTAACTTGGCTTAACGACTGTTATCAGATGATAACAGCCGGGACCGACGGTTTAACGTGCCCTCCGAAGCACGGAAGCGCTCAGTTGAAATACCACTTTAACGGTCACCCATCCGACACCTGACCAGACCGAGCGTTGCTTAACAAACGTGATCGAGTACGATCAGTCAGTCAAGTTCCGCCATGAGCGCGTCATAATAAATACTCATTTAGGACTTTTTGCATACAACCGATTGCCGTTTGGTATTAAGACAGCCCCAAATATTTTTCAATGTATTATGGACCAATTGTTCAAAGGATTAGAGAAACAAGGAATAGCTACCTTTATGGATGATATAGTGGTGACAGGTAAAAATGATTCGGAGCATGTTAATAATTTAATAACGGTGTTGACAAAACTTGAAAACGCCGGCTTAACAGTGAGTTTAGACAAATGTGTTTTCATGGCAACTAATATTTGCTATTTGGGGTACAACTTGTCTTCTGAAGGCCTTCTGCCAGATACAAAAAATATTGAAGCCATTTTAAAGGCGCCGGAACCTACCAATTTAACTGAACTTAAATCTTTATTAGGCATGATAAATTATTATATAAAATTCGTTCCAAATGCTGCTACCTTGTTAGCTCCATTTTATAAATTGACAAAAAAGAATATTGAATTTAAATTTGATAATCAGTGTAGAATTGCCTTTAAGAAAGTAAAAGACATTTTGGTGTCTCCAAATGTATTGGCTCACTATGACCCAGAAGCTGAATTGTTTTTAGCCTGTGATGCTAGTGCTTACGGTCTAGGTGCAGTCGTCCCAAAAGAAGAATGGTATTGAGAAACCAATTGCGTTTGCATCAAGGACCCTAAATGATGCTGAGAGAAACTACAGTCAAGTAGATAAAGAGTCTTTAGCGTTAGTGTTTGGAGTAAAAAAATTTAACCAGTATTTGTGGGGAAAGAGATTTAATTTATTGACAGATTCAAAGCCTTTAATAAGTATCTTTGGACCAAAAAAAGGAATTCCTGTGTTAGCTGCAGGGAGGCTGCAGAGATATGCATTTGTATTGTCAGGTTATGATTATAACATTATTTATGTGAGGTCACAGCATAATAACGCGGACTTTTTATCCCGCTTGCCTCTGGAAAGGGTAGGGAAATCCAAACTAGATTATTCATATTTGAATTTTATTTACGATAACAGTTTTTTACCTTTAGACTGCAAACAAATAAGGAAAGAAACAGTAAGTGATCCAGTGTTAAAAGATGTGTTGCAATATATTAGCAATGGGTGGCCTAATTATGTACAAGGTCATTTACAACAATATTTTTCTAAGAGGGAACAGTTGACGGTAGAACAGGGAATTATTATGTATGGTCACAGGGTAGTGATGCCCACAAAGTTGATTTCACAAATTCTAAGTGAATTACATTCAAGCCATTTGGGCATAGTAAAGATGAAGTCGTTGGCTAGATCTTATTTTTGGTGGGTATCTATTGATAAAGATATTGAGTTAATGGCAAATAGCTGTAGTACATGTATGGCTCACAGGCAAAATCCAGAAAAAACTGAATTACATTCATGGGAATACCCTAAGTCTGTATGGACACGGTTGCATATGGATTACTTAGGCCCTTGTTTTGGAAAAATGTATCTAGTTGTTCAATGTGCCTTTTCAAAGTGGATTGAAGTTGCAGAAGTTCCTTCAACTTCAGCTTCTCAAGCTATATCAGTATTAAAGAGATTGTTTACTACCTTTGGATTTCCAGAACTAATTTGCAGTGATAATGGACCACCATTTCATTCAGCTGAATTTACAGAATTTTTGAGAAGCTGTGGTATAAGGCATGTATTTTCACCTCCGTACCATCCACAGAGCAATGGATGTGCAGAGAGTGCAGTAAAGATTATAAAAAATTGTATCAAAAAAGCAGTGTATGAGAAAAAGAATATTAATGACAGTTTAAATAATTTCTTAATGTTGTATAGGAATTCACAGCACTCTGCAACAAATGAAACACCTGCTTGTTTGATGTTGAAAAGGAATTTGCGTACTAAATTTGATTTGTTAAAGCCGAATTTACATTCTACTGTTATTAAAAATCAAGAAAAACAGAAATTATATGCAGGGGGCAGAGAAACTAAACAGTTTATTATTGGGCAGAATGTGTTGGCTAGAAGTTATAGAGAGGGAAAATGGGTAGAGGGAGTAATTGTAAAACAGCTGGGTCCGGTTACTTATTTAATTAAATTATGTGACACTGGAATATTATGGAAAAGACATGTGGATCAGTTGTTGACATTTGAAAATTTAAATGATGTAGAGGATATTGGTGATTGTGACTTGGTGAAAAATAGAATACCTGTAAAAGAAAGATTAATTATTAGTAATTGTGATGACAATTTAACAAATAATGTGCATGTTAACTTACCTATAAATGAACCTGCAAAAGTAAATGTGAATATACCTGAAAGGATAAATAATGAAACTAACAGAACTGTAATTGATAACGATGTAACTTCTTTACAGAGAGCAAGTCTATCACCCGTGAAAGTAATTGAAAGACGTTATCCCAGGAGAGTCATTAGAAAACCAGATAGACTTGATCTTTGAGGAGGAAGAGTGTTGTGTATAGGTAGCCTTATATTTAATTATCTATTTGGTCTATGGTCAGTGGTTGAATTATTGGTGTGTGCTCTATGATGTTTGTCAATAAAAAGTAAGAAATAAATAAACGTGTGTTAATTGAAATAAGCGGTTTTAATCCATACATAACACTTTGCACAGACCGGTGAGTAACTTTTTACAGACCAGTGAGTTACTTTTCACAGACCGGTGAGTAATTTTTCACAGACCGTTGAGTAACTTTTAATACATCCTAAATACTTTCTTATCCATCCCGACCCGTCCCAACCATCCCGATCCATTCCAATCCAACCCGATCCATCTTGATCAATCCCGATCCATTCCGATCCATCTTGACATCCTGATCCATCCCGATCGATCATAATAAATCCCGATTCATCTTGATCAATGCAAAGCCATCCCGAGCTATTCCGATCAATCCCGATCATTTATTCTGTTAATCTCTTCCGTTCAGTAACTTTTCACAGACGAGTGAGTAACTTTTTACAGACCAGTGAGTAACTTTTCACAGATCGATGAGTATTTTTTCACAGACCGATGAGTAACTTTTCACAGACCAGTGAGTAACTTTTCACAGACCAATGAGTAACTTTTGACAGACCAGTGAGTAACTTTTCACATACCGGTGAGTAACTTTACACAGACCAGTGAGTAATTTTTTGCAAAACAGTGAGTAAATTTTCACAGACCGGTGAGTTATTTTTCACAGACCGTTGAGTAACTTTTAATTCATCCAAAATACTTTCTTATCCATCCCGACCCGTCCCAACCATCCCAATCCATTCCGATCCAACCCGATCCATCTTGATCAATCCCGATCCATTCCGATCCATCTTGACATCCTGATCCATCCCTATCGATCATAATAAATCCCGATTCATCACGATCAATGCAAAGCCATCCCGAGCTATTCCGATCAATCCCGATAATTTATTCTGTTAATCTCTTCCGTTGAGTAACTTTTCACAGACCAGTGAGTAACTTTTTACAGACCAGTAAGTAACTTTTCACAGATCGATGAGTATTTTTTCACAGACCGAGGAGTAACTTTTTACAGACCAGTGAGTAACTTTCCTCAGACCGGTAAGTAACTTTTTACAGACCAGTGAGTAACTTTTCACAGATCGATGAGTATTTTTTCACAGACCGATGAGTAACTTTTCACAGACCGGTGAGTAACTTTTCACAGACCAATGAGTAACTTTTGACAGACCAGTAAGTAACTTTTCACATACCGGTGAGTAACTTTACACAGACCAGTGAGTAATTTTTTGCAAAACAGTGAGTAAATTTTCACAGACTGGTGAGTTATTTTTCACAGACCGTTGAGTAACTTTTATTTCATCCAAAATACTTTCTTATCCATCCCGACCCGTCCCAACCATCCCAATCCATTCCGATCCAACCCGATCCATCTTGATCAATCCCGATCCATTCCGATCCATCTTGACATCCTGATCCATCCCGATCGATCATAATAAATCCCGATTCATCTTGATCAATGCAAAGCCATCCCGAGCTATTCCGATCAATCCCGATCATTTATTCTGTTAATCTCTTCCGTTGAGTAACTTTTCACAGACGAGTGAGTAACTTTTTACAGACCAGTGAGTAACTTTTCACAGATCGATGAGTATTTTTTCACAGACCGATGAGTAACTTTTCACAGACCGGTGAGTAACTTTTCACAGACCAATGAGTAACTTTTGACAGACCAGTGAGTAACTTTTCACATACCGGTGAGTAACTTTACACAGACCAGTGAGTAATTTTTTGCAAAACAGTGAGTAAATTTTCACAGACCGGTGAGTTATTTTTCACAGACCGTTGAGTAACTTTTAATTCATCCAAAATACTTTCTTATCCATCCCGACCCGTCCCAACCATCCCAATCCATTCCGATCCAACCCGATCCATCTTGATCAATCCCGATCCATTCCGATCCATCTTGACATCCTGATCCATCCCGATCGATCATAATAAATCCCGATTCATGTCGATCAATGCAAAGCAATCCCGAGCTATTTCGATCAATCCCGATCATTTATTCTGTTAATCTCTTCCGTTGTGTAACTTTTCACAGACCAGTGAGTAACTTTTTACAGACCAGTGAGTAACTTTTCACAGATCGATGAGTATTTTTTCACAGACCGATGAGTAACTTTTCACAGACCGGTGAGTAACTTTTCACAGACCAATGAGTAACTTTTCACAGACCAGTAAGTAACTTTTTAAAGACCAGTGAGTAGCTTTTAACAAACCGGTGAGTAATTTTTTGCAGACCGGTGAGTAACTTTTAACAGATCGGTGAGTAACTTTCCACAGACCGGTGAGTAACTTTGCACAGACCAGTGAGTAACTTTTGACAGACCAGTGAGTAACTTTTCACAGACCGGTGAGTATTTTTACACAGACCAGTGAGTAATTTTTTGCAAAACAGTGAGTAAATTTTCACAGACCGGTGAGTTATTTTTCACAGACCGTTGAGTAACTTTTAATACATCCAAAATACTTTCTTATCCATCCCGACCCGTCCCAACCATCCCGATCCATTCCGATCCAACCCGATCCATCTTGATCAATCCCGATCCATTCCGATCCATCTTGACATCCTGATCCATTCCGATCGATCATAATAAATCCCGATTCATCTCGATCAATGCAAAGCCATCCCGAGCTATTCCGATCAATCCCGATCATTTATTCTGTTAATCTCTTCCGTTGAGTAACTTTTCACAGACCAGTAAGTAACTTTTTACAGACCAGTAAGTAACTTTTCACAGATCGATGAGTATTTTTTCACAGACCGATGAGTAACTTTTCACAGACCGGTGAGTTACTTTTCACAGACCAAAGAGTAACTTTTCACAGACCAGTGTGTAACTTTTTACAGACCAGTGAGTAGCTTTTAACAAACCGGTGAGTAATTTTTTGCAGACTGGTGAGTAACTTTTATCAGATCGGTGAGTAACTTTCCACAGACCGGTGAGTAACTTTGCACAGACCAGTGAGTAACTTTTGACAGACCAGTGAGTAACTTTTCACAGATCGATGAGTATTTTTTCACAGACCGAGGAGTAACTTTTTACAGACCAGTGAGTAACTTTCCTCAGACCGGTAAGTAACTTTTTACAGACCAGTGAGTAACTTTTCACAGATCGATGAGTATTTTTTCACAGACCGATGAGTTACTTTTCACAGACCGGTGAGTAACTTTTCACAGACCAATGAGTAACTTTTGACAGACCAGTAAGTAACTTTTCACATACCGGTGAGTAACTTTACACAGACCAGTGAGTAATTTTTTGCAAAACAGTGAGTAAATTTTCACAGACTGGTGAGTTATTTTTCACAGACCGTTGAGTTACTTTTATTTCATCCAAAATACTTTCTTATCCATCCCGACCCGTCCCAACCATCCCAATCCATTCCGATCCAACCCGATCCATCTTGATCAATCCCGATCCATTCCGATCCATCTTGACATCCTGATCCATCCCGATCGATCATAATAAATCCCGATTCATCTTGATCAATGCAAAGCCATCCCGAGCTATTCCGATCAATCCCGATCATTTATTCTGTTAATCTCTTCCGTTGAGTAACTTTTCACAGACGAGTGAGTAACTTTTTACAGACCAGTGAGTAACTTTTCACAGATCGATGAGTATTTTTTCACAGACCGATGAGTAACTTTTCACAGACCGGTGAGTAACTTTTCACAGACCAATGAGTAACTTTTGACAGACCAGTGAGTAACTTTTCACATACCGGTGAGTAACTTTACACAGACCAGTGAGTAATTTTTTGCAAAACAGTGAGTAAATTTTCACAGACCGGTGAGTTATTTTTCACAGACCGTTGAGTAACTTTTAATACATCCTAAATACTTTCTTATCCATCCCGACCCGTCCCAACCATCCCGATCCATTCCGATCCAACCCGATCCATCTTGATCAATCCCGATCCATTCCGATCCATCTTGACATCCTGATCCATCCCGATCGATCATAATAAATCCCGATTCATGTCGATCAATGCAAAGCCATCCCGAGCTATTCCGATCAATCCCGATCATTTATTCTGTTAATCTCTTCCGTTGAGTAACTTTTCACAGACCAGTGAGTAACTTTTTACAGACCAGTAAGTAACTTTTCACAGATCGATGAGTATTTTTTCACAGACCAATGAGTAACTTTTCACAGACCAGTAAGTAACTTTTTACAGACCAGTGAGTAGCTTTTAACAAACCGGTGAGTAATTTTTTGCAGACCGGTAAGTAACTTTTAACAGATCGGTAAGTAACTTTCCACAGACCGGTGAGTAACTTTGCACAGACCAGTGAGTAACTTTTGACAGACCAGTGAGTAACTTTTCACAGATCGATGAGTAATTTTTCACAGACCGAGGAGTAACTTTTTACAGACCAGTGAGTAACTTTCCACAGACCGGTGAGTAACTTTTTACAGACCAGTGAGTAACTTTTTACAGATCGATGAGTATTTTTTCACAGACCGATGAGTAACTTTTCACAGACCGGTGAGTTACTTTTCACAGACCAATGAGTAACTTTTCACAGACCAGTGAGTAACTTTTTACAGACCAGTGAGTAGCTTTTAACAGACCGGTGAGAAACTTTTAACATATCGGTGAGTAACTTTCCACAGACTGGTGAGTAACTTTGCACAGACCGGTGAGTAACTTTTTACAGACCAGTGAGTTACTTTTCACAGACCGGTGAGTAATTTTTCACAGACCGTTGAGTAACTTTTAATACATCCTAAATACTTTCTTATCCATCCCGACCCGTCCCAACCATCCCGATCCATTCCAATCCAACCCGATCCATCTTGATCAATCCCGATCCATTCCGATCCATCTTGACATCCTGATCCATCCCGATCGATCATAATAAATCCCGATTCATCTTGATCAATGCAAAGCCATCCCGAGCTATTCCGATCAATCCCGATCATTTATTCTGTTAATCTCTTCCGTTGAGTAACTTTTCACAGACGAGTGAGTAACTTTTTACAGACCAGTGAGTAACTTTTCACAGATCGATGAGTATTTTTTCACAGACCGATGAGTAACTTTTCACAGACCGGTGAGTAACTTTTCACAGACCAATGAGTAACTTTTGACAGACCAGTGAGTAACTTTTCACATACCGGTGAGTAACTTTACACAGACCAGTGAGTAATTTTTTGCAAAACAGTAAGTAAATTTTCACAGACCGGTGATTTATTTTTCACAGACCGTTGAGTAACTTTTAATTCATCCAAAATACTTTCTTATCCATCCCGACCCGTCCCAACCATCCCAATCCATTCCGATCCAACCCGATCCATCTTGATCAATCCCGATCCATTCCGATCCATCTTGACATCCTGATCCATCCCTATCGATCATAATAAATCCCGATTCATCACGATCAATGCAAAGCCATCCCGAGCTATTCCGATCAATCCCGATAATTTATTCTGTTAATCTCTTCCGTTGAGTAACTTTTCACAGACCAGTGAGTAACTTTTTACAGACCAGTGATTAACTTTTCACAGATCGATGAGTATTTTTTCACAGACCGAGGAGTAACTTTTTACAGACCAGTGAGTAACTTTCCACAGACCGGTAAGTAACTTTTTACAGACCAGTGAGTAACTTTTCACAGATCGATGAGTATTTTTTCACAGACCGATGAGTAACTTTTCACAGACCGGTGAGTAACTTTTCACAGACCAATGAGTAACTTTTGACAGACCAGTGAGTAACTTTTCACATACCGGTGAGTAACTTTACACAGACCAGTGAGTAATTTTTTGCAAAACAGTGAGTAAATTTTCACAGACCGGTGAGTTATTTTTCACAGACCGTTGAGTAACTTTTAATTCATCCAAAATACTTTCTTATCCATCCCGACCCGTCCCAACCATCCCAATCCATTCCGATCCAACCCGATCCATCTTGATCAATCCCTATCCATTCCGATCCATCTTGACATCCTGATCCATCCCTATCGATCATAATAAATCCCGATTTATCTCGATCAATGCAAAGCCATCCCGAGCTATTCCGATCAATCCCGATCATTTATTCTGTTAATCTCTTCCGTTGAGTAACTTTTCACAGACCAGTGAGTAACTTTTTACAGACCAGTGAGTAACTTTTCACAGATCGATGAGTATTTTTTCACAGACCGAGGAGTAACTTTTTACAGACCAGTGAGTAACTTTCCACAGACCGGTGAGTAACTTTTAACAGACCAGTGAGTAACTTTTCACAGATCGATGAGTATATTTTCACAGACCGATGAGTAACTATTCACAGACCGGTGAGTTACTTTTCACAGACCAATGAGTAACTTTTCACAGACCAGTGAGTAACTTTTTACCGACCAGTGAGTAGCTTTTAACAAACCGGTGAGTAATTTTTTGCAGACTGGTGAGTATTTTTTAACAGATCGGTGAGTAACTTTCCACAGACCGGTGAGTAACTTTGCACAGACCAGTGAGTAACTTTTGACAGACCAGTGAGTAACTTTTCACAGACCGGTGAGTAACTTTTAACAGATCGGTGAGTAACTTTGCACAGACCGGTGAGTAACTTTTTACAGACCAGTGAGTAACTTTTGACAGACCGGTGAGTTATTTTTCACAGACCGTTGAGTAACTTTTAAAACATCCTAAATACTTTCTTATCCATCCCGACCCGTCCCAACCATCCCGATCCATTCCGATCCAACCCGATCCATCTTGATCAATCCCGATCCATTCCGATCCATCTTGACATCCTGATCCATCCCGATCGATCATAATAAATCCCGATTCATGTCGATCAATGCAAAGCAATCCCGAGCTATTCCGATCAATCCCGATCATTTATTCTGTTAATCTCTTCCGTTGTGTAACTTTTCACAGACCAGTGAGTAACTTTTTACAGACCAGTGAGTAACTTTTCACAGATCGATGAGTATTTTTTCACAGACCGATGAGTAACTTTTCAAAGACCGGTGAGTAACTTTTCACAGACCAATGAGTAACTTTTCACAGACCAGTAAGTAACTTTTTAAAGACCAGTGAGTAGCTTTTAACAAACCGGTGAGTAATTTTTTGCAGACCGGTGAGTAACTTTTAACAGATCGGTGAGTAACTTTCCACAGACCGGTGAGTAACTTTGCACAGACCAGTGAGTAACTTTTGACAGACCAGCGAGTAACTTTTCACAGACCGGTGAGTATTTTTACACAGACCAGTGAGTAATTTTTTGCAAAACAGTGAGTAAATTTTCACAGACCGGTGAGTTATTTTTCACAGACCGTTGAGTAACTTTTAATACATCCAAAATACTTTCTTATCCATCCCGACCCGTCCCAACCATCCCGATCCATTCCGATCCAACCCGATCCATCTTGATCAATCCCGATCCATTCCGATCCATCTTGACATCCTGATCCATTCCGATCGATCATAATAAATCCCGATTCATCTCGATCAATGCAAAGCCATCCCGAGCTATTCCGATCAATCCCGATCATTTATTCTGTTAATCTCTTCCGTTGAGTAACTTTTCACAGACCAGTAAGTAACTTTTTACAGACCAGTAAGTAACTTTTCACAGATCGATGAGTATTTTTTCACAGACCGATGAGTAACTTTTCACAGACCGGTGAGTTACTTTTCACAGACCAAAGAGTAACTTTTCACAGACCAGTGTGTAACTTTTTACAGACCAGTGAGTAGCTTTTAACAAACCGGTGAGTAATTTTTTGCAGACTGGTGAGTAACTTTTATCAGATCGGTGAGTAACTTTCCACAGACCGGTGAGTAACTTTGCACAGACCAGTGAGTAACTTTTGACAGACCAGTGAGTAACTTTTCACAGACCGGTGAGTAACTTTTAACAGATTGGTGAGTAACTTTCCACAGACCGGTGAGTAACTTTGCACAGACCGGTGAGTAACTTTTTACAGACCAGTGAGTTACTTTTCACAGACTGGTGAGTAATTTTTCACAGACCGTTGAGTAACTTTTAATACATCCTAAATACTTTCTTATCCATCCCGACCCGTCCCAACCATCCCGATCCATTCCGATCCAACCCGATCCATCTTGATCAATCCCGATCCATTTCGATCCATCTTGACATCCTGATCCATCCCGATCGATCATAATAAATCCCGATTCATCTCGATCAATGCAAAGCCATCCCGAGCTATTCCGATCAATCCCGATCATTTATTCTGTTAATCTCTTCCGTTGAGTAATTTTCCACAGACCGGTGAGTAACTTTCTACAGAACAGTGAGTAACTTTTCACAGATCGATGAGTATTTTTTCACAGACCGATGAGTAACTTTTCACAGACCGGTGAGTAACTTTTCACAGACCAATGAGTAACTTTTCACGGACCAGTAAGTAACTTTTTACAGACCAGTGAGTAGCTTTTAACAAACCGGTGAGTAATTTTTTGCAGACCGGTAAGTAACTTTTAACAGATCGGTGAGTAACTTTCCACAGACCGGTGAGTAACTTTGCACAGACCAGTGAGTAACTTTTGACAGACCAGTGAGTAACTTTTCACAGATCGATGAGTATTTTTTCACAGACCGAGGAGTAACTTTTTACAGACCAGTAAATAACTTTCCACAGACCGGTGAGTAACTTTTTACAGAACAGTGAGTAACTTTTCACAGATCGATGAGTATTTTTTCACAGACCGATGAGTAACTTTTCACAGACCGGTGAGTAACTTTTCACAGACCAATGAGTAACTTTTCACAGACCAGTGAGTAACTTTTTACAGACCAGTGAGTAGCTTTTAACAAACCGGTGAATAATTTTTTGCAGACTGGTGAGTAACTTTTAACAGATCGGTGAGTAACTTTCCACAGACCGGTGAGTAACTTTGCACAGACCAGTGAGTAACTTTTCACAGACTGGTGAGTAACTTTGCACAGACCGGTGAGTAACTTTTTACAGACCAGTGAGTTACTTGTCACAGACCGGTGAGTAATTTTTCACAGACCGTTGAGTAACTTTTAATATATCCTTAATACTTTCTTATCCATCCCGACCCGTCCCAACCATCCCGATCCATTCCGATCCAACCCGATCCATCTTGATCAATCCCGATCCATTCCGATCCATCTTGTCATCCTGATCCATCCCGATCGATCATAATAAATCCCGATTCATCTTGATCAATGCAAAGCCATCCCGAGCTATTCCGATCAATCCTGATCATTTATTCTGTTAATCTCTTCCGTTGAGTAACTTTTCACAGACCAGTGAGTAACTTTTTACAGACCAGTGAGTAACTTTTCACAGATCGATGAGTATTTTTTCACAGACCGATGAGTAACTTTTCCCAGACCGGTGAGTAACTTTTCACAGACCAATGAGTAACTTTTGACAGACCAGTGAGTAACTTTTCACATACCGGTGAGTTACTTTACACAGACCAGTGAGTAATTTTTTGCAAAACAGTGAGTAAATTTTCACAGACCGGTGAGTTATTTTTCACAGACCGTTGAGTAACTTTTAATTCATCCAAAATACTTTCTTATCCATCCCGACCCATCCCAACCATCCCAATCCATTCCGATCCAACCCGATCCATCTTGATCAATCCCGATCCATTCCGATCCATCTTGACATCCTGATCCATCCCTATCGATCATAATAAATCCCGATTCATCTCGATCAATGCAAAGCCATCCCGAGCTATTCCGATCAATCCCGATCATTTATTCTGTTAATCTCTTCCGTTGAGTAACTTTTCACAGACCAGTCAGTAACTTTTTACAGACCAGTGAGTAACTTTTCACAGATCGATGAGTATTTTTTCACTGACCGAGGAGTAACTTTTTACAGACCAGTGAGTAACTTTCCACAGACCGGTGAGTAACTTTTTACAGACCAGTGAGTAACTTTTCACAGATCGATGAGTATATTTTCACAGACCGATGAGTAACTTTTCACAGACCGGTGAGTTACTTTTCACAGACCAATGAGTAACTTTTCACAGACCAGTGAGTAACTTTTTACAGACCAGTGAGTAGCTTTTAACAAACCGGTGAGTAATTTTTTGCAGACTGGTGAGTATTTTTTAACAGATCGGTGAGTAACTTTCCACAGACCGGTGAGTTACTTTGCACAGACCAGTGAGTAACTTTTGACAGACCAGTGAGTAACTTTTCACAGACCGGTGAGTAACTTTTAACAGATCGGTGAGTAACTTTCCACAGACCGGTGAGTAACTTTGCACAGACCGGTGAGTAACTTTTTACAGACCAGTGAGTAACTTTTCACAGATCGATGAGTATATTTTCACAGACCGATGAGTAACTTTTTACAGACCGGTGAGTTACTTTTCACAGACCAATGAGTAACTTTTCACAGACCAGTGAGTTACTTTTCACAGACCAATGAGTAACTTTTCACAGACCAGTGAGTAGCTTTTAACAAACCGGTGAGTAATTTTTTGCAGACTGGTGAGTATTTTTTAACAGATCGGTGAGTAACTTTCCACAGACCGGTGAGTTACTTTGCACAGACCAGTGAGTAACTTTTGACAGACCAGTGAGTAACTTTTCACAGACCGGTGAGTAACTTTTAACAGATCGGTGAGTAACTTTCCACAGACCGGTGAGTAACTTTGCACAGACCGGTGAGTAACTTTTTACAGACCAGTGAGTTACTTTTCACAGACTGGTGAGTAATTTTTCACAGACCGTTGAGTAACTTTTAATACATCCTAAATACTTTCTTATCCATCCCGACCCGTCCCAACCATCCCGATCCATTCCGATCCAACCCGATCCATCTTGATCAATCGCGATCCATTCCGATCCATCTTGACATCCTGATCCATCCCGATCGATCATAATAAATCCCGATTCATCTTGATCAATGCAAAGCCATCCCGAGCTATTCCGATCAATCCCGATCATTTATTCTGTTAATCTCTTCCGTTGAGTAACTTTTCACAGACGAGTGAGTAACTTTTTACAGACCAGTGAGTAACTTTTCACAGATCGATGAGTATTTTTTCACAGACCGATGAGTAACTTTTCACAGACCGGTGAGTAACTTTTCACAGACCAATGAGTAACTTTTGACAGACCAGTGAGTAACTTTTCACATACCGGTGAGTAACTTTACACAGACCAGTGAGTAATTTTTTGCAAAACAGTGAGTAAATTTTCACAGACCGGTGAGTTATTTTTCACAGACCGTTGAGTAACTTTTAATTCATCCAAAATACTTTCTTATCCATCCCGACCCGTCCCAACCATCCCAATCCATTCCGATCCAACCCGATCCATCTTGATCAATCCCGATCCATTCCGATCCATCTTGACATCCTGATCCATCCCGATCGATCATAATAAATCCCGATTCATGTCGATCAATGCAAAGCAATCCCGAGCTATTCCGATCAATCCCGATCATTTATTCTGTTAATCTCTTCTGTTGTGTAACTTTTCACAGACCAGTGAGTAACTTTTTACAGACCAGTGAGTAACTTTTCACAGATCGATGAGTATTTTTCACAGACCGATGAGTTACTTTTCACAGACCGGTGAGTAACTTTTCACAGACCAATGAGTAACTTTTCACAGACCAGTAAGTAACTTTTTAAAGACCAGTGAGTAGCTTTTAACAAACCGGTGAGTAATTTTTTGCAGACCGGTGAGTAACTTTTAACAGATCGGTGAGTAACTTTCCACAGACCGGTGAGTAACTTTGCACAGACCAGTGAGTAACTTTTGACAGACCAGTGAGTAACTTTTCACAGACCGGTGAGTATTTTTACACAGACCAGTGAGTAATTTTTTGCAAAACAGTGAGTAAATTTTCACAGACCGGTGAGTTATTTTTCACAGACCGTTGAGTAACTTTTAATACATCCAAAATACTTTCTTATCCATCCCGACCCGTCCCAACCATCCCGATCCATTCCGATCCAACCCGATCCATCTTGATCAATCCCGATCCATTCCGATCCATCTTGACATCCTGATCCATTCCGATCGATCATAATAAATCCCGATTCATCTCGATCAATGCAAAGCCATCCCGAGCTATTCCGATCAATCCCGATCATTTATTCTGTTAATCTCTTCCGTTGAGTAACTTTTCACAGACCAGTAAGTAACTTTTTACAGACCAGTAAGTAACTTTTCACAGATCGATGAGTATTTTTTCACAGACCGATGAGTAACTTTTCACAGACCGGTGAGTTACTTTTCACAGACCAAAGAGTAACTTTTCACAGACCAGTGTGTAACTTTTTACAGACCAGTGAGTAGCTTTTAACAAACCGGTGAGTAATTTTTTGCAGACTGGTGAGTAACTTTTATCAGATCGGTGAGTAACTTTCCACAGACCGGTGAGTAACTTTGCACAGACCAGTGAGTAACTTTTGACAGACCAGTGAGTAACTTTTCACAGATCGATGAGTATTTTTTCACAGACCGAGGAGTAACTTTTTACAGACCAGTGAGTAACTTTCCACAGACCGTTGAGTAACTTTTTACAGACCAGTGAGTAACTTTTCACAGATCGATGAGTATTTTTTCACAGACCGATGAGTAACTTTTCACAGAACGGTGAGTAACTTTGCACCGACCAGTGAGTTACTTTTCACAGACCAGTGAGTAACTTTTTACAGACCAGTGAGTAGCTTTTAACAGACCGGTGAGTAACTTTTAACAGATCGGTGAGTAACTTTCCACAGACTGGTGAGTAACTTTGTGTTGTGTATAGGTAGCCTTATATTTAATTATCTATTTGGTCTATGGTCAGTGGTTGAATTATTGGTGTGTGCTCTATGATGTTTGTCAATAAAAAGTAAGAAATAAATAAACGTGTGTTAATTGAAATAAGCGGTTTTAATCCATACATAACAAATACGAGGACGGGATCATGGCAGGTAATTTGGGAGCTAATTCGATTGAGTATGATGGGGAGGAAAGATTTTCAACTTACATGGAGAGATTTGACAATTTCGTCGAATGCAATATGATTAAGGACGAGCAAAAAAAAGCTACCTTTTTGACGGTGATTGGGCCCAAATTGTATGCCTTACTAAAAAATCTGTGCATCCCAGACAGTCCGAGTAAAAAAACCTATGAAGAATTGAAAAAAGTTCTGTTGGATTATTTGGAGCCCGAAAGTTCTTTCATCGTAGAAAGGTACAAGTTCAACCAGCGATGTCAGAACGTTAATGAAACTGTTTGTGAATATATTACCGAATTAAAAAGACTGTCTATTCATTGTAAATTTGGAAGCCAGCTAAATGATATGATCAGAGATAGGTTTATAGCAGGAATAAGAGAAAGGAAAATAAAGATGAGATTGTTGAACGAGAAACAGGAGGACATGACATTAAGTAAAGCTCTGGAGATTGCAATGATGATGGAGAAAACGGACAAAAATATTAGAGAAATGTGGGAAGAAGATGAAAGAAAAATACACAAAATGGAAAGGAGGGATAGTGGAAAAATTTGGCGGAGACAGGAACAGGGAAGTGGGCAATTTACATACAAGGAACAAAACAGTGGACGGAACAATTTAAGTAGAAGAGAAGAAAGTGTAAGAAGGCTATTAAGGTGTGGATGTTGTGGAAAGGATGGACATACAAAGGACAGGTGCTGGTTTAGGGAAAGACGGTGCAGAGTATGTGGAAAAGAAGGACATTTACAAGCTGTGTGCGTGAAGGGAAGGCAAAATTACTTACTGCAGGAAGACAGGTTTGAAAAGGAAGAAGACTATGAAGAAGAAACGACTGGAAGTCATGACAATATTTTTATGATGAAGGAAAAGGAAGAAAACTTAAAACAGGACATGTGGGAAAAAAATAATCAAGGTATTTTGTTAGCACCCTATAAGGTAAATTTAAATGTATCAGAGGTAAAGTTAGAAATGGAAATAGATACAGGGAGTGTTGTCAGTGCTATTAGCAGGAAATCCTATGAAAAATGCTTCAATAAATTGAAACTTTTACCCTGTAGTTTGAAATTGAAGTCATATACAGACACACCAATTACTCCTATTGGTGTAATTAAAACTTCTGTGGTTTTTGAAAACAAGAAATATGACAACATGCCCTTGTATGTATTTGAAAATGGTGGACCACCCTTGATTGGTAGAGACTGGTTAAAAAAAATTAATATTCTAAAATTAAATTCATTAGAAGCGAAAGAGGATTTGGTAGAAAAATTAAAGGAAAAATTTGCTTCTGTATTTAATCCAAAGCTAGGTACATACAAAGGTGATAAAATAGTCTTAAAATTAAAGGAGAATGCATGCCCCAAATATTACAAAGCTAGGCCTCTTCCATTTTCAATGAGGGAAGTAGTTGAAAAAGAAATTAATAGGTTAGTTCAGGAAGAGATATTGACCCCGGTTCAGTCAGCTGATTGGGCTACTCCTACTGTCCCTGTATTAAAAGAAAATGGGAAATTAAGAATTTGTGGTGATTTTAAAATAACTATTAACCCACACTTAGAGGACAATAGGCACCCGATTCCCAGGATTGAGGATTTATTTGTAAATCTACAAAAAGGTCAGAAGTTCTCAAAGATTGATTTGGCACATGCTTATCAACAATGTTTACTTACGGAAGAGTCAAAGAAACTTGTCATAATAAATACTCATTTAGGACTTTTTGCATACAACCGATTGCCGTTTGGTATTAAGACAGCCCCAAATATTTTTCAATGTATTATGGACCAATTGTTCAAAGGATTAGAGAAACAAGGAATAGCTACCTTTATGGATGATATAGTGGTGACAGGTAAAAATGATTCGGAGCATGTTAATAATTTAATAACGGTGTTGACAAAACTTGAAAACGCCGGCTTAACAGTGAGTTTAGACAAATGTGTTTTCATGGCAACTAATATTTGCTATTTGGGGTACAACTTGTCTTCTGAAGGCCTTCTGCCAGATACAAAAAATATTGAAGCCATTTTAAAGGCGCCGGAACCTACCAATTTAACTGAACTTAAATCTTTATTAGGCATGATAAATTATTATATAAAATTCGTTCCAAATGCTGCTACCTTGTTAGCTCCATTTTATAAATTGACAAAAAAGAATATTGAATTTAAATTTGATAATCAGTGTAGAATTGCCTTTAAGAAAGTAAAAGACATTTTGGTGTCTCCAAATGTATTGGCTCACTATGACCCAGAAGCTGAATTGTTTTTAGCCTGTGATGCTAGTGCTTACGGTCTAGGTGCAGTCTTGTCCCAAAAGAAGAATGGTATTGAGAAACCAATTGCGTTTGCATCAAGGACCCTAAATGATGCTGAGAGAAACTACAGTCAAGTAGATAAAGAGTCTTTAGCGTTAGTGTTTGGAGTAAAAAAATTTAACCAGTATTTGTGGGGAAAGAGATTTAATTTATTGACAGATTCAAAGCCTTTAATAAGTATCTTTGGACCAAAAAAAGGAATTCCTGTGTTAGCTGCAGGGAGGCTGCAGAGATATGCATTTGTATTGTCAGGTTATGATTATAACATTATTTATGTGAGGTCACAGCATAATAACGCGGACTTTTTATCCCGCTTGCCTCTGGAAAGGGTAGGGAAATCCAAACTAGATTATTCATATTTGAATTTTATTTACGATAACAGTTTTTTACCTTTAGACTGCAAACAAATAAGGAAAGAAACAGTAAGTGATCCAGTGTTAAAAGATGTGTTGCAATATATTAGCAATGGGTGGCCTAATTATGTACAAGGTCATTTACAACAATATTTTTCTAAGAGGGAACAGTTGACGGTAGAACAGGGAATTATTATGTATGGTCACAGGGTAGTGATGCCCACAAAGTTGATTTCACAAATTCTAAGTGAATTACATTCAAGCCATTTGGGCATAGTAAAGATGAAGTCGTTGGCTAGATCTTATTTTTGGTGGGTATCTATTGATAAAGATATTGAGTTAATGGCAAATAGCTGTAGTACATGTATGGCTCACAGGCAAAATCCAGAAAAAACTGAATTACATTCATGGGAATACCCTAAGTCTGTATGGACACGGTTGCATATGGATTACTTAGGCCCTTGTTTTGGAAAAATGTATCTAGTTGTTCAATGTGCCTTTTCAAAGTGGATTGAAGTTGCAGAAGTTCCTTCAACTTCAGCTTCTCAAGCTATATCAGTATTAAAGAGATTGTTTACTACCTTTGGATTTCCAGAACTAATTTGCAGTGATAATGGACCACCATTTCATTCAGCTGAATTTACAGAATTTTTGAGAAGCTGTGGTATAAGGCATGTATTTTCACCTCCGTACCATCCACAGAGCAATGGATGTGCAGAGAGTGCAGTAAAGATTATAAAAAATTGTATCAAAAAAGCAGTGTATGAGAAAAAGAATATTAATGACAGTTTAAATAATTTCTTAATGTTGTATAGGAATTCACAGCACTCTGCAACAAATGAAACACCTGCTTGTTTGATGTTGAAAAGAAATTTGCGTACTAAATTTGATTTGCTAAAGCCGAATTTACATTCTACTGTTATTAAAAATCAAGAAAAACAGAAATTATAACTAAACAGTTTATTATTGGGCAGAATGTGTTGGCTAGAAGTTATAGAGAGGGAAAATGGGTAGAGGGAGTAATTGTAAAACAGCTGGGTCCGGTTACTTATTTAATTAAATTATGTGACACTGGAATATTATGGAAAAGACATGTGGATCAGTTGTTGACATTTGAAAATTTAAATGATGTAGAGGATATTGGTGATTGTGACTTGGTGAAAAATAGAATACCTGTAAAAGAAAGATTAATTATTAGTAATTGTGATGACAATTTAACAAATAATGTGCATGTTAACTTACCTATAAATGAACCTGCAAAAGTAAATGTGAATATACCTGAAAGGATAAATAATGAAACTAACAGAACTGTAATTGATAACGATGTAACTTCTTTACAGAGAGCAAGTCTATCACCCGTGAAAGTAATTGAAAGACGTTATCCCAGGAGAGTCATTAGAAAACCAGATAGACTTGATCTTTGAGGAGGAAGAGTGTTGTGTATAGGTAGCCTTATATTTAATTATCTATTTGGTCTATGGTCAGTGGTTGAATTATTGGTGTGTGCTCTATGATGTTTGTCAATAAAAAGTAAGAAATAAATAAACGTGTGTTAATTGAAATAAGCGGTTTTAATCCATACATAACACTTTGCACAGACCGGTGAGTAACTTTTTACAGACCAGTGAGTTACTTTTCACAGACCGGTGAGTAATTTTTCACAGACCGTTGAGTAACTTTTAATACATCCTGAATACTTTCTTATCCATCCCGACCCGTCCCAACCATCCCGATCCATTCCAATCCAACCCGATCCATCTTGATCAATCCCGATCCATTCCGATCCATCTTGACATCCTGATCCATCCCGATCGATCATAATAAATCCCGATTCATCTTGATCAATGCAAAGCCATCCCGAGCTATTCCGATCAATCCCGATCATTTATTCTGTTAATCTCTTCCGTTCAGTAACTTTTCACAGACGAGTGAGTAACTTTTTACAGACCAGTGAGTAACTTTTCACAGATCGATGAGTATTTTTTCACAGACCGATGAGTAACTTTTCACAGACCGGTGAGTAACTTTTCACAGACCAATGAGTAACTTTTGACAGACCAGTGAGTAACTTTTCACATACCGGTGAGTAACTTTACACAGACCAGTGAGTAATTTTTTGCAAAACAGTGAGTAAATTTTCACAGACCGGTGAGTTATTTTTCACAGACCGTTGAGTAACTTTTAATTCATCCAAAATACTTTCTTATCCATCCCGACCCGTCCCAACCATCCCAATCCATTCCGATCCAACCCGATCCATCTTGATCAATCCCGATCCATTCCGATCCATCTTGACATCCTGATCCATCCCTATCGATCATAATAAATCCCGATTCATCACGATCAATGCAAAGCCATCCCGAGCTATTCCGATCAATCCCGATAATTTATTCTGTTAATCTCTTCCGTTGAGTAACTTTTCACAGACCAGTGAGTAACTTTTTACAGACCAGTAAGTAACTTTTCACAGATCGATGAGTATTTTTTCACAGACCGAGGAGTAACTTTTTACAGACCAGTGAGTAACTTTCCTCAGACCGGTAAGTAACTTTTTACAGACCAGTGAGTAACTTTTCACAGATCGATGAGTATTTTTTCACAGACCGATGAGTAACTTTTCACAGACCGGTGAGTAACTTTTCACAGACCAATGAGTAACTTTTGACAGACCAGTAAGTAACTTTTCACATACCGGTGAGTAACTTTACACAGACCAGTGAGTAATTTTTTGCAAAACAGTGAGTAAATTTTCACAGACTGGTGAGTTATTTTTCACAGACCGTTGAGTAACTTTTATTTCATCCAAAATACTTTCTTATCCATCCCGACCCGTCCCAACCATCCCAATCCATTCCGATCCAACCCGATCCATCTTGATCAATCCCGATCCATTCCGATCCATCTTGACATCCTGATCCATCCCGATCGATCATAATAAATCCCGATTCATCTTGATCAATGCAAAGCCATCCCGAGCTATTCCGATCAATCCCGATCATTTATTCTGTTAATCTCTTCCGTTGAGTAACTTTTCACAGACGAGTGAGTAACTTTTTACAGACCAGTGAGTAACTTTTCACAGATCGATGAGTATTTTTTCACAGACCGATGAGTAACTTTTCACAGACCGGTGAGTAACTTTTCACAGACCAATGAGTAACTTTTGACAGACCAGTGAGTAACTTTTCACATACCGGTGAGTAACTTTACACAGACCAGTGAGTAATTTTTTGCAAAACAGTGAGTAAATTTTCACAGACCGGTGAGTTATTTTTCACAGACCGTTGAGTAACTTTTAATTCATCCAAAATACTTTCTTATCCATCCCGACCCGTCCCAACCATCCCAATCCATTCCGATCCAACCCGATCCATCTTGATCAATCCCGATCCATTCCGATCCATCTTGACATCCTGATCCATCCCGATCGATCATAATAAATCCCGATTCATGTCGATCAATGCAAAGCAATCCCGAGCTATTCCGATCAATCCCGATCATTTATTCTGTTAATCTCTTCCGTTGTGTAACTTTTCACAGACCAGTGAGTAACTTTTTACAGACCAGTGAGTAACTTTTCACAGATCGATGAGTATTTTTTCACAGACCGATGAGTAACTTTTCACAGACCGGTGAGTAACTTTTCACAGACCAATGAGTAACTTTTCACAGACCAGTAAGTAACTTTTTAAAGACCAGTGAGTAGCTTTTAACAAACCGGTGAGTAATTTTTTGCAGACCGGTGAGTAACTTTTAACAGATCGGTGAGTAACTTTCCACAGACCGGTGAGTAACTTTGCACAGACCAGTGAGTAACTTTTGACAGACCAGTGAGTAACTTTTCACAGACCGGTGAGTATTTTTACACAGACCAGTGAGTAATTTTTTGCAAAACAGTGAGTAAATTTTCACAGACCGGTGAGTTATTTTTCACAGACCGTTGAGTAACTTTTAATACATCCAAAATACTTTCTTATCCATCCCGACCCGTCCCAACCATCCCGATCCATTCCGATCCAACCCGATCCATCTTGATCAATCCCGATCCATTCCGATCCATCTTGACATCCTGATCCATTCCGATCGATCATAATAAATCCCGATTCATCTCGATCAATGCAAAGCCATCCCGAGCTATTCCGATCAATCCCGATCATTTATTCTGTTAATCTCTTCCGTTGAGTAACTTTTCACAGACCAGTAAGTAACTTTTTACAGACCAGTAAGTAACTTTTCACAGATCGATGAGTATTTTTTCACAGACCGATGAGTAACTTTTCACAGACCGGTGAGTTACTTTTCACAGACCAAAGAGTAACTTTTCACAGACCAGTGTGTAACTTTTTACAGACCAGTGAGTAGCTTTTAACAAACCGGTGAGTAATTTTTTGCAGACTGGTGAGTAACTTTTATCAGATCGGTGAGTAACTTTCCACAGACCGGTGAGTAACTTTGCACAGACCAGTGAGTAACTTTTGACAGACCAGTGAGTAACTTTTCACAGATCGATGAGTATTTTTTCACAGACCGAGGAGTAACTTTTTACAGACTAGTGAGTAACTTTCCACAGACCGGTGAGTAACTTTTTACAGACCAGTGAGTAACTTTTCACAGATCGATGAGTATTTTTTTACAGACCGATGAGTAACTTTTCACAGAACGGTGAGTTACTTTTCACAGACCAATGAGTAACTTTTCACAGACCAGTGAGTAACTTTTTACAGACCAGTGAGTAACTTTTGACAGACCAGTGAGTAACTTTTCACATACCGGTGAGTAACTTTACACAGACCAGTGAGTAATTTTTTGCAAAACAGTGAGTAAATTTTCACAGACCGGTGAGTTATTTTTCACAGACCGTTGAGTAACTTTTAATTCATCCAAAATACTTTCTTATCCATCCCGACCCGTCCCAACCATCCCAATCCATTCCGATCCAACCCGATCCATCTTGATCAATCCCGATCCATTCCGATCCATCTTGACATCCTGATCCATCCCTATCGATCATAATAAATCCCGATTCATCACGATCAATGCAAAGCCATCCCGAGCTATTCCGATCAATCCCGATAATTTATTCTGTTAATCTCTTCCGTTGAGTAACTTTTCACAGACCAGTGAGTAACTTTTTACAGACCAGTGAGTAACTTTTCACAGATCGATGAGTATTTTTTCACAGACCGAGGAGTAACTTTTTACAGACCAGTGAGTAAATTTCCTCAGACCGGTAAGTAACTTTTTACAGACCAGTAAGTAACTTTTCACAGATCGATGAGTATTTTTTCACAGACCGATGAGTAACTTTTCACAGACCGGTGAGTAACTTTTCACAGACCAATGAGTAACTTTTGACAGACCAGTAAGTAACTTTTCACATACCGGTGAGTAACTTTACACAGACCAGTGAGTAATTTTTTGCAAAACAGTGAGTAAATTTTCACAGACTGGTGAGTTATTTTTCACAGACCGTTGAGTAACTTTTATTTCATCCAAAATACTTTCTTATCCATCCCGACCCGTCCCAACCATCCCAATCCATTCCGATCCAACCCGATCCATCTTGATCAATCCCGATCCATTCCGATCCATCTTGACATCCTGATCCATCCCTATCGATCATAATAAATCCCGATTCATCACGATCAATGCAAAGCCATCCCGAGCTATTCCGATCAATCCCGATAATTTATTCTGTTATTCTCTTCCGTTGAGTAACTTTTCACAGACCAGTGAGTAACTTTTTACAGACCAGTGAGTAACTTTTCACACATCGATGAGTATTTTTTCACAGACCGAGGAGTAACTTTTTACAGACCAGTGAGTAACTTTCCACAGACCGGTGAGTAACTTTTAACAGACCAGTGAGTAACTTTTCACAGATCGATGAGTATATTTTCACAGACCGATGAGTAACTTTTCACAGACCGGTGAGTTACTTTTCACAGACCAATGAGTAACTTTTCACAGACCAGTGAGTAACTTTTTACCGACCAGTGAGTAGCTTTTAACAAACCGGTGAGTAATTTTTTGCAGACTGGTGAGTATTTTTTAACAGATCGGTGAGTAACTTTCCACAGACCGATGAGTAACTTTGCACAGACCAGTGAGTAACTTTTGACAGACCAGTGAGTAACTTTTCACAGACCGGTGAGTAACTTTTAACAGATCGGTGAGTAATTTTCCACAGACCGGTGAGTAACTTTACACAGACCGGTGAGTAACTTTTTACAGACCAGTGAGTTACTTTTCACAGACCGGTGAGTAATTTTTCACAGACCGTTGAGTAACTTTTAATACATCCTAAATACTTTCTTATCCATCCCGACCCGTCCCAACCATCCCGATCCATTCCGATCCAACCCGATCCATCTTGATCAATCCCGATCCATTCCGATCCATCTTGACATCCTGATCCATCCCGATCGATCATAATAAATCCCGATTCATCTCGATCAATGCAAAGCCATCCCGAGCTATTCCGTTCAATCCCGATCATTTATTCTGTTAATCTCTTCCGTTGAGTAACTTTCCACAGACCGGTGAGTAACTTTTTACAGACCAGTGAGTAACTTTTCACAGATCGATGAGTATTTTTTCACAGACCGTGGAGTAACTTTTTACAGACCAGTGAGTAACTTTCCACAGACCGGTGAGTAACTTTTTACAGACCAGTGAGTAACTTTTCACAGATCGATGAGTATATTTTCACAGACCGATGAGTAACTTTTCACAGACCGGTGAGTTACTTTTCACAGACCAATGAGTAACTTTTCACAGACCAGTGAGTTACTTTTCACAGACCAATGAGTAACTTTTCACAGACCAGTGAGTAGCTTTTAACAAACCGGTGAGTAATTTTTTGCAGACTGGTGAGTAACTTTTAACAGATCGGTGAGTAACTTTCCACAGACCGTTGAGTAACTTTTCACAGACCAGTGAGTAACTTTTGACAGACCAGTGAGTAACTTTTCACAGACCGGTGAGTTACTTTTAACAGATCGGTGAGTAACTTTCCACAGACCGGTGAGTAACTTTGCACAGACCGGTGAGTAACTTTTTACAGACCAGTGAGTTACTTTTCACAGACCGGTGAGTAATTTTTTGCAGACTGGTGAGTAACTTTTAACAGATCGGTGAGTAACTTTCCACAGACCGTTGAGTTACTTTGCACAGACCAGTGAGTAACTTTTGACAGACCAGTGAGTAACTTTTCACAGACCGGTGAGTAACTTTTAACAGATCGGTGAGTAACTTTGCACAGACCGGTGAGTAACTTTTTACAGACCAGTGAGTAACTTTTGACAGACCGGTGAGTTATTTTTCACAGACCGTTGAGTAACTTTTAATACATCCTAAATACTTTCTTATCCATCCCGACCCGTCTCAACCATCCCGATCCATTCCGATCCAACCCGATCCATCTTGATCAATCCCGATCCATTCCGATCCATCTTGACATCCTGATCCATCCCGATCGATCATAATAAATCCCGATTCATGTCGATCAATGCAAAGCAATCCCGAGCTATTCCGATCAATCCCGATCATTTATTCTGTTAATCTCTTCCGTTGTGTAACTTTTCACAGACCAGTGAGTAACTTTTTACAGACCAGTGAGTAACTTTTCACAGATCGATGAGTATTTTTTCACAGACCGATGAGTAACTTTTCAAAGACCGGTGAGTAACTTTTCACAGACCAATGAGTAACTTTTCACAGACCAGTAAGTAACTTTTTAAAGACCAGTGAGTAGCTTTTAACAAACCGGTGAGTAATTTTTTACAGACCGGTGAGTAACTTTTAACAGATCGGTGAGTAACTTTCCACAGACCGGTGAGTAACTTTGCACAGACCAGTGAGTAACTTTTGACAGACCAGTGAGTAACTTTTCACAGACCGGTGAGTATTTTTACACAGACCAGTGAGTAATTTTTTGCAAAACAGTGAGTAAATTTTCACAGACCGGTGAGTTATTTTTCACAGACCGTTGAGTAACTTTTAATACATCCAAAATACTTTCTTATCTATCCCGACCCGTCCCAACCATCCCGATCCATTCCGATCCAACCCGATCCATCTTGATCAATCCCGATCCATTCCGATCCATCTTGACATCCTGATCCATTCTGATCGATCATAATAAATCCCCACCAGTGTGTAACTTTTTACAGACCAGTGAGTAGCTTTTAACAAACCGGTGAGTAATTTTTTGCAGACTGGTGAGTAACTTTTATCAGATCGGTGAGTAACTTTCCACAGACCGGTGAGTAACTTTGCACAGACCAGTGAGTAACTTTTGACAGACCAGTGAGTAACTTTTCACAGATCGATGAGTATTTTTTCACAGACCGAGGAGTAACTTTTTACAGACTAGTGAGTAACTTTCCACAGACCGGTGAGTAACTTTTTACAGACCAGTGAGTAACTTTTCACAGATCGATGAGTATTTTTTTACAGACCGATGAGTAACTTTTCACAGAACGGTGAGTTACTTTTCACAGACCAATGAGTAACTTTTCACAGACCAGTGAGTAACTTTTTACAGACCAGTGAGTAACTTTTGACAGACCAGTGAGTAACTTTTCACATACCGGTGAGTAACTTTACACAGACCAGTGAGTAATTTTTTGCAAAACAGTGAGTAAATTTTCACAGACCGGTGAGTTATTTTTCACAGACCGTTGAGTAACTTTTAATTCATCCAAAATACTTTCTTATCCATCCCGACCCGTCCCAACCATCCCAATCCATTCCGATCCAACCCGATCCATCTTGATCAATCCCGATCCATTCCGATCCATCTTGACATCCTGATCCATCCCTATCGATCATAATAAATCCCGATTCATCACGATCAATGCAAAGCCATCCCGAGCTATTCCGATCAATCCCGATAATTTATTCTGTTAATCTCTTCCGTTGAGTAACTTTTCACAGACCAGTGAGTAACTTTTTACAGACCAGTGAGTAACTTTTCACAGATCGATGAGTATTTTTTCACAGACCGAGGAGTAACTTTTTACAGACCAGTGAGTAAATTTCCTCAGACCGGTAAGTAACTTTTTACAGACCAGTAAGTAACTTTTCACAGATCGATGAGTATTTTTTCACAGACCGATGAGTAACTTTTCACAGACCGGTGAGTAACTTTTCACAGACCAATGAGTAACTTTTGACAGACCAGTAAGTAACTTTTCACATACCGGTGAGTAACTTTACACAGACCAGTGAGTAATTTTTTGCAAAACAGTGAGTAAATTTTCACAGACTGGTGAGTTATTTTTCACAGACCGTTGAGTAACTTTTATTTCATCCAAAATACTTTCTTATCCATCCCGACCCGTCCCAACCATCCCAATCCATTCCGATCCAACCCGATCCATCTTGATCAATCCCGATCCATTCCGATCCATCTTGACATCCTGATCCATCCCTATCGATCATAATAAATCCCGATTCATCACGATCAATGCAAAGCCATCCCGAGCTATTCCGATCAATCCCGATAATTTATTCTGTTATTCTCTTCCGTTGAGTAACTTTTCACAGACCAGTGAGTAACTTTTTACAGACCAGTGAGTAACTTTTCACACATCGATGAGTATTTTTTCACAGACCGAGGAGTAACTTTTTACAGACCAGTGAGTAACTTTCCACAGACCGGTGAGTAACTTTTAACAGACCAGTGAGTAACTTTTCACAGATCGATGAGTATATTTTCACAGACCGATGAGTAACTTTTCACAGACCGGTGAGTTACTTTTCACAGACCAATGAGTAACTTTTCACAGACCAGTGAGTAACTTTTTACCGACCAGTGAGTAGCTTTTAACAAACCGGTGAGTAATTTTTTGCAGACTGGTGAGTATTTTTTAACAGATCGGTGAGTAACTTTCCACAGACCGATGAGTAACTTTGCACAGACCAGTGAGTAACTTTTGACAGACCAGTGAGTAACTTTTCACAGACCGGTGAGTAACTTTTAACAGATCGGTGAGTAATTTTCCACAGACCGGTGAGTAACTTTACACAGACCGGTGAGTAACTTTTTACAGACCAGTGAGTTACTTTTCACAGACCGGTGAGTAATTTTTCACAGACCGTTGAGTAACTTTTAATACATCCTAAATACTTTCTTATCCATCCCGACCCGTCCCAACCATCCCGATCCATTCCGATCCA
This sequence comes from Agriphila tristella, assembly GCA_928269145.1. NCBI lineage: Eukaryota > Metazoa > Arthropoda > Insecta > Lepidoptera > Crambidae > Agriphila > Agriphila tristella. Next base: position 558,428 of record OV743435.1, read on the forward strand.
ACCCGATCCATCTTGATCAATCCCGATCCATTCCGATCCATCTTGACATCCTGATCCATCCCGATCGATCATAATAAATCCAGATTCATCTCGATCAATGCAAAGCCATCCCGAGCTATTCCGTTCAATCCCGATCATTTATTCTGTTAATCTCTTCCGTTGAGTAACTTTCCACAGACCGGTGAGTAACTTTTTACAGACCAGTGAGTAACTTTTCACAGATCGATGAGTATTTTTTCACAGACCGTGGAGTAACTTTTTACAGACCAGTGAGTAACTTTCCACAGACCGGTGAGTAACTTTTTACAGACCAGTGAGTAACTTTTCACAGATCGATGAGTATATTTTCACAGACCGATGAGTAACTTTTTACAGACCGGTGAGTTACTTTTCACAGACCAATGAGTAACTTTTCACAGACCAGTGAGTTACTTTTCACAGACCAATGAGTAACTTTTCACAGACCAGTGAGTAGCTTTTAACAAACCGGTGAGTAATTTTTTGCAGACTGGTGAGTAACTTTTAACAGATCGGTGAGTAACTTTCCACAGACCGTTGAGTAACTTTGCACAGACCAGTGAGTAACTTTTGACAGACCAGTGAGTAACTTTTCACAGACCGGTGAGTTACTTTTAACAGATCGGTGAGTAACTTTCCACAGACCGGTGAGTAACTTTGCACAGACCGGTGAGTAACTTTTTACAGACCAGTGAGTTACTTTTCACAGACCGGTGAGTAATTTTTTGCAGACTGGTGAGTAACTTTTAACAGATCGGTGAGTAACTTTCCACAGACCGTTGAGTTACTTTGCACAGACCAGTGAGTAACTTTTGACAGACCAGTGAGTAACTTTTCACAGACCGGTGAGTAACTTTTAACAGATCGGTGAGTAACTTTGCACAGACCGGTGAGTAACTTTTTACAGACCAGTGAGTAACTTTTGACAGACCGGTGAGTTATTTTTCACAGACCGTTGAGTAACTTTTAATACATCCTAAATACTTTCTTATCCATCCCGACCCGTCCCAACCATCCCGATCCATTCCGATCCAACCCGATCCATCTTGATCAATCCCGATCCATTCCGATCCATCTTGACATCCTGATCCATCCCGATCGATCATAATAAATCCCGATTCATGTCGATCAATGCAAAGCAATCCCGAGCTATTCCGATCAATCCCGATCATTTATTCTGTTAATCTCTTCCGTTGTGTAACTTTTCACAGACCAGTGAGTAACTTTTTACAGACCAGTGAGTAACTTTTCACAGATCGATGAGTATTTTTTCACAGACCGATGAGTAACTTTTCAAAGACCGGTGAGTAACTTTTCACAGACCAATGAGTAACTTTTCACAGACCAGTAAGTAACTTTTTAAAGACCAGTGAGTAGCTTTTAACAAACCGGTGAGTAATTTTTTGCAGACCGGTGAGTAACTTTTAACAGATCGGTGAGTAACTTTCCACAGACCGGTGAGTAACTTTGCACAGACCAGTGAGTAACTTTTGACAGACCAGTGAGTAACTTTTCACAGACCGGTGAGTATTTTTACACAGACCAGTGAGTAATTTTTTGCAAAACAGTGAGTAAATTTTCACAGACCGGTGAGTTATTTTTCACAGACCGTTGAGTAACTTTTAATACATCCAAAATACTTTCTTATCTATCCCGACCCGTCCCAACCATCCCGATCCATTCCGATCCAACCCGATCCATCTTGATCAATCCCGATCCATTCCGATCCATCTTGACATCCTGATCCATTCTGATCGATCATAATAAATCCCGATTCATCTCGATCAATGCAAAGCCATCCCGAGCTATTCCGATCAATCCCGATCATTTATTCTGTTAATCTCTTCCGTTGAGTAACTTTTCACAGACCAGTAAGTAACTTTTTACAGACCAGTAAGTAACTTTTCACAGATCGATGAGTATTTTTTCACAGACCGATGAGTAACTTTTCAAAGACCGGTGAGTTACTTTTCACAGACCAAAGAGTAACTTTTCACAGACCAGTGTGTAACTTTTTACAGACCAGTGAGTAGCTTTTAACAAACCGGTGAGTAATTTTTTGCAGACTGGTGAGTAACTTTTATCAGATCGGTGAGTAGCTTTCCACAGACCGGTGAGTAACTTTGCACAGACCAGTGAGTAACTTTTGACAGACCAGTGAGTAACTTTTCACAGACCGGTGAGTAACTTTTAACAGATCGGTGAGTAACTTTCCACAGACCGGTGAGTAACTTTGCACAGACCGGTGAGTAACTTTTTACAGACCAGTGAGTTACTTTTCACAGACTGGTGAGTAATTTTTCACAGACCGTTGAGTAACTTTTAATACATCCTAAATACTTTCTTATCCATCCCGACCCGTCCCAACCATCCCGATCCATTCCGATCCAACCCGATCCATCTTGATCAATCCCGATCCATTTCGATCCATCTTGACATCCTGATCCATCCCGATCGATCATAATAAATCCCGATTCATCTCGATCAATGCAAAGCCATCCCGAGCTATTCCGATCAATCCCGATCATTTATTCTGTTAATCTCTTCCGTTGAGTAATTTTCCACAGACCGGTGAGTAACTTTCTACAGAACAGTGAGTAACTTTTCACAGATCTATGAGTATTTTTTCACAGACCGATAAGTAACTTTTCACAGACCGGTGAGTAACTTTTCACAGACCAATGAGTAACTTTTCACAGACCAGTAAGTAACTTTTTACAGACAAGTGAGTAGCTTTTAACAAACCGGTGAGTAATTTTTTGCAGACCGGTAAGTAACTTTTAACAGATCGGTGAGTAACTTTCCACAGACCGGTGAGTAACTTTGCACAGACCAGTGAGTAACTTTTGACAGACCAGTGAGTAACTTTTCACAGATCGATGAGTATTTTTTCACAGACCGAGGAGTAACTTTTTACAGACCAGTAAATAACTTTCCACAGACCGGTGAGTAACTTTTTACAGAACAGTGAGTAACTTTTCACAGATCGATGAGTATTTTTTCACAGACCGATGAGTAACTTTTCACAGACCGGTGAGTAACTTTTCACAGACCAATGAGTAACTTTTCACAGACCAGTGAGTAACTTTTTACAGACCAGTGAGTAGCTTTTAACAACCCGGTGAATAATTTTTTGCAGACTGGTGAGTAACTTTTAACAGATCGGTGAGTAACTTTCCACAGACCGGTGAGTAACTTTGCACAGACCAGTGAGTAACTTTTCACAGACTGGTGAGTAACTTTGCACAGACCGGTGAGTTACTTTTTACAGACCAGTGAGTTACTTGTCACAGACCGGTGAGTAATTTTTCACAGACCGTTGAGTAACTTTTAATACATCCTTAATACTTTCTTATCCATCCCGACCCGTCCCAACCATCCCGATCCATTCCGATCCAACCCGATCCATCTTGATCAATCCCGATCCATTCCGATCCATCTTGTCATCCTGATCCATCCCGATCGATCATAATAAATCCCGATTCATCTTGATCAATGCAAAGCCATCCCGAGCTATTCCGATCAATCCTGATCATTTATTCTGTTAATCTCTTCCGTTGAGTAACTTTTCACAGACCAGTGAGTAACTTTTTACAGACCAGTGAGTAACTTTTCACAGATCGATGAGTATTTTTTCACAGACCGATGAGTAACTTTTCCCAGACCGGTGAGTAACTTTTCACAGACCAATGAGTAACTTTTGACAGACCAGTGAGTAACTTTTCACATACCGGTGAGTAACTTTACACAGACCAGTGAGTATTTTTTTGCAAAACAGTGAGTAAATTTTCACAGACCGGTGAGTTATTTTTCACAGACCGTTGAGTAACTTTTAATTCATCCAAAATACTTTCTTATCCATCCCGACCCATCCCAACCATCCCAATCCATTCCGATCCAACCCGATCCATCTTGATCAATCCCGATCCATTCCGATCCATCTTGACATTTTGATCCATCCCTATCGATCATAATAAATCCCGATTCATCTCGATCCATTAAAGCCATCCCGAGCTATTCCGATCAATCCCGATCATTTATTCTGTTAATCTCTTCCGTTGAGTAACTTTTCACAGACCAGTGAGTAACTTTTTACAGACCAGTGAGTAACTTTTCACAGATCGATGAGTATTTTTTCACTGACCGAGGAGTAACTTTTTACAGACCAGTGAGTAACTTTCCAAAGACCGGTGAGTAACTTTTTACAGACCAGTGAGTAACTTTTCACAGATCGATGAGTATATTTTCACAGACCGATGAGTAACTTTTCATAGACCGGTGAGTTACTTTTCACAGACCAATGAGTAACTTTTCACAGACCAGTGAGTAACTTTTTACAGACCAGTGAGTAGCTTTTAACAAACCGGTGAGTAATTTTTTGCAGACTGGTGAGTATTTTTTAACAGATCGGTGAGTAACTTTCCACAGACCGGTGAGTAACTTTGCACAGACCAGTGAGTAATTTTTGACAGACCAGTGAGTAACTTTTCACAGACCGGTGAGTAACTTTTAACAGATCGGTGAGTAACTTTCCACAGACCGGTGAGTAACTTTGCACAGACCGGTGAGTAACTTTTTACAGACCAGTGAGTTACTTTTCACAGACTGGTGAGTAATTTTTCACAGACCGTTGAGTAACTTTTAAAACATCCTAAATACTTTCTTATCCATCCCGACCCGTCCCAACCATCCCGATCCATTCCGATCCAACCCGATCCATCTTGATCAATCCCGATCCATTTCGATCCATCTTGACATCCTGATCCAACCCGATCGATCATAATAAATCCCGATTCATCTCGATCAATGCAAAGCCATCCCGAGCTATTCCGATCAATCCCGATCATTTATTCTGTTAATCTCTTCCGTTGAGTAATTTTCCACAGACCGGTGAGTAACTTTCTACAGAACAGTGAGTAACTTTTCACAGATCGATGAGTATTTTTTCACAGACCGAGGAGTAACTTTTCACAGACCGGTGAGTAACTTTTCACAGACCAATGAGTAACTTTTCACAGACCAGTAAGTAACTTTTTACAGACCAGTGAGTAGCTTTTAACAAACCGGTGAGTAATTTTTTGCAGACCGGTAAGTAACTTTTAACAGATCGGTGAGTAACTTTCCACAGACCGGTGAGTAACTTTGCACAGACCAGTGAGTAACTTTTGACAGACCAGTGAGTAACTTTTCACAGATCGATGAGTATTTTTTCACAGACCGAGGAGTAACTTTTTACAGACCAGTAAATAACTTTCCACAGACCGGTGAGTAACTTTTTACAGAACAGTGAGTAACTTTTCACAGATCGATGAGTATTTTTTCACAGACCGATGAGTAACTTTTAACAGATCGGTGAGTAACTTTCCACAGACCGGTGAGTAACTTTGCACAGACCAGTGAGTAACTTTTCACAGATCGATGAGTATTTTTTCACTGACCGAGGAGTAACTTTTTACAGACCAGTGAGTAACTTTCCACAGACCGGTGAGTAACTTTTTACAGACCAGTGAGTAACTTTTCACAGATCGATGAGTATATTTTCACAGACCGATGAGTAACTTTTCACAGACCGGTGAGTTACTTTTCACAGACCAATGAGTAACTTTTCACAGACCAGTGAGTAACTTTTTACAGACCAGTGAGTAGCTTTTAACAAACCGGTGAGTAATTTTTTGCAGACTGGTGAGTATTTTTTAACAGATCGGTGAGTAACTTTCCACAGACACGTGAGTAACTTTGCACAGACCAGTGAGTAACTTTTGACAGACCAGTGAGTAACTTTTCACAGACCGGTAAGTAACTTTTAACAGATCGGTGAGTAACTTTCCACAGACCGGTGAGTAACTTTACACAAACCGGTAAGTAACTTTTTACAGACCAGTGAGTTACTTTTCACAGACCGGTGAGTAATTTTTCACAGACCGTTGAGTAACTTTTAATACATCCTAAATACTTTCTTATCCATCCCGACCCGTCCCAACCATCCCGATCAATTCCGATCCAACCCGATCCACCTTGATCAATCCCGATCCATTCCGATCCATCTTGACATCCTGATCCATCCCGATCGATCATAATAAATCCCGATTCATCTCGATCAATGCAAAGCCATCCCGAGCTATTCCGTTCAATCCCGATCATTTATTCTGTTAATCTCTTCCGTTGAGTAACTTTCCACAGACCGGTGAGTAACTTTTAACAGACCAGTGAGTAACTTTTTACAGATCGATGAGTATTTTTTCACAGACCGTGGAGTAACTTTTTACAGACCAGTGAGTAAATTTCCACAGACCGGTGAGTATTTTTTTACAGACCAGTGAGTAACTTTTCACAGATCGATGAGTATTTTTTCACAGACCGATGAGTAACTTTTCACAGACCGGTGAGTTACTTTTCACAGACCAATGAGTAACTTTTCACAGACCAGTGAGTTACTTTTCACAGACCAATGAGTAACTTTTTACAGACCAGTGAGTAGCTTTTAACAAACCGGTGAGTAATTTTTTGCAGACTGGTGAGTATTTTTTAACAGATCGGTGAGTAACTTTCCACAGACCGTTTAGTAACTTTGCACAGACCAGTGAGTAACTTTTGACAGACCAGTGAGTAACTTTTCACAGACCGGTGAGTAACTTTTAACAGATCGGTGAGTAACTTTCCACAGACCGGTGAGTAACTTTGCACAGACCGGTGAGTAACTTTTGACAGACCAGTGAGTAACTTTTCACAGACCGGTAAGTAACTTTTAACAGATCGGTGAGTAACTTTCCACAGACCGGTGAGTAACTTTACACAAACCGGTGAGTAACTTTTTACAGACCAGTGATTTACTTTTCACAGACCGGTGAGTAATTTTTCACAGACCGGTGAGTAACTTTCTACAGAACAGTGAGTAACTTTTCACAGATCTATGAGTATTTTTTCACAGACCGATGAGTAACTTTTCACAGACCGGTGAGTAACTTTTCACAGACCAATGAGTAACTTTTCACAGACCAGTAAGTAACTTTTTACAGACCAGTGAGTAGCTTTTAACAAACCGGTGAGTAATTTTTTGCAGACCGGTAAGTAACTTTTAACAGATCGGTGAGTAACTTTCCACAGACCGGTGAGTAACTTTGCACAGACCAGTGAGTAACTTTTGACAGACCAGTGAGTAACTTTTCACAGATCGATGAGTATTTTTTCACAGACCGAGGAGTAACTTTTTACAGACCAGTAAATAACTTTCCACAGACCGGTGAGTAACTTTTTACAGAACAGTAAGTAACTTTTCACAGATCGATGAGTATTTTTTCACAGACCGATGAGTAACTTTTCACAGACCGGTGAGTAACTTTTCACAGACCAATGAGTAACTTTTCACAGACCAGTGAGTAACTTTTTACAGACCAGTGAGTAGCTTTTAACAACCCGGTGAATAATTTTTTGCAGACTGGTGAGTAACTTTTAACAGATCGGTGAGTAACTTTCCACAGACCGGTGAGTAACTTTGCACAGACCAGTGAGTAACTTTTCACAGACTGGTGAGTAACTTTGCACAGACCGGTGAGTAACTTTTTACAGACCAGTGAGTTACTTGTCACAGACCGGTGAGTAATTTTTCACAGACCGTTGAGTAACTTTTAATACATCCTTAATACTTTCTTATCCATCCCGACCCGTCCCAACCATCCCGATCCATTCCGATCCAACCCGATCCATCTTGATCAATCCCGATCCATTCCGATCCATCTTGTCATCCTGATCCATCCCGATCGATCATAATAAATCCCGATTCATCTTGATCAATGCAAAGCCATCCCGAGCTATTCCGATCAATCCTGATCATTTATTCTGTTAATCTCTTCCGTTGAGTAACTTTTCACAGACCAGTGAGTAACTTTTTACAGACCAGTGAGTAACTTTTCACAGATCGATGAGTATTTTTTCACAGACCGATGAGTAACTTTTCCCAGACCGGTGAGTAACTTTTCACAGACCAATGAGTAACTTTTGACAGACCAGTGAGTAACTTTTCACATACCGGTGAGTAACTTTACACAGACCAGTGAGTATTTTTTTGCAAAACAGTGAGTAAATTTTCACAGACCGGTGAGTTATTTTTCACAGACCGTTGAGTAACTTTTAATTCATCCAAAATACTTTCTTATCCATCCCGACCCATCCCAACCATCCCAATCCATTCCGATCCAACCCGATCCATCTTGATCAATCCCGATCCATTCCGATCCATCTTGACATTTTGATCCATCCCTATCGATCATAATAAATCCCGATTCATCTCGATCCATTAAAGCCATCCCGAGCTATTCCGATCAATCCCGATCATTTATTCTGTTAATCTCTTCCGTTGAGTAACTTTTCACAGACCAGTGAGTAACTTTTTACAGACCAGTGAGTAACTTTTCACAGATCGATGAGTATTTTTTCACTGACCGAGGAGTAACTTTTTACAGACCAGTGAGTAACTTTCCAAAGACCGGTGAGTAACTTTTTACAGACCAGTGAGTAACTTTTCACAGATCGATGAGTATATTTTCACAGACCGATGAGTAACTTTTCACAGACCGGTGAGTTACTTTTCACAGACCAATGAGTAACTTTTCACAGACCAGTGAGTAACTTTTTACAGACCAGTGAGTAGCTTTTAACAAACCGGTGAGTAATTTTTTGCAGACTGGTGAGTATTTTTTAACAGATCGGTGAGTAACTTTCCACAGACCGGTGAGTAACTTTGCACAGACCAGTGAGTAATTTTTGACAGACCAGTGAGTAACTTTTCACAGACCGGTGAGTAACTTTTAACAGATCGGTGAGTAACTTTCCACAGACCGGTGAGTAACTTTGCACAGACCGGTGAGTAACTTTTTACAGACCAGTGAGTTACTTTTCACAGACTGGTGAGTAATTTTTCACAGACCGTTGAGTAACTTTTAATACATCCTAAATACTTTCTTATCCATCCCGACCCGTCCCAACCATCCCGATCCATTCCGATCCAACCCGATCCATCTTGATCAATCCCGATCCATTTCGATCCATCTTGACATCCTGATCCAACCCGATCGATCATAATAAATCCCGATTCATCTCGATCAATGCAAAGCCATCCCGAGCTATTCCGATCAATCCCGATCATTTATTCTGTTAATCTCTTCCGTTGAGTAATTTTCCACAGACCGGTGAGTAACTTTCTACAGAACAGTGAGTAACTTTTCACAGATCGATGAGTATTTTTTCACAGACCGAGGAGTAACTTTTAACAGACCGGTGAGTAACTTTTCACAGACCAATGAGTAACTTTTCACAGACCAGTAAGTAACTTTTTACAGACCAGTGAGTAGCTTTTAACAAACCGGTGAGTAATTTTTTGCAGACCGGTAAGTAACTTTTAACAGATCGGTGAGTAACTTTCCACAGACCGGTGAGTAACTTTGCACAGACCAGTGAGTAACTTTTGACAGACCAGTGAGTAACTTTTCACAGATCGATGAGTATTTTTTCACAGACCGAGGAGTAACTTTTTACAGACCAGTAAATAACTTTCCACAGACCGGTGAGTAACTTTTTACAGAACAGTGAGTAACTTTTCACAGATCGATGAGTATTTTTTCACAGACCGATGAGTAACTTTTAACAGATCGGTGAGTAACTTTCCACAGACCGGTGAGTAACTTTGCACAGACCAGTGAGTAACTTTTCACAGATCGATGAGTATTTTTTCACTGACTGAGGAGTAACTTTTTACAGACCAGTGAGTAACTTTCCACAGACCGGTGAGTAACTTTTTACAGACCAGTGAGTAACTTTTCACAGATCGATGAGTATATTTTCACAGACCGATGAGTAACTTTTCACAGACCGGTGAGTTACTTTTCACAGACCAATGAGTAACTTTTCACAGACCAGTGAGTAACTTTTTACAGACCAGTGAGTAGCTTTTAACAAACCGGTGAGTAATTTTTTGCAGACTGGTGAGTATTTTTTAACAGATCGGTGAGTAACTTTCCACAGACCGGTGAGTAACTTTACACAGACCAGTGAGTAATTTTTTGCAAAACAGTGAGTAAATTTTCACAGACCGGTGAGTTATTTTTCACAGACCGTTGAGTAACTTTTAATTCATCCAAAATACTTTCTTATCCATCCCGACCCGTCCCAACCATCCCAATCCATTCCGATCCAACCCGATCCATCTTGATCAATCCCGATCCATTCCGATCCATCTTGACATCCTGATCCATCCCTATCGATCATAATAAATCCCGATTCATCACGATCAATGCAAAGCCATCCCGAGCTATTCCGATCAATCCCGATAATTTATTCTGTTAATCTCTTCCGTTGAGTAACTTTTCACAGACCAGTGAGTAACTTTTTACAGACCAGTGAGTAACTTTTCACAGATCGATGAGTATTTTTTCACAGACCGAGGAGTAACTTTTTACAGACCAGTGAGTAACTTTCCTCAGACCGGTAAGTAACTTTTTACAGACCAGTAAGTAACTTTTCACAGATCGATGAGTATTTTTTCACAGACCGATGAGTAACTTTTCACAGACCGGTGAGTAACTTTTCACAGACCAATGAGTAACTTTTGACAGACCAGTAAGTAACTTTTCACATACCGGTGAGTAACTTTACACAGACCAGTGAGTAATTTTTTGCAAAACAGTGAGTAAATTTTCACAGACTGGTGAGTTATTTTTCACAGACCGTTGAGTAACTTTTATTTCATCCAAAATACTTTCTTATCCATCCCGACCCGTCCCAACCATCCCAATCCATTCCGATCCAACCCGATCCATCTTGATCAATCCCGATCCATTCCGATCCATCTTGACATCCTGATCCATCCCTATCGATCATAATAAATCCCGATTCATCACGATCAATGCAAAGCCATCCCGAGCTATTCCGATCAATCCCGATAATTTATTCTGTTATTCTCTTCCGTTGAGTAACTTTTCACAGACCAGTGAGTAACTTTTTACAGACCAGTGAGTAACTTTTCACACATCGATGAGTATTTTTTCACAGACCGAGGAGTAACTTTTTACAGACCAGTGAGTAACTTTCCACAGACCGGTGAGTAACTTTTAACAGACCAGTGAGTAACTTTTCACAGATCGATGAGTATATTTTCACAGACCGATGAGTAACTTTTCACAGACCGGTGAGTTACTTTTCACAGACCAATGAGTAACTTTTCACAGACCAGTGAGTAACTTTTTACCGACCAGTGAGTAGCTTTTAACAAACCGGTGAGTAATTTTTTGCAGACTGGTGAGTATTTTTTAACAGATCGGTGAGTAACTTTCCACAGACCGATGAGTAACTTTGCACAGACCAGTGAGTAACTTTTGACAGACCAGTGAGTAACTTTTCACAGACCGGTGAGTAACTTTTAACAGATCGGTGAGTAATTTTCCACAGACCGGTGAGTAACTTTACACAGACCGGTGAGTAACTTTTTACAGACCAGTGAGTTACTTTTCACAGACCGGTGAGTAATTTTTCACAGACCGTTGAGTAACTTTTAATACATCCTAAATACTTTCTTATCCATCCCGACCCGTCCCAACCATCCCGATCCATTCCGATCCAACCCGATCCATCTTGATCAATCCCGATCCATTCCGATCCATCTTGACATCCTGATCCATCCCGATCGATCATAATAAATCCCGATTCATCTCGATCAATGCAAAGCCATCCCGAGCTATTCCGTTCAATCCCGATCATTTATTCTGTTAATCTCTTCCGTTGAGTAACTTTCCACAGACCGGTGAGTAACTTTTTACAGACCAGTGAGTAACTTTTCACAGATCGTTGAGTATTTTTTCACAGACCGTTGAGTAACTTTTTACAGACCAGTGAGTAACTTTCCACAGACCGGTGAGTAACTTTTTACAGACCAGTGAGTAACTTTTCACAGATCGATGAGTATATTTTCACAGACCGATGAGTAACTTTTTACAGACCGGTGAGTAACTTTTCACAGACCAATGAGTAACTTTTCACAGACCAGTGAGTTACTTTTCACAGACCAATGAGTAACTTTTCACAGACCAGTGAGTAGCTTTTAACAAACCGGTGAGTAATTTTTTGCAGACTGGTGAGTAACTTTTAACAGATCGGTGAGTAACTTTCCACAGACCGTTGAGTAACTTTGCACAGACCAGTGAGTAACTTTTGACAGACCAGTGAGTAACTTTTCACAGACCGGTGAGTTACTTTTAACAGATCGGTGAGTAACTTTCCACAGACCGGTGAGTAACTTTGCACAGACCGGTGAGTAACTTTTTACAGACCAGTGAGTTACTTTTCACAGACCGGTGAGTAATTTTTTGCAGACTGGTGAGTAACTTTTAACAGATCGGTGAGTAACTTTCCACAGACCGTTGAGTTACTTTGCACAGACCAGTGAGTAACTTTTGACAGACCAGTGAGTAACTTTTCACAGACCGGTGAGTAACTTTTAACAGATCGGTGAGTAACTTTGCACAGACCGGTGAGTAACTTTTTACAGACCAGTGAGTAACTTTTGACAGACCGGTGAGTTATTTTTCACAGACCGTTGAGTAACTTTTAATACATCCTAAATACTTTCTTATCCATCCCGACCCGTCCCAACCATCCCGATCCATTCCGATCCAACCCGATCCATCTTGATCAATCCCGATCCATTCCGATCCATCTTGACATCCTGATCCATCCCGATCGATCATAATAAATCCCGATTCATGTCGATCAATGCAAAGCAATCCCGAGCTATTCCGATCAATCCCGATCATTTATTCTGTTAATCTCTTCCGTTGTGTAACTTTTCACAGACCAGTGAGTAACTTTTTACAGACCAGTGAGTAACTTTTCACAGATCGATGAGTATTTTTTCACAGACCGATGAGTAACTTTTCAAAGACCGGTGAGTAACTTTTCACAGACCAATGAGTAACTTTTCACAGACCAGTAAGTAACTTTTTAAAGACCAGTGAGTAGCTTTTAACAAACCGGTGAGTAATTTTTTGCAGACCGGTGAGTAACTTTTAACAGATCGGTGAGTAACTTTCCACAGACCGGTGAGTAACTTTGCACAGACCAGTGAGTAACTTTTGACAGACCAGTGAGTAACTTTTCACAGACCGGTGAGTATTTTTACACAGACCAGTGAGTAATTTTTTGCAAAACAGTGAGTAAATTTTCACAGACCGGTGAGTTATTTTTCACAGACCGTTGAGTAACTTTTAATACATCCAAAATACTTTCTTATCTATCCCGACCCGTCCCAACCATCCCGATCCATTCCGATCCAACCCGATCCATCTTGATCAATCCCGATCCATTCCGATCCATCTTGACATCCTGATCCATTCTGATCGATCATAATAAATCCCGATTCATCTCGATCAATGCAAAGCCATCCCGAGCTATTCCGATCAATCCCGATCATTTATTCTGTTAATCTCTTCCGTTGAGTAACTTTTCACAGACCAGTAAGTAACTTTTTACAGACCAGTAAGTAACTTTTCACAGATCGATGAGTATTTTTTCACAGACCGATGAGTAACTTTTCAAAGACCGGTGAGTTACTTTTCACAGACCAAAGAGTAACTTTTCACAGACCAGTGTGTAACTTTTTACAGACCAGTGAGTAGCTTTTAACAAACCGGTGAGTAATTTTTTGCAGACTGGTGAGTAACTTTTATCAGATCGGTGAGTAGCTTTCCACAGACCGGTGAGTAACTTTGCACAGACCAGTGAGTAACTTTTGACAGACCAGTGAGTAACTTTTCACAGACCGGTGAGTAACTTTTAACAGATCGGTGAGTAACTTTCCACAGACCGGTGAGTAACTTTGCACAGACCGGTGAGTAACTTTTTACAGACCAGTGAGTTACTTTTCACAGACTGGTGAGTAATTTTTCACAGACCGTTGAGTAACTTTTAATACATCCTAAATACTTTCTTATCCATCCCGACCCGTCCCAACCATCCCGATCCATTCCGATCCAACCCGATCCATCTTGATCAATCCCGATCCATTTCGATCCATCTTGACATCCTGATCCATCCCGATCGATCATAATAAATCCCGATTCATCTCGATCAATGCAAAGCCATCCCGAGCTATTCCGATCAATCCCGATCATTTTTTCTGTTAATCTCTTCCGTTGAGTAATTTTCCACAGACCGGTGAGTAACTTTCTACAGAACAGTGAGTAACTTTTCACAGATCTATGAGTATTTTTTCACAGACCGATGAGTAACTTTTCACAGACCGGTGAGTAACTTTTCACAGACCAATGAGTAACTTTTCACAGACCAGTAAGTAACTTTTTACAGACCAGTGAGTAGCTTTTAACAAACCGGTGAGTAATTTTTTGCAGACCGGTAAGTAACTTTTAACAGATCGGTGAGTAACTTTCCACAGACCGGTGAGTAACTTTGCACAGACCAGTGAGTAACTTTTGACAGACCAGTGAGTAACTTTTCACAGATCGATGAGTATTTTTTCACAGACCGAGGAGTAACTTTTTACAGACCAGTAAATAACTTTCCACAGACCGGTGAGTAACTTTTTACAGAACAGTGAGTAACTTTTCACAGATCGATGAGTATTTTTTCACAGACCGATGAGTAACTTTTCACAGACCGGTGAGTAACTTTTCACAGACCAATGAGTAACTTTTCACAGACCAGTGAGTAACTTTTTACAGACCAGTGAGTAGCTTTTAACAACCCGGTGAATAATTTTTTGCAGACTGGTGAGTAACTTTTAACAGATCGGTGAGTAACTTTCCACAGACCGGTGAGTAACTTTGCACAGACCAGTGAGTAACTTTTCACAGACTGGTGAGTAACTTTGCACAGACCGGTGAGTAACTTTTTACAGATTAGTGAGTTACTTGTCACAGACCGGTGAGTAATTTTTCACAGACCGTTGAGTAACTTTTAATACATCCTTAATACTTTCTTATCCATCCCGACCCGTCCCAACCATCCCGATCCATTCCGATCCAACCCGATCCATCTTGATCAATCCCGATCCATTCCGATCCATCTTGTCATCCTGATCCATCCCGATCGATCATAATAAATCCCGATTCATCTTGATCAATGCAAAGCCATCCCGAGCTATTCCGATCAATCCTGATCATTTATTCTGTTAATCTCTTCCGTTGAGTAACTTTTCACAGACCAGTGAGTAACTTTTTACAGACCAGTGAGTAACTTTTCACAGATCGATGAGTATTTTTTCACAGACCGATGAGTAACTTTTCCCAGACCGGTGAGTAACTTTTCACAGACCAATGAGTAACTTTTGACAGACCAGTGAGTAACTTTTCACATACCGGTGAGTAACTTTACACAGACCAGTGAGTATTTTTTTGCAAAACAGTGAGTAAATTTTCACAGACCGGTGAGTTATTTTTCACAGACCGTTGAGTAACTTTTAATTCATCCAAAATACTTTCTTATCCATCCCGACCCATCCCAACCATCCCAATCCATTCCGATCCAACCCGATCCATCTTGATCAATCCCGATCCATTCCGATCCATCTTGACATTTTGATCCATCCCTATCGATCATAATAAATCCCGATTCATCTCGATCCATTAAAGCCATTCCGAGCTATTCCGATCAATCCCGATCATTTATTCTGTTAATCTCTTCCGTTGAGTAACTTTTCACAGACCAGTGAGTAACTTTTTACAGACCAGTGAGTAACTTTTCACAGATCGATGAGTATTTTTTCACTGACCGAGGAGTAACTTTTTACAGACCAGTGAGTAACTTTCCAAAGACCGGTGAGTAACTTTTTACAGACCAGTGAGTAACTTTTCACAGATCGATGAGTATATTTTCACAGACCGATGAGTAACTTTTCACAGACCGGTGAGTTACTTTTCACAGACCAATGAGTAACTTTTCACAGACCAGTGAGTAACTTTTTACAGACCAGTGAGTAGCTTTTAACAAACCGGTGAGTAATTTTTTGCAGACTGGTGAGTATTTTTTAACAGATCGGTGAGTAACTTTCCACAGACCGGTGAGTAACTTTGCACAGACCAGTGAGTAATTTTTGACAGACCAGTGAGTTACTTTTCACAGACTGGTGAGTAATTTTTCACAGACCGTTGAGTAACTTTTAATACATCCTAAATACTTTCTTATCCATCCCGACCCGTCCCAACCATCCCGATCCATTCCGATCCAACCCGATCCATCTTGATCAATCCCGATCCATTTCGATCCATCTTGACATCCTGATCCAACCCGATCGATCATAATAAATCCCGATTCATCTCGATCAATGCAAAGCCATCCCGAGCTATTCCGATCAATCCCGATCATTTATTCTGTTAATCTCTTCCGTTGAGTAATTTTCCACAGACCGGTGAGTAACTTTCTACAGAACAGTGAGTAACTTTTCACAGATCGATGAGTATTTTTTCACAGACCGAGGAGTAACTTTTCACAGACCGGTGAGTAACTTTTCACAGACCAATGAGTAACTTTTCACAGACCAGTAAGTAACTTTTTACAGACCAGTGAGTAGCTTTTAACAAACCGGTGAGTAATTTTTTGCAGACCGGTAAGTAACTTTTAACAGATCGGTGAGTAACTTTCCACAGACCGGTGAGTAACTTTGCACAGACCAGTGAGTAACTTTTGACAGACCAGTGAGTAACTTTTCACAGATCGATGAGTATTTTTTCACAGACCGAGGAGTAACTTTTTACAGACCAGTAAATAACTTTCCACAGACCGGTGAGTAACTTTTTACAGAACAGTGAGTAACTTTTCACAGATCGATGAGTATTTTTTCACAGACCGATGAGTAACTTTTAACAGATCGGTGAGTAACTTTCCACAGACCGGTGAGTAACTTTGCACAGACCAGTGAGTAACTTTTCACAGATCGATGAGTATTTTTTCACTGACCGAGGAGTAACTTTTTACAGACCAGTGAGTAACTTTCCACAGACCGGTGAGTAACTTTTTACAGACCAGTGAGTAACTTTTCACAGATCGATGAGTATATTTTCACAGACCGATGAGTAACTTTTCACAGACCGGTGAGTTACTTTTCACAGACCAATGAGTAACTTTTCACAGACCAGTGAGTAACTTTTTACAGACCAGTGAGTAGCTTTTAACAAACCGGTGAGTAATTTTTTGCAGACTGGTGAGTATTTTTTAACAGATCGGTGAGTAACTTTCCACAGACCGGTGAGTAACTTTGCACAGACCAGTGAGTAACTTTTGACAGACCAGTGAGTAACTTTTCACAGACCGGTGAGTAACTTTTAACAGATCGGTGAGTAATTTTCCACAGACCGGTGAGTAACTTTACACAGACCGGTGAGTAACTTTTTACAGACCAGTGAGTTACTTTTCACAGACCGGTGAGTAATTTTTCACAGACCGTTGAGTAACTTTTAATACATCCTAAATACTTTCTTATCCATCCCGACCCGTCCCAACCATCCCGATCCATTCCGATCCAACCCGATCCATCTTGATCAATCCCGATCCATTCCGATCCATCTTGACATCCTGATCCATCCCGATCGATCATAATAAATCCCGATTTATCTCGATCAATGCAAAGCCATCCCGAGCTATTCCGTTCAATCCCGATCATTTATTCTGTTAATCTCTTCCGTTGAGTAACTTTCCACAGACCGGTGAGTAACTTTTTACAGACCAGTGAGTAACTTTCCACAGACCGGTGAGTAACTTTTTACAGACCAGTGAGTAACTTTTCACAGATCGATGAGTATATTTTCACAGACCGATGAGTAACTTTTTACAGACCGGTGAGTTACTTTTCACAGACCAATGAGTAACTTTTCACAGACCAGTGAGTTACTTTTCACAGACCAATGAGTAACTTTTCACAGACCAGTGAGTAGCTTTTAACAAACCGGTGAGTAATTTTTTGCAGACTGGTGAGTAACTTTTAACAGATCGGTGAGTAACTTTCCACAGACCGTTGAGTAACTTTGCACAGACCAGTGAGTAACTTTTGACAGACCAGTGAGTAACTTTTCACAGACCGGTGAGTTACTTTTAACAGATCGGTGAGTAACTTTCCACAGACCGGTGAGTAACTTTGCACAGACCGGTGAGTAACTTTTTACAGACCAGTGAGTTACTTTTCACAGACCGGTGAGTAATTTTTTGCAGACTGGTGAGTAACTTTTAACAGATCGGTGAGTAACTTTCCACAGACCGTTGAGTAACTTTGCACAGACCAGTGAGTGACTTTTGACAGACCAGTGAGTAACTTTTCACAGACCGGTGAGTAACTTTTAACAGATCGGTGAGTAACTTTGCACAGACCGGTGAGTAACTTTTTACAGACCAGTGAGTAACTTTTGACAGACCGGTGAGTTATTTTTCACAGACCGTTGAGTAACTTTTAATACATCCTAAATACTTTCTTATCCATCCCGACCCGTCCCAACCATCCCGATCCATTCCGATCCAACCCGATCCATCTTGATCAATCCCGATCCATTCCGATCCAACTTGACATCCTGATCCATCCCGATCGATCATAATAAATCCCGATTCATGTCGATCAATGCAAAGCCATCCCGAGCTATTCCGATCAATCCCGATCATTTATTCTGTTAATCTCTTCCGTTGTGTAACTTTTCACAGACCAGTGAGTAACTTTTTACAGACCAGTGAGTAACTTTTCACAGATCGATGAGTATTTTTTCACAAACCGATGAGTAACTTTTCACAGACCAGTGAGTAACTTTTCACAGACCAATGAGTAACTTTTCACAGACCAGTAAGTAACTTTTTAAAGACCAGTGAGTAGCTTTTAACAAACCGGTGAGTAATTTTTTGCAGACCGGTGAGTAACTTTTAACAGATCGGTGAGTAACTTTCCACAGACCGGTGAGTAACTTTGCACAGACCAGTGAGTAACTTTTGACAGACCAGTGAGTAACTTTTCACAGACCAGTGAGTATTTTTACACAGACCAGTGAGTAATTTTTTGCAAAACAGTGAGTAAATTTTCACAGACCGGTGAGTTATTTTTCACAGACCGTTGAGTAACTTTTAATACATCCAAAATACTTTCTTATCCATCCCGACCCGTCCCAACCATCCCGATCCATTCCGATCCATTCCGATCCAACCCGATCCATCTTGATCAAACCCGATCCATTCCGATCCATCTTGACATCCTGATCCATTCCGATCGATCATAATAAATCCCGATTCATCTCGATCAATGCAAAGCCATCCCGAGCTATTCCGATCAATCCCGATCATTTATTCTGTTAATCTCTTCCGTTGAGTAACTTTTCACAGACCAGTGAGTAACTTTTTACAGACCAGTGAATAACTTTTCACAGATCGATGAGTATTTTTTCACAGACCGAGGAGTAACTTTTTACAGACCATCGAGTAACTTTCCACAGACCGGTGAGTAACTTTTAACAGACCAGTGAGTAACTTTTCACAGATCGATGAGTATATTTTCACAGACCGATGAGTAACTTTTCACAGACCGGTGAGTTACTTTTCACAGACCAATGAGTAACTTTTCACAGACCAGTGAGTAACTTTTTACAGACCAGTGAGTAGCTTTTAACAAACCGGTGAGTAATTTTTTGCAGACTGGTGAGTATTTTTTAACAGATCGGTGAGTAACTTTCCACAGACCGGTGAGTAACTTTGCACAGACCAGTGAGTAACTTTTGACAGACCAGTGAGTAACTTTTCACAGACCGGTGAGTAACTTTTAACAGATCGGTGAGTAATTTTCCACAGACCGGTGAGTAACTTTACACAGACCGGTGAGTAACTTTTTACAGACCAGTGAGTTACTTTTCACAGACCGGTGAGTAATTTTTCACAGACCGTTGAGTAACTTTTAATACATCCTAAATACTTTCTTATCCATCCCGACCCGTCCCAACCATCCCGATCCATTCCGATCCAACCCGATCCATCTTGATCAATCCCGATCCATTCCGATCCATCTTGACATCCTGATCCATCCCGATCGATCATAATAAATCCCGATTTATCTCGATCAATGCAAAGCCATCCCGAGCTATTCCGTTCAATCCCGATCATTTATTCTGTTAATCTCTTCCGTTGAGTAACTTTCCACAGACCGGTGAGTAACTTTTTACAGACCAGTGAGTAACTTTCCACAGACCGGTGAGTAACTTTTTACAGACCAGTGAGTAACTTTTCACAGATCGATGAGTATATTTTCACAGACCGATGAGTAACTTTTTACAGACCGGTGAGTTACTTTTCACAGACCAATGAGTAACTTTTCACAGACCAGTGAGTTACTTTTCACAGACCAATGAGTAACTTTTCACAGACCAGTGAGTAGCTTTTAACAAACCGGTGAGTAATTTTTTGCAGACTGGTGAGTAACTTTTAACAGATCGGTGAGTAACTTTCCACAGACCGTTGAGTAACTTTGCACAGACCAGTGAGTAACTTTTGACAGACCAGTGAGTAACTTTTCACAGACCGGTGAGTTACTTTTAACAGATCGGTGAGTAACTTTCCACAGACCGGTGAGTAACTTTGCACAGACCGGTGAGTAACTTTTTACAGACCAGTGAGTTACTTTTCACAGACCGGTGAGTAATTTTTTGCAGACTGGTGAGTAACTTTTAACAGATCGGTGAGTAACTTTCCACAGACCGTTGAGTAACTTTGCACAGACCAGTGAGTGACTTTTGACAGACCAGTGAGTAACTTTTCACAGACCGGT
This sequence comes from Agriphila tristella, assembly GCA_928269145.1. NCBI lineage: Eukaryota > Metazoa > Arthropoda > Insecta > Lepidoptera > Crambidae > Agriphila > Agriphila tristella. The sequence continues at coordinate 579,228 of OV743435.1, forward strand.
GAGTAACTTTTAACAGATCGGTGAGTAACTTTGCACAGACCGGTGAGTAACTTTTTACAGACCAGTGAGTAACTTTTGACAGACCGGTGAGTTATTTTTCACAGACCGTTGAGTAACTTTTAATACATCCTAAATACTTTCTTATCCATCCCGACCCGTCCCAACCATCCCGATCCATTCCGATCCAACCCGATCCATCTTGATCAATCCCGATCCATTCCGATCCATCTTGACATCCTGATCCATCCCGATCGATCATAATAAATCCCGATTCATGTCGATCAATGCAAAGCCATCCCGAGCTATTCCGATCAATCCCGATCATTTATTCTGTTAATCTCTTCCGTTGTGTAACTTTTCACAGACCAGTGAGTAACTTTTTACAGACCAGTGAGTAACTTTTCACAGATCGATGAGTATTTTTTCACAGACCGATGAGTAACTTTTCACAGACCAGTGAGTAACTTTTCACAGACCAATGAGTAACTTTTCACAGACCAGTAAGTAACTTTTTAAAGACCAGTGAGTAGCTTTTAACAAACCGGTGAGTAATTTTTTGCAGACTGGTGAGTAACTTTTAACAGATCGGTGAGTAACTTTCCACAGACCGGTGAGTAACTTTGCACAGACCAGTGAGTAACTTTTGACAGACCAGTGAGTAACTTTTCACAGACCGGTGAGTATTTTTACACAGACCAGTGAGTAATTTTTTGCAAAACAGTGAGTAAATTTTCACAGACCGGTGAGTTATTTTTCACAGACCGTTGAGTAACTTTTAATACATCCAAAATACTTTCTTATCCATCCCGACCCGTCCCAACCATCCCGATCCATTCCGATCCAACCCGATCCATCTTGATCAATCCCGATCCATTCCGATCCATCTTGACATCCTGATCCATTCCGATCGATCATAATAAATCCCGATTCATCTCGATCAATGCAAAGCCATCCCGAGCTATTCCGATCAATCCCGATCATTTATTCTGTTAATCTCTTCCGTTGAGTAACTTTTCACAGACCAGTAAGTAACTTTTTACAGACCAGTAAGTAACTTTTCACAGATCGATGAGTATTTTTTCACAGACCGATGAGTAACTTTTCACAGACCGGTGAGTTACTTTTCACAGACCAAAGAGTAACTTTTCACAGACCAGTGTGTAACTTTTTACAGACCAGTGAGTAGCTTTTAACAAACCGGTGAGTAATTTTTTGCAGACTGGTGAGTAACTTTTATCAGATCGGTGAGTAACTTTCCACAGACCGGTGAGTAACTTTGCACAGACCAGTGAGTAACTTTTGACAGACCAGTGAGTAACTTTTCACAGACCGGTGAGTAACTTTTAACAGATCAGTGAGTAACTTTCCACAGACCGGTGAGTAACTTTGCACAGACCGGTGAGTAACTTTTTACAGACCAGTGAGTTACTTTTCACAGACTGGTGAGTAATTTTTCACAGACCGTTGAGTAACTTTTAATACATCCTAAATACTTTCTTATCCATCCCGACCCGTCCCAAACATCCCGATCCATTCCGATCCAACCCGATCCATCTTGATCAATCCCGATCCATTTCGATCCATCTTGACGAGTGCGTCGCACTGGCCAGGCCTCGGCCACGGGCCCTCGGGTGTTCATCAATGAGCGCCTGACTCGCGCGAACCGCCAGACATTTCGGCGCGTCCGTGAGGAGTGTCGCAGCCGGCAATGGCGCTACTCGTGGACGAGAGGCGGCCGCATTTTCGCACGGCAGGGAGATGGGTTGCCAATATTTCAGCTCCGCTCTGACGAGGACTGCGACCGCGTTTTTGGCCCTCGGGTACCGGATTCCCAGTGTCCTAAAACATAAAACGAATATGAAACCTAATGTTTTCTTTATATTATTCTGTATTTATACTATCATGTTGTGTTTACCTTTGTGTCAAGTCTCCATTATATTTTTCCTTATTGTGTCTGCTAAATTACAGACATTACTGTTTGTTTGTATATCACCATGGTTCGATATAATATCTTCGTGTATGACTCCATTAAATAAAACCAATGTCTTAAATATAAAAATCTATTTTACGATGAGCACAATTAATAATATTATATACACAATTCACTATTTTATATTTATACTCATATTATTCATAGTTTTTATTCAACCATACATTCTAATTAATTCACAACTGAATCTAAAAATCATAGTCAACCAAAATAAATCAATATGGAGAATCCCACACAATAATTTCCATATTAGGAGCTTACACCATAAAAGTGTTTTTAACTACAGGTCATTCAACTCAGCGCTCAGCGGTTACATACATCTATACAAAAATGACCTAATTTGTGGCTTTAGTATTGTATATTTTGTTTCCTTTTTTATGTGATGTGTTCTAAGAACCTTAAAGTTGGTATTTTTAATGCTGGGTCACTAGGCACTAAGCATGAGGAGTTCATAGTGGCCATGCAGGAAACGGCTCCGGACCTTATGGCAATAAATGAGACTTGGCTGGGTTCGGGACAGAACGATAAGGCACCTAGGTTGCCGGGCTACCGCTTGCAGCACATTCCGAGATCTGACGGTCGTGGTGGGGGTGGCGTTGGATTCTACATACGTAGAGGCATTAACGCTCGTACCTGCGAACACCCCATAGCGGTTACTGTGGAACAAATGTGGTTGAGTGTGCACATAAACAACCAGGACATAGCTATTGGAACCGCCTACAGGCCCCCGAGGCAGGACGTTAACATCTTCCTAGACGCAATCACCTGCTCCATCGTCTCCTTAGCAAAATTTGATCGCATAATTTTGCTTGGAGATTTTAATATCAACCTCCTCGATCCAAGCAGCAGTATGGCCAGGCTGTTTAATCAATTCCTACACACTGTTAACTTGGGTCAGCTGGTAGAGGAACCCACTCATTTTACAGACCATAGTGAAAGCCTTATAGACGTGATCTTTACAAATGCACAGGCACTGAAAGTTAAAGTCAAATATTCTCCAGACTTGGGTGGTCATGCGATGGTGGCAGCAGATTTCAAAATTAAGATAGATAGACCAAGTCCGCGCTGGCTAACTTATAGACCAATGAAGGATATACTTGTGAACCAACTGAATTCAGATCTTGATTCCATTAAGTGGAGCAGTCTAAATGAGTTGGGGGATGTTGACTCTCTAGTGAAGGCCTTTACTCTCAGTGTGAGGATGCTATTCGACCTTCATGCTCCCATTAAAAAAAGGAAATTCAGGCACCCTCCTTATCCGTGGATTACTGACACGGTAAAATCCATGATGAGCCTTAGAGATAACTATCACATTAATTACAAAAAGTCAAAAACAGCAGTCTTAAAAAATAATTACAAGACAATGAAGCAGGAAGTAATAAATGCTATTGAAAGTGAAAAGAAATGTTTTTTCAATAGTCACATAAATAAGAACTTGAATAACTCTAAAAAACTTTGGCAAAATTTAAAAAATACTCTATCAATAAACAGAAAATCAGAATTGGACCTCCCTACTCATATGGACAACCCAGATCAAATGAATGCACACTTTTTGAATACACCCGGGGACAATAGAGTGTCAATATCCCAACTGACTTTTTTAGAGCATCACAGATACAGCACGGCATCTTTTTCATTGCACCCAGTCAGCGAGGATTTGGTACTGAAGATCATTAGAAGTTTCAAATCAAATGCACAGGGTGACGATGGCATTTCTTTAGAAATGTTAGAACTAACCCTCCCTCAATCATTACAAACCATCACTCACATAATTAATAGGTCAATAGGGGAATGCACATTTCCTAAGAGTTGGAAGGTTGCGGTTGTCAAACCCCTTCCAAAAAACAACCAACCTGATACGCTGCAAGACCTTCGACCCATCAGTCTGCTTTCCTGTGCTTCTAAGGTTTTAGAAAGAGTCGTCTGCGAACAACTCACCAAATACCTGGAAGACAACAACATACTTCCTCAGTTACAATCTGGCTTTCGCAGAGGGCATAGTACTGCTACGGCTTTGGCCGATGTAGTAGACAATCTTTTGACAGCTCAAGACCAGGGGTTGATCAGCGCCATGGTCTTGCTTGATCTCTCACGTGCATTTGATACAATTAATACAACTCTTTTGCTGTCGAAGTTGTCATACTATGGAGTTGATGTAAAAACGCTCAGGTGGATCAACAGCTATCTCTCACACAGGCAGCAGTATGTCGAGATAACCAAGACTGATGGGACTAAAGTTCAATCTTCCCCCCTACCCGTAACGCGCGGCGTGCCTCAAGGGTCAATTTTAGGCCCTATTCTCTACATTTTATACAGTGCAGACATAATAAAAAATATTACTCACTGCAAATATCATCTCTATGCAGATGACCTGCAACTGTACATTTCATTCCCACCCTCAGATCACACTGCAGCTGTGGCGAAAATAAATGATGACCTGTCTCAAGTGAGTGCTTGGTGCCAGCGAAATTGCTTGACCTTGAACCCCAAAAAGACAAAGCTCATCTTATTCGGCTCAAGATACAATCTGCACAATTTTGACAAAAATACATCATTCAATGTCACTCTAAATGGAGAAAACATTGAGCGAGTCGAAAAGGTCAGAAATCTGGGGCTGGTCCTGGATGGCCACCTAAATTTTGAAACACACATTGCGGAATGTGCTCGCAATTGCTTCTATCGTCTCAAGTTACTATACAAAATACGACCCTACCTGAGCGAAGAGCTAAGGATTCGGCTGTGTGAGTCATTAGTTTTGTCCAAATTAAATTATTGTGACACTGTGTATGGTCCATGTCTTCTGTCCCGGACCAAAAAACTCATCCAACGTGTGCAAAATGCCTGTGCTAGGTTTTGCTTCCATATTCCGCCTCGTACTCATGTCACTCCTTTCCTCAATGCTGCAAATCTGCTCAAGATGGAGGCTCGTAGAAAACTTCATCTAGCATCCATGCTATTCGACATTGTTAGATCAGGGAAGCCTCAATATCTCCGCGACAAGCTTGTATGGGCATGGGAACGCAGCAGATATCCAAAAAGAGCATGTACTCACGTCTTTTCTACTCCAAAGCATCGAACTATGGCTTTTCGCGGGTCATTTCGATTCGCTGCATCTCGGTGCTGGAATGTCCTCTTGCCACCAATGCGTGATCTGAAAACAAAAATAACATTTAAAAAACACGTCAAAAACTATTTAATCGAGACACAAAAATCTACTATGTAACTCATACCTTCGGTTTTTTCACGACGCGTTTGCTATTTCAATTTGAGGTCTAGCCACCGACATGCGGCCCACCGTCGCTTGGTAAAATATCTATCATGTTCCCGTGTCCTTTCTTCTTTTTCCTCACTATCTCAGTCTTACGTTTCTCAGTTCTGTCGGTTTTTAAATTCGCAATGCACTTTGGCCAGATACCACACTTTGTGTCCTGTCCACGAGGTGTAGCGTAACATGCTTCCCACGTCCATGCCACGTCACTAGCAATTTCTAACAAACCAGGTATAGGTAGGTACACTATAATTAAATTTCTTCATCCACCATCAATTTATTACTTTTTCCTCACATTTCTTGCTTTATTGGAATGATTGGATTTATATTTGACGTTTCACATCAATGTCATGCATGATAAGCCGCGTTCCGAATCATGCCAACAGCGCAATTAGCGTATAATCCATTAAGTAAAGTAGGTACACAATAACCCTATTTGTGTAATATTTTGTGACTATTTAATTTGGTTGGATGCGCGCCAACGGCGCTGTAGGCGTGATTCGGAACGCGGGGATAATATCGAACCAAATAACGTTTTGTTATTAAATAAAGGTGTTTTTTTTTTTTTTAGGCAAATGAATCACGCTTCATAGCGCTTTAAAATATGTATGTATACTAAAATGGTTGTGTGTATTATTGTCTATATAGTTATTTCCTATTTTCTTGTTATGAATTTTGTTTTAGTTTCTTTTAATGTCGTTATGTGTTTTTTTTTTTTTCTTTCTTTCCTCCGATAATGTGTTGTGTTGCTGACCACTTACTGTGTTTAGGCCCCGGCAGAATATCAGTGCTTCTGAGTTATTCTGACCACCTAAGAAGACTCAGGAGTTTTTTACTGAGACGGGGCCCATTAACTGCACACTGTTTAATGTACCTGTCTCCCATATTCTTTGTAACGTGTTAATTCATTGTATATTACTTTCTTCTCTTTACTCTACTGTATGTGTGTGTGTTGTTAATAAATGTGTTTCTCTCTCTCTCTGTTTCTCTCTTGACATCCTGATCCATCCCGATCGATCATAATAAATCCCGATTCATCTCGATCAATGCAAAGCCATCCCGAGCTATTCCGATCAATCCCGATCATTTATTCTGTTAATCTCTTCCGTTGAGTAATTTTCCACAGACCGGTGAGTAACTTTCTACAGAACAGTGAGTAACTTTTCACAGATCGATGAGTATTTTTTCACAGACCGATGAGTAACTTTTCACAGACCGGTGAGTAACTTTTCACAGACCAATGAGTAACTTTTCACAGACCAGTAAGTAACTTTTTACAGACCAGTGAGTAGCTTTAACAAACCGGTGAGTAATTTTTTGCAGACCGGTAAGTAACTTTTAACAGATCGGTGAGTAACTTTCCACAGACCGGTGAGTAACTTTGCACAGACCAGTGAGTAACTTTTGACAGACCAGTGAGTAACTTTTCACAGATCGATGAGTATTTTTTCACAGACCGAGGAGTAACTTTTTACAGACCAGTAAATAACTTTCCACAGACCGGTGAGTAACTTTTTACAGAACAGTGAGTAACTTTTCACAGATCGATGAGTATTTTTTCACAGACCGATGAGTAACTTTTCACAGACCGGTGAGTAACTTTTCACAGACCAATGAGTAACTTTTCACAGACCAGTGAGTAACTTTTTACAGACCAGTGAGTAGCTTTTAACAAACCGGTGAATAATTTTTTGCAGACTGGTGAGTAACTTTTAACAGATCGGTGAGTAACTTTCCACAGACCGGTGAGTAACTTTGCACAGACCAGTGAGTAACTTTTCACAGACTGGTGAGTAACTTTGCATAGACCGGTGAGTAACTTTTTACAGACCAGTGAGTTACTTGTCACAGACCGGTGAGTAATTTTTCACAGACCGTTGAGTAACTTTTAATACATACTTAATACTTTCTTATCCATCCCGACCCGTCCCAACCATCCCGATCCATTCCGATCCAACCCGATCCATCTTGATCAATCCCGATCCATTCCGATCCATCTTGTCATCCTGATCCATCCCGATCGATCATAATAAATCCCGATTCATCTTGATCAATGCAAAGCCATCCCGAGCTATTCCGATCAATCCTGATCATTTATTCTGTTAATCTCTTCCGTTGAGTAACTTTTCACAGACCAGTGAGTAACTTTTTACAGACCAGTGAGTAACTTTTCACAGATCGATGAGTATTTTTTCACATACCGATGAGTAACTTTTCCCAGACCGGTGAGTAACTTTTCACAGACCAATGAGTAACTTTTGACAGACCAGTGAGTAACTTTTCACATACCGGTGAGTAACTTTACACAGACCAGTGAGTAATTTTTGCAAAACAGTGAGTAAATTTTCACAGACCGGTGAGTTATTTTTCACAGACCGTTGAGTAACTTTTAATTCATCCAAAATACTTTCTTATCCATCCCGACCCATCCCAACCATCCCAATCCATTCCGATCCAACCCGATCCATCTTGATCAATCCCGATCCATTCCGATCCATCTTGACATCCTGATCCATCCCTATCGATCATAATAAATCCCGATTCACCTCGATCAATGCAAAGCCATCCCGAGCTATTCCGATCAATCCCGATCATTTATTCTGTTAATCTCTTCCGTTGAGTAACTTTTCACAGACCAGTGAGTAACTTTTTACAGACCAGTGAGTAACTTTTCACAGATCGATGAGTATTTTTTCACTGACCGAGGAGTAACTTTTTACAGACCAGTGAGTAACTTTCCACAGACCGGTGAGTAACTTTTTACAGACCAGTGAGTAACTTTTCACAGATCGATGAGTATATTTTCACAGACCGATGAGTAACTTTTCACAGACCGGTGAGTTACTTTTCACAGACAAATGAGTAACTTTTCACAGACCAGTGAGTAACATTTTACAGACCAGTGAGTAGCTTTTAACAAACCGGTGAGTATTTTTTTGCAGACTGGTGAGTATTTTTTAACAGATCGGTGAGTAACTTTCCACAGACCGGTGAGTAACTTTGCACAGACCAGTGAGTAACTTTTGACAGACCAGTGAGTAACTTTTCACAGACCGGTAAGTAACTTTTAACAGATCGGTGAGTAACTTTCCACAGACCGGTGAGTAACTTTACACAAACCGGTGAGTAACTTTTTACAGACCAGTGAGTTACTTTTCACAGACCGGTGAGTAATTTTTCACAGACCGTTGAGTAACTTTTAATACATCCTAAATACTTTCTTATCCATCCCGACCCGTCCCAACCATCCCGATCCATTCCGATCCAACCCGATCCACCTTGATCAATCCCGATCCATTCCGATCCATCTTGACATCCTGATCCATCCCGATCGATCATAATAAATCCCGATTCATCTCGATCAATGCAAAGCCATCCCGAGCTATTCCGTTCAATCCCGATCATTTATTCTGTTAATCTCTTCCGTTGAGTAACTTTCCACAGACCGGTGAGTAACTTTTTACAGACCAGTGAGTAACTTTTCACAGATCGATGAGTATTTTTTCACAGACCGTTGAGTAACTTTTTACAGACCAGTGAGTAACTTTCCACAGACCGGTGAGTAACTTTTTACAGACCAGTGAGTAACTTTTCACAGATCGATGAGTATTTTTTCACAGACCGATGAGTAACTTTTCACAGACCGGTGAGTTACTTTTCACAGACCAATGAGTAACTTTTCACAGACCAGTGAGTTACTTTTCACAGACCAATGAGTAACTTTTTACAGACCAGTGAGTAGCTTTTAACAAACCGGTGAGTAATTTTTTGCAGACTGGTGAGTATTTTTTAACAGATCGGTGAGTAACTTTCCACAGACCGTTTAGTAACTTTGCACAGACCAGTAAGTAACTTTTGACAGACCAGTGAGTAACTTTTCACAGACCGGTGAGTAACTTTTAACAGATCGGTGAGTAACTTTCCACAGACCGGTGAGTAACTTTGCACAGACCGGTGAGTAACTTTTAACAGACCAGTGAGTTACTTTTCACAGACCGGTGAGTAATTTTTTGCAGACTGGTGAGTAACTTTTAACAGATCGGTGAGTAACTTTCCACAGACCGTTGAGTAACTTTGCACAGACCAGTGAGTAACTTTTGACAGACCAGTGAGTAACTTTTCACAGACCGGTGAGTAACTTTTCACAGACCGTTGAGTAACTTTGCACAGACCAGTAAGTAACTTTTGACAGACCAGTGAGTAACTTTTCACAGACCGGTGAGTAACTTTTAACAGATCGGTGAGTAACTTTGCACAGACCGGTAAGTAACTTTTTACAGACCAGTGAGTTACTTTTCACAGACCGGTGAGTTATTTTTCACAGACCGTTGAGTAACTTTTAATACATCCTAAATACTTTCTTATCCATCCCGACCCGTCCCAACCATCCCGATCCATTCCGATCCAACCCGATCCATCTTGATCAATCCCGATCCATTCCGATCCATCTTGACATCCTGATCCATCCCGATCGATCATAATAAATCCCGATTCATGTCGATCAATGCAAAGCCATCCCGAGCTATTCCGATCAATCCCGATCATTTATTCTGTTAATCTCTTCCGTTGAGTAACTTTTCACAGACCAGTGAGTAACTTTTTACAGACCAGTAAGTAACTTTTCACAGATCGATGAGTATTTTTTCACAGACCGATGAGTAACTTTTCACAGACCGGTGAGTTACTTTTCACAGACCAATGAGTAACTTTTCACAGACCAGTGTGTAACTTTTTACAGACCAGTGAGTAGCTTTTAACAAACCGGTGAGTAATTTTTTGCAGACTGGTGAGTAACTTTTATCAGATCGGTGAGTAACTTTCCACAGACCGGTGAGTAACTTTGCACAGACCAGTGAGTAACTTTTGACAGACCAGTGAGTAACTTTTCACAGACCGGTGAGTAACTTTTAACAGATCGGTGAGTAACTTTCCACAGACCGGTGAGTAACTTTGCACAGACCGGTGAGTAACTTTTTACAGACCAGTGAGTTACTTTTCACAGACTGGTGAGTAATTTTTCACAGACCGTTGAGTAACTTTTAATACATCCTAAATACTTTCTTATCCATCCCGACCCGTCCCAACCATCCCGATCCATTCCGATCCAACCCGATCCATCTTGATCAATCCCGATCCATTTCGATCCATCTTGACATCCTGATCCATCCCGATCGATCATAATAAATCCCGATTCATCTCGATCAATGCAAAGCCATCCCGAGCTATTCCGATCAATCCCGATCATTTATTCTGTTAATCTCTTCCGTTGAGTAATTTTCCACAGACCGGTGAGTAACTTTTTACAGAACAGTGAGTAACTTTTCACAGATCGATAAGTATTTTTTCACAGACCGATGAGTAACTTTTCACAGACCGGTGAGTAACTTTTCACAGACCAATGAGTAACTTTTCACAGACCAGTAAGTAACTTTTTACAGACCAGTGAGTAGCTTTTAACAAACCGGTGAGTAATTTTTTGCAGACCGGTAAGTAACTTTTAACAGATCGGTGAGTAACTTTCCACAGACCGGTGAGTAACTTTGCACAGACCAGTGAGTAACTTTTGACGGACCAGTGAGTAACTTTTCACAGATCGATGAGTAACTTTTCACAGACCGGTGAGTTACTTTTCACAGACCAATGAGTAACTTTTCACAGACCAGTGAGTAACTTTTTACAGACCAGTGAGTAGCTTTTAACAAACCGGTGAGTAATTTTTTGCAGACTGGTGAGTAACTTTTAACAGATCGGTGAGTAACTTTCCACAGACCGGTGAGTAACTTTGCACAGACCAGTGAGTAACTTTTCACAGACTGGTGAGTAACTTTGCACAGACCGGTAAGTAACTTTTTACAGACCAGTGAGTTACTTTTTACAGACCGGTGAGTAATTTTTCACAGACCGTTGAGTAACTTTTAATACATCCTTAATACTTTCTTATCCATCCCGACCCGTCCCAACCATCCCGATCCATTCCGATCCAACCCGATCCATCTTGATCAATCCCGATCCATTCCGATCCATCTTGACATCCTGATCCATCCCGATCGATCATAATAAATCCCGATTCATCTTGATCAATGCAAAGCCATCCCGAGCTATTCCGATCAATCCCGATCATTTATTCTGTTAATCTCTTCCGTTGAGTAACTTTTCACAGACCAGTGAGTAACTTTTTACAGACCAGTGAGTAACTTTTCACAGATCGATGAGTATTTTTCACAGACCGAGGAGTAACTTTTTACAGACCAGTGAGTAACTTTCCACAGACCGGTGAGTAACTTTTTACAGACCAGTGAGTAACTTTTCACAGATCGATGAGTATATTTTCACAGACCGATGAGTAACTTTTCACAGACCGGTGAGTTACTTTTCACAGACCAATGAGTAACTTTTCACAGACCAGTGAGTAATTTTTTACAGACCAGTGAGTAGCTTTTAACAAACCGGTGAGTAATTTTTTGCAGACTGGTGAGTATTTTTAAACAGATCGGTGAGTAACTTTCCACAGACCGGTGAGTAACTTTTCACAGACCGTTGAGTAACTTTTGACAGACCAGTGAGTAACTTTTCACAGACCGGTAAGTAACTTTTAACAGATCGGTGAGTAACTTTCCACAGACCGGTGATTAACTTTACACAGACCGGTGAGTAACTTTTTAAAGACCAGTGAGTTACTTTTCACAGACCGGTGAGTAATTTTTCACAGACCGTTGAGTAACTTTATATACATCCTAAATACTTTCTTATCCATCCCGACCCGTCCCAACCATCCCGATCCATTCCGATCCAACCCGATCCATCTTGATCAATCCCGATCCATTCCGATCCATCTTGACATCCTGATCCATCCCGATCGATCATAATAAATCCCGATTCATCTTGATCAATGCAAAGCCATCCCGAGCTATTTCGATCAATCCCGATCATTTATTCTGTTAATCTCTTCCGTTGAGTAACTTTTCACAGACCAGTGAGTATCTTTTTACAGACCAGTGAGTAACCTTTCACAGATCGATGAGTATTTTTTCACAGACCGAGGAGTAACTTTTTACAGACCAGTGAGTAACTTTCCACAGACCGGTGAGTAACTTTTTACAGACCAGTGAGTAACTTTTCACAGATCGATGAGTATTTTTTCACAGACCGATGAGTAACTTTTCACAGACCGGTCAGTTACTTTTCACAGACCAATGAGTAACTTTTCACAGACCAGTGAGTAACTTTTTACAGACCAGTGAGTAGCTTTTAACAAACCGGTGAGTAATTTTTTGCAGACTGGTGAGTAACTTTTAACAGATCGGTGAGTAACTTTCCACAGACCGGTGAGTAACTTTGCACAGACCAGTGAGTAACTTTTGACAGACCAGTGAGTAACTTTTCACAGACCGGTGAGTAACTTTTAACAGATCGGTGAGTAACTTTCCACAGACCGGTGAGTAACTTTGCACAGACCGGTGAGTAACTTTTTACAGACCAGTGAGTTACTTTTCACAGACCGGTGAGTAATTTTTTGCAGACTGGTGAGTAACTTTTAACAGATCGGTGAGTAACTTTCCACAGACCGTTGAGTAACTTTGCACAGACCAGTGAGTAACTTTTGACAGACCGATGAGTTACTTTTCACAGACCGGTCAGTTACTTTTCACAGACCAATGAGTAACTTTTCACAGACCAGTGAGTAACTTTTTACAGACCAGTGAGTAGCTTTTAACAAACCGGTGAGTAATTTTTTGCAGACTGGTGAGTAACTTTTAACAGATCGGTGAGTAACTTTCCACAGACCGGTGAGTAACTTTGCACAGACCAGTGAGTAACTTTTGACAGACCAGTGAGTAACTTTTCACAGACCGGTGAGTAACTTTTAACAGATCGGTGAGTAACTTTTCACAGACCGGTGAGTAACTTTGCACAGACCGGTGAGTAACTTTTTACAGACCAGTGAGTTACTTTTCACAGACCGGTGAGTAATTTTTTGCAGACTGGTGAGTAACTTTTAACAGATCGGTAAGTAACTTTCCACAGACCGTTGAGTAACTTTGCACAGACCAGTGAGTAACTTTTGACAGACCAGTGAGTAACTTTTCACAGACCGGTGAGTAACTTTTAACAGATCTGTGAGTAACTTTGCACAGACCGGTGAGTAACTTTTTACAGACCAGTGAGTTACTTTTCACAGACCGGTGAGTAATTTTTCACAGACCGTTGAGTAACTTTTAATACATCCTAAATACTTTCTTATCCATCCCGACCCGTCCCAACCATCCCGATCCATTCCGATCCAACCCGATCCATCTTGATCAATCCCGATCCATTCCGATCCATCTTGACATCCTGATCCATCCCGATCGATCATAATAAATCTCGATTCATCTCGATCAATGCAAAGCCATCCCGAGCTATTTTGATCAATCCCGATCATTTATTCTGTTAATCTCTTCCGTTGAGTAACTTTCCACAGACCAGTGAGTAACTTTTTACAGACCAGTGAGTAACTTTTCACAGATCGATGAGTATTTTTACACAGACCAGTGAGTAATTTTTTGCAAAACAGTGAGTAAATTTTCACAGACCGGTGAGTTATTTTTCACAGACCGTTGAGTAACTTTTAATACATCCTAAATACTTTCTTATCCATCCCGACCCGTCCCAACCATCCCGATCCATTCCGATCCAACCCGATCCATCTTGATCAATCCCGATCCAATCCAATCCATCTTGACATCCTGATCCATCCCGATCGATCATAATAAATCCCGATTCATCTCGATCAATCCAAAGCCATCCCGAGCTATTCCGATCAATCCCGATCATTTATTCTGTTAATCTCTTCCGTTGAGTAACTTTTCACAGACCAGTGAGTAACTTTTTACAGACCAGTGAGTAACTTTTCACAGATCGATGAGTATTTTTTACAGACCGAGGACTAACTTTCTACAGACCAGTGAGTAACTTTCCACAGACCGGTGAGTAACTTTTGACAGACCAGTGAGTAACTTTTCACAGATCAATGAGTATTTTTCACAGACCGATGAGTAACTTTTCACAGACCGGAGAGTAACTTTTCACAGACCAATGAGTAACTTTTCACAGACCAGTGAGTAACTTTTTACAGACCAGTGAGTAACTTTTAACAAACCAGTGAGTAATTTTTTACAGAACGGTGAGTAACTTTTCACAGATCGATGAGTATTTTTTCACAGACCGAGGAGTAACTTTTTACAGACCAGTGAGTAACTTTCCACAGACCGGTGAGTAACTTTTTACAGACCAGTGAGTAACTTTAAACAAACCGTTCAGTAACTTTTCACAGACCAATGAGTAACTTTCCACAGACCAGTGAGTAACTTTTTATAGTCTCTGTGAAAAGTTACTCATTGGTCTGTGGAAAGTTACTCACTGGTCTGTAAAAAGTTACTCCAAGGACTGTGAAAATAAAGAAAGTATTTTGGATGTACTAAAGTTACTCAACGGTCTGTAAAAAAATACTCACCGGTCTGTGAAAATTTACTCACTGTTTTGTAAGTTACTCACTGGTCTGTGTAAAGTTACTCAATGGTCTGTAAAAATTACTCACTGGTCTGTGAAAAGTTACTCACTGGTCTGTGTAAAGTTATTCACCGGTCTGTAAAAAGTTACTCACTGGTCTGTAAAAAGTTCTCACCGGTCTTTTAATAGTTACTCACCGGTCTGTAAAAAATTACTCACCTGTCTGTGAAAAGTTACTCATCGGTCTGTGAAAAAATATTCATCGATCTGTAAAAAGTTACTCACTGGTCTGTAAAAAGTTACTCAATAGTTTGTGTTAAGTTACTTACTGATCTGTAAAAAGTTACTCACCGGTCTGTGCAAAGTTACTCACCGGTCTGTGGAAAGTTACTCACCAATCTGTTAAAAGTTACTCACAGGTCTGTAAAAAGTTACTCACCGGTTTGTTAAAAGTTACTAACTGGTCTGTAAAAAGTTACTCCTAGGTCTGTGAAAATATACTCATCGATCTGTGAAAAGTTACTCACTGGTCTGTAAAAAGTTACTCACTGGTCTGTGAAAAGTTACTCACCGGTCTGTGAAAAGTTACTCACTGGTCTCTTAAAAGTTACTCACTGGTCTGTGCAAAGTTACTCACCGGTATGTAGAAAGTTACTCACCGATCTTTTAAAAGTTACTCACCGGTCTGTAAAAAATTACTCACCGGTTTGTTAAAAGTACTCACCGGTCTGTAAAAAGTTACTCCTTTGTTTGTGAAAAGTTACTCACCGGTCTGTAAAAACTACTCACTGGTCTGTGAAAAGTTACTCACTGGTCTGTGTAAAGTTACTCATCGGTCTGTGAAAAAATATTCATCGATCTGTGAAAAGTCACTCACTGGTCTGTAAAAAGTTACTCAATGGTTTGTGTAAAGTTACTCACTGATCTGTAAAACGTAACTCACTGGTCTGTGAAAAGTTACTCAACGGAAGAGATTAACGGAATAAATGATCGGGATTGATCGGCATAGCTCGGGATGGCTTTGGATTGATCGAGATGAATCGGGATTAATTATGATGGATCGGGATAGATCAGGATGTCAAGATGGATCGGGATGGATCGGGATTGATGAAGATGGATCGGGTTAGATTGAAATGGATCGGGATGGTTGGGACGGGTCGGGATGGATAAGAAAGTATTTAGGATGTATTAAAAGTTACTCAACGGTCTGTGAAAAATAACTCACCGGTCTGTGAAAATTTACTCACTGTTTTGCAAAAAGTTACTCACTGGTCTGTAAACAGTTACTCACTGGTCTGTGGAAAGTTACTCATCGGTCTGTAAAAAGTTACTCAACGGTCTGTGAAAAACTACTCACTGGTCTGCGAAAAATTACTCAACGGTCTGTGAAAAGTTACTCACCAGTCTGTGTAAAGTTATTTACTGATCTGTAAAAAGTAACTCACCGGTACGTGAAAAGTTACTCACCGGTCTGTAAAAAGTTACTCATCGGTCTGTGAAAAATTACTCATCGATCTGTGAAAAACTACTCACTGGTCTGCGAAAAATTACTTAACGGTCTGTTAAAAGTTACTCACTGGTCTGTGTTAAATTACTCACCGGTCTGTGAAAAATTACTTACTGTTTCGAAATAGTTACTCACTGGTCTGTGTAAAGTTTCTCACCGGTCTGTGAAAAGTTACTCACTGATCTGTATAAAAATACTCACCGGTCTGTGCAAAGTTACTCACCGGTCTGTGGAAAGTTACTCACCAATCTGTTAAAAGTTACTCACCGGTCTGTTAAAAGTTACTCACCGGTTTGTTAAAAGTTACTCACTGGTCTGTAAAAAGTTACTCCTCGGTCTGTGAAAATATACTCATCGATCTGTAAAAAGTTACTCACTGGTCTGTGAAAAGTTACTGACCGGTCTGTGAAAAGTTACTCACTGGTCTCTTTAAAGTTTCTCACTGGTCTGTGCAAAGTTACTCACCAGTATGTGTAAAGTTACTCACCGATCTTTTAAAAGTTACTTACCGGTCTGTAAAAAATTACTCACCGGTTTGTTAAAAGTTACTCACCGGTCTGTGGAAAGTTACTCACTGGTTTGTAAAAAGTTACTCCTCGGTCTGTGAAAAAATACTCATGGATCTGTGAAAATATACTCACTGGTCTGTAAAAAGTTAGTTGCTGGTCTGTGAAAAGTTACTCAACGGAAGAGATTAACGGAATCATTGATCGGGATAGATCGGAATAGATCGGGATGGCTTTGGATTGATCGAGATGAATCGGGATTTATTATGATCGATCGGGATGGATCAGGATGTCAAGATGGATCGGAATGGATCGGGATTGATCAAGATGGCTCGGGTTGGATCGGAATGGATCAGGATGTTTGGGACGGGTCGGGATGGATAAGAAAGTATTTAGGATGTATTAAAAGTTACTCAACGGTCTGTGAAAAATTACTCACCGGTCTGTGAAAATTTACACACTGTTTTGTAAAAAGTAACTTACTGGTCTGTGTAAAGTTACTCACTGGTCTGTGAAAAGTAACTCACTGGTCTGTAAAAAGTTACTCACCGGTCTGTGCAAAGTTACTCATCGGTCTGTGGAAAGTTACTAACCGATTTGTTAAAAGTTACTCACCGGTCTGTAAAAAATTACTCACCGGTTTGTTAAAAGTTACTCACTGGTCTGTAAAAAGTTACTCACCGGTCTGTGGAAAGTTACTCATTGGTCTGTGAAAAGTTACTCAACGGTCTGTGAAAAACTACTTACTGGTCTGCGAAAAATTACTAAACGGTCTGTGAAAAGTTACTCACCGCTCTGTGAGAAGTTACTCACCGGTCTGTAAAAAGTTACTCACCAGTCTGTGTAAAGTTATTTACTGATCTGTAAAAAGAAACTCACAGGTATGTGAAAAGTTTCTCACCGGTCTGTAAAAAGTTACTCATCGGTCTGTGAAAAATTACTCATCGATCTGTGAAAAATTACTCACTGGTCTGTTAAAAGTTACTCACTGGTCTGTGTTAAGTTACTCACCGGTCTGTGAAAAATTACTCACTTGTCTGTGAAAAGTTACTCACTGGTCTGTGTAAAGTTACTCACCGTTCTTTGAAAAGTTACTTAATTGTCTGTAAAAAGTTACTCAGCGGTCTGTGCAAGGTTACTTACCGTTCTGTGGAAAGTTACTCACCGATCTGTTAAAAGTTACTCACCGGTCTGTGAAAAGTTACTCACCGGTCTGTGTAAAGTTACTCACTGAACTGTAAAAAGTTACTCACTAGTCTGTGTAAAGTAACTCACCGGTCTTTGAAAAGTTACTTAATGGTCTGTAAAAAGTTACTCACCGGTCTGTGCAAAGTTACTCACCGGTCTGTGGAAAGTTACTCACCGATTTGTTAAAAGTTACTCTTCGGTCTGTGAAAAATTACTCACTGGTTTGTTAAAAGTTACTCACTGGTCTGTAAAAAGTTACTCACCGGTCTGTGGATAGTTACTTATTGGTCTGTAAAAGTTACTCAACGGTTTGTTAAAAGTTACTCACTGGTCTGTAAAAAGTTACTCACCGGTCTGTGGAAAGTTACTCATTGGTCTGTGAAAAGTTTCGGTTTTTATATACTGTTGTTCCATTTTGAATTAATGCAGAACATAGCCAACTTATGTGGTTGGTTTATTCTTTATTGTAATTCCGTTGAAATAAGCTATTTTTCATAAAACATCCACGTCAAAAACGCTATTATTGGTATTATGCTAAACGATACGAAATACCGAATAGGATATAAAAAACTGCTATACTTTTCCTAATAATTCTCAAATATTAAAATATACAGAAAAGTGATAAATAACTAAAGGGCAACGACTTTCGAAATTCGACAGAAAAACGCTCATATCTCCGTTCGTACTTTTCCTCATATGGCTGCTTTCTGTAGAACTAGGTCCAAATATATTCTATTCTATTGCACAGTTTCTTTTTAATGGCACTAAAAGGTGCCAATCTCAATGGATTAGCTCTATTCAGCCAGCCGATAGGTAACAATACTTTTTTTTTTACGTACGTATTATTCGTTTCTATCCTACTTGTTCCAAATTTAAAAAATGATTGCTGCTAACTCTGATTTAAAAAAACGGACTAAAAAGTAAAATTTTGTAAAATTTATCATCCATATTACTTTAGCATGCACCCCACGTTAGGGTTGGTTATAAATATTTACAGATAAATTTATTTTTTTACTTTTTAGTCCGTTTAAATGTTTTTAGCCCGATTTTTTTGTAATAATTTAGTCCGTTTTAAAAACGTATTTTAAAAGTTTTTTATCAGTAAATTATTATTTTTACCGACTTCAAAAGGAGGGAGGTACTCAATTCGACCCGTTTTTTTTTTGTTACTCACTGGTCTGTAAAAAGTTACTCCTCGGTCTGTGAAAAAATACTCATCGATCTGTGAAAAGTTACTCACTGGTCTGTAAAAAGTTAGTTGCTGGTCTGTGAAAAGTTACTCAACGGAAGAGATTAACGGAATCATTGATCGGGATAGATCGGAATAGATCGGGATGGCTTTGGATTGATCGAGATGAATCGGGATTAATTATGATCGATCGGGATGGATCAGGTTGTCAAGATGGATCGGAATGGATCGGGATTGATCAAGATGGATCGGGTTGGATCGGAATGGATCAGGATGTTTGGGACGGGTCGGGATGGATAAGAAAGTATTTAGGATGTATTAAAAGTTACTCAACGGTCTGTGAAAAATTACTCACCGGTCTGTGAAAATTTACACACTGTTTTGTAAAAAGTAACTTACTGGTCTGTGTAAAGTTACTCACCGGTCTGTGAAAAGTAACTCACTGGTCTGTAAAAAGTTACTCACCGGTCTGTGCAAAGTTACTCATCGGTCTGTGGAAAGTTACTAACCGATTTGTTAAAAGTTACTCACCGGTCTGTAAAAAATTACTCACCGGTTTGTTAAAAGTTACTCACTGGTCTGTAAAAAGTTACTCACCGGTCTGTGGAAAGTTACTCATTGGTCTGTGAAAAGTTACTCAACGGTCTGTAAAAAACTACTTACTGGTCTGCGAAAAATTACTAAACGGTCTGTGAAAAGTTACTCACCGCTCTGTGAGAAGTTACTCACCGGTCTGTAAAAAGTTACTCACCAGTCTGTGTAAAGTTATTTACTGATCTGTAAAAAGAAACTCACAGGTATGTGAAAAGTTTCTCACCGGTCTGTAAAAAGTTACTCATCGGTCTGTGAAAAATTACTCATCGATCTGTGAAAAATTACTCATCGGTTTGTGAAAAGTTACTCACTGATCTGTAAAAAATTACTCACCGGTCTGTGGAAAGTTACTCACTGGTCTGTTAAAAGTTACTCCTTTGTTTGTGAAAAGTTACTCACCGGTCTGTGAAAAATTACTTACTTGTCTGTGAAAAGTTACTCACTGGTCTGTGTAAAGTTACTCACCGTTCTTTGAAAAGTTACTTAATTGTCTGTAAAAAGTTACTCAGCGGTCTGTGCAAGGTTACTCACCGGTCTGTGGAAAGTTAGAAAGAAAGAAAGAAAGAAAATACATTTATTTTGAACAACACACAACGATACACAACATTACAAAGACAATCCAAATAACTAAACACATCAAAGCAAATAACAAAAACATTGCGCATCGTCGCGTGATGTCAAAACTGTACTCGGCTCAGTATAAGCAGCAGGCTAGGCCTGCTGCACTGATATTCTGCCGAGCACAGTAATGACATCAGGACCGAAAAACACAGATTTTTACACAAAAACAAATTAGACATTGAAAAAGAAAAATTGCGAAGCACAATGACTTGTACTGTTATTGTATTCTGTGACAGATCAGTGCAGTGTTAGTCTGTGGTGAAGCGCACACATACGCAAGTCGCAAACTGACATTGACTTGACATGACAGATTGTTGACAGTTCAGTCAGACTATTGTGGTTTTTTCGGCAAGGAATAATTTTACAATTACCTCCACACAATGGTTTTCATTTTAAAACATGGACAAATCAAGCAAAATGG